>CM077314.1:38215432-38522932 GCA_039655065.1 Glossophaga mutica | reverse complement strand
AAACGTACTTTTGTGTAGTTGTCCACAACTCCTTATAAGAAGCTTCAGATGACTTTAAAAAGACCATTTTATAATATTTTTACCTACAGACGGCCAGTCTAAGTAATTACTGTAACCATTTAAAATGTGGGGCTGTGTGAAGGGTCAGGGAATAGCTAGGAGACTCACTTGTTGAGATTGTTCATGAGTGTGACAGAGACTAATTAATTGGCTGATCTTCTTGAAGAAAGGCAAATGTAGAATTTATACGAGGAAGACAAAAGAGAAATCTCACAGCAAGTCTGAAACAGTGAGTCTTTTTCTCCTGGGTAAACTGCTCGGCTGGAGGCTGTCACAAACACAGGTCTGGGATCTGCCCTGGGTGGGCTCTCTGAGCCCACCAGCAAATGATTGTTATTTTGTTTCTTAAAAAAAAACCCCAAACCCAAGCAAACAACAAAAACAAATAAACAAACAAAACAAACAAAAAAACAAAGACAGTAAGCACTCAGCTATGAGGCATGCGTAATTCTGTAAACCTGCAAACTTTGGGTTGGGTCAGCATTTTTCCTCATTACAATTCTTCAGAAATTACACAAAACTTTTTGTTTTACTCAAGTCAACAGTAAAGGAACAGAACAGTGTGAATGACAATGGGGCTATGCAATAAACTGGACAAGCTCAGTTACCACAAGTTATCCACACAGGATGGTATGTTCACAAATTTCTAACCGGGCAGAATGTGGTGGATAGTCATATCCTGGGACTATAGCTTCCTTAGCAAAGGCCAGTCTTTACCTTAAGTGAGCCATGTTCATGGTTCTTATACATTAAGGTAACATACATTTGAAATGTCAGAGTAATTTGCTTTTCCTACCCCTGGAGGGCACAACTGCTGGCACCAGACCTCAAGACCACACTGAGCACAAGAACCCCTTATTGCTGTCTTGTCCACATTTCACCTCTATGTGCTGTAAATGTTAAATGTTAACTATCCTTTACCCACCAATGTAAAAGAAGTACATGTTTCTCTATTTTGTCTTTTATCCAATCCCTAGCAAATTCCCTCCTCCCTTTTTTTCCTCCTGTCTCCTTAATCTACCACCAATGGATTTTTTGCACCTTCCTTATGTCTCCTCCTTTGATCGTAATGTATAAAATAAACTGCAAAACTGCCATTCTCCGGAGCATTTTAAATCTTGGTCCCCAACATATGTTGTCAGTTTGGCACAATTAAACTCATACAAGTTGTCTACAGGTTTGGATGTTGCTTATGTCAACAACAGAATTCAGCAGTTTCTTTTATTTCTTAAAAAATAAAACAATTTCCAATTATTCATGACTAGTCCATAGAGATACAATTTATTTTACCATATTGACCTGGTACCTTGCAACCTTGCTAAACTCAATCAGTTCTAGTAGTTTATTTTGTAGATTCCATTGGATTTCCCCCTCATTCATTGTAATTAATGAGAATTTTACTTCTTGCTTGCTTTTCTCACCTTCTTGCCCTGACTGGAAGTGGTGAGAGTAGATATCCGTAAGTGGACATTCTTGTGCCTGATCTTTAGGGGAAAGATTTCAGTTTTGTTTTTTGTTCCCTTCTCTCTCTCTTTCTTTTTAATCATCGAATATGTTGTTAGGCTTTCACAGGGTTGAGAAAGTTATTTCTATTCCTTGTTTGCTGAGACTTTTTCTTTCTCTCCCTCTCCCCCCCCACTTTTTTTTTGGTCCAATACTTCCTCTGCATCTACTGAGATGATCAGTAGAGGTTTTTCCCTTTTAGTTTATTAATATGGAAAATTACATTGATTGATTTTTCAAATGTTGACCTGGACTCGATCAGTAGCTGAAATCATCTGAGTCACTTACTGGTTTCCTATTTAGTTGTCTGGCTGTCTCATGTGTTAGCTCATGTGTCTCTAGACCATGCTTGGTCAGCTTGATTGAGGTATGAATGGCAATTAAAAGTTGTATATATTGAAGGTATACAGTGTGATGTTTTGATATACATATACATTGCGGTGAAGTAATCACCAAAATCTAATTAACACCTCTATCACCTCCTGTAGTTACTGTGTGTGTGTGTGTGTGTGTGTGTGGTGAGAATACTTAAGATCCACTCCCCTGGCAAACTCCAAGTGTGCAATACAGTATTATTAACTATAGTCACCAGGCTATACATTTGGCCTCAGGAAATTACTCATAACTGCAAGTTGCTAGCCTTTCACCAACCCCTCTCCAGTTAGCCCACCCCCAGCACCCACAACCACCATTCTACTCTCTGCTTCTATGAGTTGACTTTTTCAGATTCCACATGTGAGTGAGATCATACAGTATTTGTTTTGTGTCTGGCTTATTTTAGTTAGCATAATGTCCTCCAGGTTCATCTATGTTGTCACAAATGGCAAGATTTTCTTATTTTTAAAGGCTAAATAATACTCCATTTTATTCTCACATTTTCTTTATTCATTCATCTATTGATTGACACTCAGGTTGTTTACATATCTTCGCTATTGTGAATAATGTTGCAATGACCTTGGGTTTGCAGATACATTCTTGAGATACTGATTATGTTTCTTTTGGGGATATACCCTTATGTGGGATTGTTGGATCACATCTTTTTTTTTTAAATATATTTTATTGATTATGCTATTACAGTTGTCCCATTTTTCACCCATCATTCCCCTCCACCTTGAACACCCCCTCCCACCCACATTCCCCCCTTTAGTTCATGTCCATGTGTCATAAGTTCTTTAGCTTCTACATTTCCCACACCATTCTTGCCCTCCCCCTGTCTATTTTCTACCCACTATCTATGCTACTCATTCTCTGTACCTTTTCCCCCTCTCTTCTCCTCCCACACCCCTACTGCTAACCCTCCATATGATCTCCATTTCTGTGGTTCTGTTCCTGTTGTAGCTGTTTGCTTAGTTTGCTTTTATTTTAGGTGCAGTTCTTAATAGCTGTGAGTTTGATGTCTTTTCACTGTCCTATTTTTGATCTTCTTTTTCTTAGATAAGTCCCTTCAACATTTCATATAATAAAGGCTTGGTGATGATGAACTCCTTGAACTTGACCTTATCTGAGAAGCGCTTTATCTGTCCTTCCATTCTAAATGACAGCTTTGCTGGATAGAGCAATCTTGGATGTAGGCCCTTGACTTTCATGACTTGGAATATTTCTTTCCAGCCCCTTCTTGCCTGTAAGGTCTCTTTTGAGAAATCAGCTGACAGTCTGATGGGAACTCCTTTGTAGGTGACTGTCCCCTTATTCCTTGCTGCTTCTAGAATTCTCTCCTTCATTTGAATCTTGCCTAATGTAATTATGATGTGCCTTGGTGTATTACTCCTTGGGTCCAACTTCTTTGGGACTCTCTGAGCTTCCTGGACGTTCTGGTAGTCTATTTCCTTTGCCAGATTGGCGAAGTTCTCCTTTATTATTTGTTCAAATAAGTTTTCCACTTGTTGCTCTTCTTCTTCCCCTTCTGGGACCCCTATAATTTGGATGTTGGGACGTTTAACGATGTCCCGGAGGTTCCTAAGCCTCTCCTCATTTTTTTGAATTCTTGTTTCTTCCTTGTTTTCTGTTTGGTTGTTAGTTTCTTCCTTCTGGTCCACTCCATTGATTTGAGTCCCAGTTTTCCTTCCATCTCTATCAGTTCCCCATGCATCTTCCTTCATTTCACGTATTGTAGCCTGCATTTTTTCATCTAATTTGTGAGCAAAATCAACCAATTCTGTGAGCATTTTGATGACCAGTGCTTTGAACTGTGCATCTGATAGGTTGGCTATCTCTTGGTCGCTTAGAAGAATTGGCTCTGGGGCTTTTATTTGTTCTCTGGTTTGAGCCATTTTTGGTGGGGTTTTTTGTTTTGTTTTGGTTTGGTTTGGTTTTAGTTTGGTCTCGGTTATTACGTAGTGAGGGGTGGAGCCTTAGGTGTTCCTCAGGGCGGGGCAGCCCAGTCGCTGGGTTGTGATGCTATAGGTGGAGGCGGGGTCTGAGAAGGAAGAATGGCGCCTGTTCTGCTCTCTCCTGGACTCCAGTCCCTTCCGCCGCTTCCCCTTTGCCTGGATTATCTGTGCACGCACGCTTGCTGTTACGTAGTGAGGGGTGGAGCCTCAGGCGCTCCCCAGTGTGGGGCAGCCCAGTCGCTGGGTTGTGACGCTGTATGTGGGGGCAGGGTCTGAGAGGGAAGAATGGCGCCTGCTCCACTCTCTCCTGGATTCAGTCCCCTTCGCCACTTCCCCTTTGCCTGGACCGTCTGCACGTGCAAATGTGGGACCACCTGGTCAGCCAGCTGCCTTGTGCGGCCTCACTGGGTCTGCACAGTTGCCCCCCTGTGCCCGGGGTCTGCCAGCTGCCGCCTGTGCACCTGGGAACTGCCAGCCGCTGCTGCTTGCGTTCCCGTTCCCGGGTCCGCACCTCCACTCTTTCCTGCCTCGACTCCGCCCCTCCTACCGGTCTGGATGAATGGTTGTTGGACTTCCGTACAGTTCAATTTTCTATTAGCTCTGGTTGTTTTCTTGTTTCTAAATATTTGTTGTCCTTAATTTTGGTTGTGAGAAGAGGCACAGTGTGCCCGCCTACACCTCCATCTTGGCCGGAAGTCCTGGATCACATTTTAAATCAGCTTCAGGCAGACTCAAGGCAGCAGCCTCACTGGTATTGAGTGGATTGCCCAACACAGCTCTCACTATGGCTGCCAGCAACCCTCAGGCGGCTAAAGCCACGAACACTTTTCAGTCCCCATCTTTCTCTGAAACATCAATACACTGGACTTGAACTATGCTACCACGTCCAGTTTCCTCTCACCTTCTGACCTCCTGAACCTCCTCCTCTTCCTCCATCTGATGTAAATGTTAGAACTCTGCAGCGCCTGCACATGGGTCTCTGCTCTTCCAGAGCTCACTCTCTTCCTAGGCGACTTCACCCACTGCTGTGGTTGTGACAAGAACAAAATTCTGAGGTGTTCTAAATTAAATTACAGTGCCAGACACTGAGAGAAACAGACAAAGCAGCTTGCAAGTAAATAGCTGGGGGCCAGCTAACAGAAGAGTATTCACTTTTCTGAATTTATGTTGGAAACTTGCTCCAGGCGCCTGCTAGTTGGCCACTAGATGGGCCATAGCATCCTGCAAATACACTAACTTTCATAACTCTAGCCTGTAACCAATCAAAATCAGTAAATACTTCTTACTTACGGACTCTGCCCCTGCTTCGCCTTATCCTGCCCCCGCTGTTTGTAGCCAATGTAAAGTCTTCCCAAACACCTTACATTTTTCTTCCCCTGCTCGATGTATAAAAGAACTCATCAACTCCAGGAGGTAGATATGTTGCCTTCTCCACCCACTGTTGCAAGCCCCAGGACCTGGACCTTTGTAGTCTAATAAACCCTTTGTTTTAAAAAGGCTTTCAGCCTCTGGAAGTTAAGTTTTTGGTTTAACAACTGCAAATAGGATCAACCCCTCTGGATTTTATCTCCAGCCCTTATCTCTTATCTGGCTTCGTTTCCACTCCAAGTGTCTGGGAGCCCACAGGCTCCAGCTCCACCCCCAAGGCATGACCCGACTGTCAGGAAATGATGCCACCGTGCTCCTGGCTGTTTGACTTACAGGCCCACCGGGTAGCTGCAGACACCGCTGCTGCAGCCATCACTTCTCCCCAGGATACTGGCCTCACCCTCTGGTCAGGACCCCTGTGTCCCCTCCATCCAGCACAGCAGAAAGATGTTCATTTCTTCTGTGCTCACTCAGTTAACCGAGTTCAAAAAGATGTGCAGACAAAGCCCAGAATTTTCAGTGAGAAAATACGGAATAGATACTTGTGTTGGGTGCTAGGCAACAAAGGGAAACCAGAAGGTATTAGATGAACACCTAATAAATTCATGTTTTAACGTATTTTTTAAGGAAAAAAAGTAACATTGCCCTGGCTGGTGTAGCTCAGTGGATTAAGTGTTGGCCTGTGAATCAAAGGGTCACTGGTTCGATTCCCAGCCAGGGCACACGCCTGGGTTGCAGGCCAGGTCCCCAGTGTGGGGAGTGCGTGAGGCAATCACACATTGATGTTTCACATTGATGTTTCTCTCCTTCTCTGTCTCCCTCCCTTTCTCCTTCCTAAAAATAAATTAAGAACAAAGATTGGATACTATCTTCAACGTCACCTCTGGGTGTTGTGAGGGATCTCCACTTCCCTGGCCATACACAATATAGCATGTAGGAACAAATGGGAAGCCCCCTGCGGAAAACTAGGTTAACTCTCTTAGAGAGAGAGCATGGAATGCAAGGAAGCATGAGAGAAAGAGGGGGAGCCATTGGGGAGGAGAGGAAGTGGAAGGAACATTAACAGTGGACTGAGAGAGAAAGGGAGACATGAAAGGAGTAATGGGAAAATGTCTAGATAAAGGAGACAAGATAAAGAAGTGTCATTAAGATGGATAAAAAAAAGAAAGAGAGGAAATGTTAGAATACCAGAAATGTTATTTCCCCAGAGGAGATGGAAAGTAAGAAGACAAAGACACAATGCAATGGATACCGGAACGTGGACATGGTGAGAAGGGAGAACTCAGATGCAAGGAGAAAAGAATCAGGGGAAAGACAACGACACAGGTGGGACAAACACTGAAGAAAAGGGGCACCTACTTCGTTCATTCAACAGATATCGACTGAGCGCCTACCATGTGCCAGGCACTGCCCTAGGTGCCCGAAATACACTGAACAAAGAGAGACAGTCTCCCTCTGCGAGCTGACTCTCCAGTTGGCCCTTTCCTCCTGTCCCGAAACCTTCCCTCTTCAGTCAATTCCCTCCTCTCCCTCGGGGATCATGCCTCTTTCTCAGAGCACCCAGAATCATTAAGTTGCTGATTAATCAAGTGTAGCCTTGGTGACCAAGAAAATATGAAATGTTCCTAATATGGGGGTCTGTGAACTGTGAAACTGTATGCAAAATCTGGTGCTTATGCGTACAGTTCTGCACAGAATGTCCAAAATGTTTTATATTTTTCATTTTTTAAAAGCTTTATCATTTCTTTTTTTAAAAGATTTTATTTATTTATTTTTAGAGAGAGAAAGGGAAGGAGAAAGAGAGGGAGAGAAACACCAATGTGTGGTTGCCTCTCATGTGCCCTGTACAGGGGACCTGGCCTGCAACCCAGGTATGTGCTCTGACTGGGGATGGAACTAGCAACCTTTTGGTTCACAGGCCAGCACTCAGTCCACTGAACCATACCAGCCAGGGCTATGTTCTTCATAAAAGTGAAAAGACCCTACCCTTTCTTGTTTAATTAAAATTATTCATCTGGTGTCAGTGTTTGCATTTTTGAGAGTGGATTTCTCCAACCTCATTGCATGTTTATTGAGCACAAAGGCCTTGAGTGTGGTCTCTGTGTGCTCCATCTGAGTGCCTGTTGCTCTCAGGAGAGGCAGTTGGCCTGACAGGTGCCCTGGATGCTCTGTCCTTGAAGGTGCTGCAGAGGAAATTCTCATCTGTTTGGTGGAATTGCGAGAGGCCTCCCGGAGTCCTGAGGGGAGATTGGATCTTGGAGGATAACTGGAATCTGAGGCTGAGCAGAAGCCGATCAGATATGTCAAGCAGATGAAAGAGGCAGAGAAGCACAAGCGCAGTGTTGAGCAGAGAGTGAAGTTGGGCCTGTCAGCCTAGCCTGAGGTCCACACAGGAGAGTAGTGGAGGGAGCCTGGTGTAAATGCCAGGGTGAGGACCTGGGATCTTTGGCATCACTGGGTCATATAGTTAGGCACTAGGATTCGGCTAATCATTAGCTTTGGGAAAGTACTCACTGGGCCTTTTATCTCATTTGCAAATGAAGACAGCAAAAATCATTTTCCAGCGTGGTTAGCATGAGACACTTGCCTGGTTCACACAGAAAAGACTCATCAAATGGGGGCCATTGTTGGCTGTTGAGTGAAGGAATAGATCTAAGCCTGCTCATTGGATGGCAGAGATCCAGGGAGATCATAAAAGGAAAGTACTAGTGTAACCCGGTGCAGTTGGGGCCCCCCCAAAGAGGGTTTTGTAAGAGGGTCCAGAACTTGGGGTTTCCAGGAAATATAAAAATATAGGATATCTTCACCCCTAAAAGTCTGGACTGGGGGATGGGACACATGGAGCAGGGCCATCGAGTTATTTTGCATATCAACAGCTGGCCAAATTCATACCTGATATGCAAAAATGGCTATTTTACATATCTATAACAGCTGGCTAGCTTCATAGACATGCTAAGTAGCTGTGGCCAATGTTTTGAGCCAGGGAGATGGGTGTGACTGTAACCCATGGTGTAACTGGGAGGCAGCTCCCCCTGGCTACAGCACCTGTGTGAGAGTGTGGAGATGGTTTGTTCCACACCACGGGGACACACTTGCCAGGGCTTACTATGACAGCCAAGAAATCCTGGAAAAATATGGGAGTGCAGACAGGTGTAGCTGATTGTGGGAGGAGTTGGAAATGGGGTTGCAGAGGAAGATGCACACTGGGATTTAAACTCAGGCACTGGAGCCATGTGGGTTGGAACCACGTAGTTTTGGGTGCTCCCTATACCATGCAACTTAGGAAGCAGGAGAGCAAGATGTGGCAGACATGCAGAGCTCTCTCTTAGCGGTTTGGAAGAATGCAGGAGAGACAATGCAGGACTAGGGATGGAGACAATGCAAGACCTTGCAGGGAAGGAAAGGGGTGAAAGGATTCGTGCTGGTGTGTTACAGAACAGACCCATGGGGGTGGGGCAAGATGCTATTACTGAATGGACCCCCCTTCTCCCGAAGTCCCCCTGTACTAGGTTCGCCTTGCCAGCCACCAGGGAATTATTGCTCTCAATGTCAGAGACTGGTGAAAAGGAAAGGAAGTATTTATTCAAAAAGTTATACAGATTTAGAGTAATGGCTTAATGTCTTTGTTAATATCCTATAGTCCCTTAATACACCCACAAACACGTACAGTCCTTCCTTCCCCCCTTTGCCCAGTCTTGGGTACTGTATCTCAGGAAAAAAGTAGAAGTCTGTGGCTCAGGTAGCCCCCGAGCCTTGCTAGTAATCCATGCTCGGCTGGCAGGCCTCCCTCAGTTCCCAGCACCATCAGCTGTTACTAGGACCTCCAGTTCTTTTTTTAAAAAAATATTTTAGTTATTTATTTTTAGAGAGAGGGGAAGGGAGGGAGAAAGAGAGAGAAACATCAATGTGTGGTTGCCTTTCACATGGCCCCCACTAGGGACCTGGCCTGCAACCCAGTGTTCAGTCCACTGAGCTACACCAGCCAGGGCAGATCTCTAGTTCTTCATCCAAGTCTGCGTGGCACATTCTCCTGACTCACCAGCAAGAGTCCTTTCACCCCTTTCATTCCCTGCAAGGTCTCTCCTGCTTCCTAAGCCACATGGCAAAGGTAGCACCCAAAGCCACGTGGTTCTGCCCTGCATAGCTGCCACATCTGGGTTTAAATCTCAACACCAGTCTTCCTCTGCATCCCCATTTTCGACTCCTCCCACAATTGGCTGCACTGGCCAGCACTCCTGTATTTCCCAGCCTTTCTGGACTGCCATAGTGAGTCTGGGCAGGCATGGCCCCATGCTGTGCGGCCAATCATCTCCAAGCTCTCAAGGAGGCACTGTAACCAGGGGGAGTTGCCTCCCAGTTAGTCATGGGTCAAAGTCACTCCCATCTCCTTGGTTCAAAGCATGACCACAGCTATTTAACATATCCATGAAACCAGTTAAAAGTTATAGATATGTTAAATGACCACACCTGAGGTTATTGCAAAACTCTCGCTATGCAAAATAACTCAATGGCCCTGCTCCATGTGTCCCATCCCCCAGTTCAGACTTGTGGGGGTGTGGGCATCCTATATTTTTAATATTTCCTGGACACCCTGAGTTCTGGACCCCATTACAAATCCCTCTTTGGGTTTTGTACCCCTGGCTGCACCTTGTTACATTGAGAGCCATAATTCCAATTCCCTGGTGGTGGGCAAAGAATCCACAGTGACAGAGGGACCCCGTAACCCCCAGGTCTGTTCTGTAACACTAGGAAGCAGCTCTGACTGTCCAAGTAGGAGAGGGCCACCAGTTGTGTGACCCTGGGCAGGTTCCTTAACCATTCTGATCTCCGGTTTCATCATCTATGGTGGCTGTGAGGATAAAATAGGATAATGCATGTGAATATCCCCACTCCAGCGCCTGGTGTGTAAATCCATTGTGGCAGCTATTATGATGTCCATCACCTGCACCACTTGTTATGCTCTGAACAAGGTGCTGGCAGGGGGAATGTAGAGGGGGAGGGAAAATAAACAAATAAAGGAGGAAGGATTGCAAAGGAGGAAGGAGGAAAAAAGTGCATTGCATTGGAAATTGAAATTTTCAAGTTGAAAGGTAACTTGGACATTGTTTACTCTGACTTTTATCAGATGCATCAATGAATTTTTAATAAATGCTTTTTTACATTTTATAACCTCTAGAAAGTTTTCATAAACATGAAAAGTTAATTATTAACATAGACTTATTTTTGTAAAACCCAGGTAAAATAAAGACATGTCTGTTTTACTTTAACCAAAAAACTTAAGCTAGTTTTTATTTACTAAGGATTAACCTTAGCTCATGTGAACTTAAAAAGTATTTGAGTTAGTTTCTGTATTTCTGAGAATTTAAGAATACCCAGTTCTTATAAGCACTTGTCTTTAAATGTCACGATATCATCCAGAGGTAGAAAATTATTCAACATTTACAATGTACATGTATAAAACACATTTAGACAAAGAGACCTTTTAGCCATGAGAAAAACCCACTAGTTTATAAAAGAATAGTTGTATCCAAATTTTGCCCTGGAGGCATTTACAATTTATATCTGGCTTCAACAAGTCAAGTTCCAAATGATCTTCTCCTTTGAAAAATAAGGACAGCTGTATTTATCCATATTTACCTAAATCCTCTTCTTGAAGCTTTTCAAAACAAATGTGTTTTCCATTCATTCTGCCTAATTTTATAGCCGGCTGTTTCCAACGGTGTGGGCAAAAGCTAACTTAGAAGTGTTAAAGTGTTGCCGGTGAAAGTGGGGCTCTTTCACAACCTGCACATGGGAGATTGTGGTGTGGCAAGATTTTTGGGGTGAAAATGGAAGGCTGCTTTTGCCCAGTGTCCTGTGTTCATCTGTTCCACTTGTGGAAAATCAGGGCCAGAAATAGGGCCAATGTCCAGAGATTTTGCTCCATTGTTCAGACACAAGCAGCCTCAGTCTCCATCCAGGTAGCTTAGCTACTGTTCCCATCTGCCATCTGAGGACCACACGGTTACCATGGAGAGAGAATGCACAAATGACCAGGATGTGTGTCACAGAGAAAGGCGGGGAGAGAGAGAGACAGAGACAGAGATAGAGACAGAGAGACAGAGAGAGACAAGAGGGCTTTGTCCCCTGGGATTATATCATTTACGGCTTGGGAAGGACCAGACACTTTTTCAAAATAACCAATACACTTTCCAAGCTTTCTTGGGCTTCTGATGGGTCCACCTCCTAACCAACTCATCCCCCTCCAGGCTAGACTGGCAGGCCCCTGCGTTCACCAACCAATCTCCTATTGCTCAGCCTCATAGAAGCACCTCCCCCTGCTCCCTGACAATCCTATAGGGAGGGGGGCTGCTCCCTACATGGGGAAAGGAAGGGATGTTATCTCCTTGGGGGGACAGTGCTGTGATCCCCTGGAGTGTATGTGTCAGGTTGTAGCTTCTTGGTTGATTATGCTGAACAATGTCTGATTCCCTTTGCTCCCTTCCTTTACTGATACCTAGCTACCTATGCCAAAAAAGGAAAAGGGCCCTCATCTTGGCCATCGGAGCACTAAAGGGAGGGTGACCGTTGTGGCCTCGCTGGCCTGGGAGGCACGGTTTCCCACGTTCACTTTGAGGTCTGTAGCATCTCAGCAAACTTCTAGGGCAGTGATTTTTTCAACCTTTTTCATCTCATGGCCCACATAAACTAATCACTAAAATTCTGCAGCATATCAAAAAATATACTATATTTTTTGCTGATATGACCAAAAAGAATAGGTGTAATTTTGATTCATTCACACCAGGTGGGTATTGTTGTGTTGGCTGTTGTCATTTTTTAATTTTACAATCTAAGGGAAAAGAGGTCAGTGCCCCTGACTAAAATAGTCACCTACTGCATGTTTTAAAAAAATTCTTGCGGTACACCAGTTGAAAATTGCTGCCCTAGAGGGAACTCTTCCTCAGGCAAATACACAAAGATTCTCAGTCACCTAAGAATACCTGAGCAAGGGCCAGCACCAGCTTGCCATGTGCTGTCAGAACCAGAGTGCCTTCCATGGCACAGGTCCCTCCCTTGGCCCCTCTCTCAGGGTGAAGCCATTCCAGCCAGACTTGCTGCCTCTCTGCCCAGGCGGTCTCACCAGCCTCTCTGGGATCAGCTGCATCACCTGCTGGATGACTCCTGATGCCTGTCTTTGCCACTCCAGATTTGGAGGTCTGAACAACTATTGTCACCCCATTGGCGGTTGGGGAAGCACAATAAATGTCCTTTCTCTTTTGGAGTTAAAAAGAGTTCAGTCTCGTTTACCCAGAAAAGATTTTGTCAAACTCTTGGTAACCAACTCAATTAAAAAGCCCAAATTAGGACTTCCGGCCAAGATGGAGGCGTAGGCGGACACACTGTGCCTCCTCTCACAACCAAAATTAAGGACAACAAATATTTAGAAACAAGAAAACAACCAGAGCTAATAGAAAATTGAACTGTACGGAAGTCCAACAACCATTCATCCAGACTGGTAAGAGGGGTGGAGTTGCGGTAGGAAAAAATGGAGGTGCGGACCCAGGAACGCAGGCAGCAGCGGCTGGCAGTTCCCAGGTGCACAGGTGGCGGCTGGCGGTCCCCAGGCCCACAGGCAGCAGCTGGTGGACCCCGGGCACAGGGGGGCAACTGTGCAGACCCAGTGAGGCTGCACAAGGCGGTTGGCTGACCAGGTGGTCCCACATTCCCACGCGCAGATGGTCCAGGCAGAGGGGAAGTGGCGGAAGGGACCAGAGTCCAGGAGAGAGCGGAGCAGGCGCCATTGTTCCCTCTCAGACCCCGCCCCCACATACAGCGTCACAAGCCAGCGACTGGGCTGCCCCGCCCTGAGGAACACCTAAGGCTCCACCCCTAATAGTCGCGACCAGACTAAAACCAAAACAAAACAACAAAAAAACCCCACCAAAAATGGTTCAAACCGGAGAAAAAGTGAAAACCCCAGAGTTAATTCCTCTAAGCCGTGAAGAGGTAGCCAACCTATCAGATGCACAGTTCAAAGCACTGGTCATCAAAATGCTCACAGAATTGGTTGATTTTGCTCACAAATTAGAATGAAAAAATGCAGGCTACAATACGTGAAATGAAGGAAGACACATGGGGAACCGATAGAGATAGAAGGAAAACTGGGACTCAAATCAATGGAGTGGACCAGAAGGAAGAAACTAACAACCAAACAGAAAATAAGGAAGAAACAAGAATTCAAAAAAATGAGGAGAGGCTTAGGAACCTCCGGGACATGGTTAAACGTCCCAACATCCAAATTATAGGGGTCCCAGAAGGGGAAGAAGAGCAACAAGTGGAAAACTTATTTGAACAAATAATAAAGGAGAACTTCGCCAATCTGGCAAAGGAAATAGACTACCAGGACGTCCAGGAAGCTCAGAGAGTCCCAAAGAAGTTGGACCCAAGGAGGAACACACCAAGGCACATCATAATTACATTAGCCAAGATTCAAATGAAGGAGAGAATTCTAGAAGCAGCAAAGGATAAGGGGACAGTCACCTACAAAGGAGTTCCCATCAGACTGTCAGCTGATTTCTCAAAAGAGACCTTACAGGCAAGAAGGGGCTGGAAAGAAATATTTAAAATCTTGAAAAGCAGAGACCTACATCCAAACTTGCTCTATCCAGCAAAGCTGTCATTTAGAATGGAAGGGCAGATAAAGTGCTTCTCAGATAAGGTCAAGTTCAAGGAGTTCATCATCACCAAGCTCTTATTATATGAAATGTTAAAGGGACTTATCTAAGAAAAAGAAGATCAGAAATATGACAGTGAAAAGACAGAAAACTCACAGCTATTAACAACCACACCTAAAACAAAAGCAAACTAAGCAAACAGCTAGAACAGGAACAGGACCACAGAAATGGAGATCATATGGAGGGTTAGCAACAGGGGCGTGGAAGGAGGAGGGGGGGAAAAGGTACAGAGAATGAGTAGCATAGATAGTGGGTAGAAAATAGACAGGGGGAGGGCAAGAATAGTGTGGGAAATGTAGCCCTGGCTGGTGTAGCTCAGTGGATTGAGCGCGGGCCTGCGAACCGAAGGATCGCGGTTCGATTCCCAGTCAGGGCACATGCCTGGGTTGAAGGTCTTCCAACCTTCAGCCAGAGGGACCTGTTGTCATTTACTAGAGTGACTTTGCAGGGGAGAAAAAACCTCAGACCTTTAGGAATGAAAACTGTTGTGTTGACTTCTGCAGAAATAGTTGACCAGAATAACCTCCTGATTAAAGAAGGCCAAGTTTACTGCTTTTGTAGTAAAGGTAAACACTGTCTTGAGAGAATTTATTGTTTCAGGAAGGGAAGAAGAAGGGTCAATATATAGAACTTGGGGCGGGGGGCGTTTGGGTGACTTGAAGCAGCTCCTGCGATGCAAGGATCTGTCTGACTGAAACTGGTCAAAATTCATGGCTCCGTGGAGTGAGCATGAGTTGTGGGAGAACGTTTTAAAAAATATATTTTATTTATTTATTTTTAGAAAGAAGAGAAAGGAGGGAGAAAAACATTGATCAGTTGCTTCTCACATGTCCCCAACTGGGGACCCAGCCTGCAATCCAGGCATGTGCCCTGACCAGCAACCTTTTGGTCTGCAGGCTGGCGCTCAATCCACTGAGCCACACCAGCCAGGGAGGAAGAATCTTGATGAAAAACAACTGTTTGATAGCAGCTGCGTTTGAGCAATTGAGCCATCTCTTGACTTGAAAAGGCAGCTGATTGAGAAGCCTATCACTCTTAGGTTCTGGTTTACAGTCTTATCCTCCTGGGTAAGAATTTCCTGGAATAAAAAGTACAGACTTACTAATGCAGGAGCTTTAATTTTGACTCTTTTTTTTTTAGTGTTCTCCGTCAACTACTTTATTTTTGTTTCTTCTTTAAGTATATATTATTGATTATGCTATTATAGTTTTCCCAATTTTTCCCCTGTATCCCCCCTCTGCCCTGCATCCCCCAACCCTCCAGCATTCCCCTCACCTTAGTTCATGTCCATGGGTTGTACATATAAGTTCTTTGAATTCTGTTTCCTATACCATTCGTAACCTCTCCCCATCTATTTTATGCCTACGAATTATGCTTCTTATTCCTTGTACCTTCCCCCCTATTCTTCCCCTACCCCTCTCCACTGAAAACCCTCCATGTGATTTCCATTTCTCTGATTCCGTTACTGTTCTAGTTGTTTTTATTTTTTCAGGTTCAGTCGTTGATTGTTGTGAGTTTGTTGTCATTTTATTGTTTGTATTTTTGATCTTCTTTTTCTTAGATAAGTCCCTTTAACATTTCATATAATAAGGGCTTGGTGATGATGAACTCCTTTAACTTGACCTTATCTAGGAAGCATTTTATCTGCCTTTCCATTCTAAGTGATAGCTCTGCTAGATAGAATAATCTTGGATGTAGGTCCTTGCCTTTCATGACTTCAAATACTTCTTTCCAGCTCCTTCTTGCCTGCAAGGTCTCTTTTGAGAAATCAGCTGATAGTCTTATGGGAACTCCTTTGTAGGTAACTCTCTCATTTCCTCTTGCTGCTTTTAAGATTCTCTCTTTAACTTTAATCTTGGGTAACTTAATGATGATGTGCCTTGGTGTGTTCCTCCCTGGGTCCAATTTCTTTGGGACTCTCTGGGCTTCCTGGAAGTCTATTTCCTTTGCCAGATTGGGGAAGTTTTCCTTCATTATTTGTCCAAATAAGTTTTCAATTCCTTGCTCTTCCTCTTCTTCTGACACACCTATGATTAAGATATTGGAACATTTATAGTTGTCCCAGAGGTTCCTAAGCCTCTTCTTATTTTTTTTTTGAATTCTTGTTTCTTCATTCTGTTCTGATTAAATGTTTATTTCTTCCTCCTGTTCCAAATCGTTGATTTGAGTCCTGATTTCCTTCCTGTCACTGTTGGTTCCCTGAATATTTTGCTTTATTTTACTTTGGGTATCCTTCATTTGTTCTTACATTTTGTGATCAAGCTAAATCAGTTCTGTGAGTATCCTGATTACTAGGGTTTTGAACTCTCCATCAGATAGGTTGGCTGTCTCCTCATTGCTTAGCTCTTTTTCTGTAGTTTTGATCTGTTCTTTCATTTGGGCCATATTTCTTTGTCTCAGTGTACTTGTTTAGTTGTAAGGGAGTGGGGCCTTAGATATTCACCAGGGTGGGGCAACCCTCTTTCCTGGTTGTGTCACTGTCTGTGGGGAAGGGGTCAGAGAGGGAACAATGCAGCTTGCTTGCTCGGCTCCAGCCCCATTTTTCAGTGAACTCTCGTGTGAGACTGGGAGTTTCTCCAACCATGGCAATCCCTGCTGTAGTCCACAGTCAGCTTTGAGTCTTTAGTTACCCATTCAGTCAGCCCTGCCTGCACAGTCCACCGCTTCACTGAGGGTCTTCTCAGCCAGCCCTGCTCCCACAGTCCACTGTCTTGCTGCTGGTTCTCTCCATCTGCCCGTCTGCCCTGTCTCCCTCATCTCCTTCCTACAGGTCTGGTTGGTCTGGTTGACAGTTTCTTTATTTCCTTGGTTGTCGGAGTTTCATGCAGTTTGATTTTCTGGCACTTCCAGTTGTTTACTGTTTTTAGATCGGTGGTTATCCTCCTTTTGGTTGTGTGAGGAAGCGAAAGGGTTTCTACCTACTCCTCCATCTTGGCTGGAACCTAATTTTGAGTCTTTATCATTAAACCATTTTGAGTCTTAGTTCTCTCTAGATAATGGCCCTAAATTATTATTAAATCCTTGTGATGCTAAACACCATTGTGGTCCACCAGTCAAAGCAGAGGCTTATAATGATGAGTTAACAAGTAGAATTTTGGCCTAAGTTCTAATCACACTGTAGGTCTGTAAACGGACGATGTGGTTATTTCCCACATCTTCCATGATTATTTGGAATACACATTCTCAGAAACTGGTATTTTCTCTGGACTGTGCAGTGAGTTCCATTATGACAGAGAGAGATAGTAGAAGTTCAGGAACTTCTGTTCTTTCCCGGAACAGCAAACCAAATTCAATACTGCATTGCTGGGGGAATTCCAGGTATTAATGCCACCATAAACTTAAAATATGCACATCTCTTTTTGTTCTTTAAAGAAGAGGAAGGCATCTTTCAAAGTTCCTGTAGATTATTGAAAAGTTAAACAGATGATAACTCTAACCACAGAGGCTGTTAACCACGTGGTCAACTTTACTGGAATAAGTCACATAGCTGTTGACTCTTGGTATGCAGCTTATTGACCTAGAACATTCTTTTTCTCTATAACAACTGGCAAGGACCAATCAAAGCAGGTTGCTACCTTTCAGGGCCAACAGCGCTCTTTACAATCTTGTCTCATATTGCATCAATTCTCCTGCTCTACAATGCAGTCTGCAGATCTTGATTCTCCTAACACTTCATAGGCCACATTCTATGGGCCACTCTGCAGCTTTTTCAGTGGGCCAGTTAGTAGGGGACATTGGTGGTAGGAACAGAGGTTACAAATAGGCTTATCAACATGGAATCATCCTCACTATACTGACCTGCTTACTACTACCACTGAGTGCTAGACTTCCATTAGCAGACACTAATTAAAAATTTTAAAAAATTTCAGTTACCATTGGCATACAATATTATATTATATTCAGGTGTACAACAGAGTGAATATACATTATATAACTTACAAAGTGATCACCCTGACAAGTCTTCTAACCAACTGGCACCATCCATAGTTATTAAAATATTATTTTTTAAAATATATTTTATTGATTATGCTATTACAGTTGTCCCATTTCTCCCCCATCATTCCCCTCCACCCTGCACACCCTCTCCCATGCACATTCCCCCCTTTAGTTCATGTCCATGTGTCATAAGTTCTTTAGCTTCTACATTTCCCACACCATTCTTGCCCTCCCTCTATTTTCTACCCACTGTCTATGCTACTTATTCTCTGTACCTTTTCCCCCTCTCTTCTCCTCCCACTCCCCTGTTGCTAACCCTCCATGCGATCTCCATTTCTGTGGTTCTATTCCTGTTCTAGTTGTTTGCTTAGTTTGCTTTGTTTTAGGTGTGGTTGTTAATAGCTGTGAGTTTGCTGTCTTTTCACTGTCATATTTTTATCTTCTTTTTCTTAGATAAGTCCCTTTAACATTTCATATAAAAAGGGCTTGGTGATGATGAACTCCTTTACTTTGACCTTATGTGAGAAACACTTTATCTGCCCTTCTATTCTAAATGACAGCTTTGCTGGATAGAGCAATTTTGGATGTAGGTCCTTACCTTTCAAGACTTCAAATAGTTCTTTCCAGCCCCTTCTTGCCTGTAAGGTCTCTTTTGAGAAATCAGTTGACAGTCTGATGGGAACTCCTTTGTAGGTGACTGTCCCCTTATCCCTTGCTGCTTCTAGAATTCTCCCCTTCATTTGAATCTTGGCTAATGTAATTATGATGTGCATTTGTGTGTTCCTCCTTGGGTCCAACTTCTTTGGGACTCTCTGAGCTTCCTGGATTTCCGGTAGTCTACTTCCTTTGCCAGATTGGGGAAGTTCTCCTTTATTATTTGTTCAAAGAAGTTTTCCACTGTTGTTCTTCCTCTTCCCCTTCTGGTACCCCTATAATTCAGATGTTGGAATCTTTAAAGATGTCCTGGAGGTTCCAAAGGCTCTCCTCATTTTTTTGAATTCTTGTTTCTTCCTTGTTTTCTGTTTGGTTGTTAGTTTCTTCTTTCTGGTCCACTCCATTGATTTGAGTCCCAGTTTTCCTCCCATCTCTATTGGTTCCCCATGTGTCTTCCTTCATTTCACATATTCTGGCCTGCATTTCTTCATCTAATTTGTGAGCAAAATCAACCAATTCTGTGAGCATCCTGATCACCAGGGCTTTGAACTGTGCGTCTGATAGGTTGGCTATTTCTTCATGGCTTAGAGGAATTGGCTCCGAGGCTTTCATTTATTCTCCAGTTTGAGCCATTTTTGGCTTTTTTTTTGTTTGTTTGTTTGTTTTGGTTTTGGTATGGTCATGGCTGTTACATAGCGAGGGCTGGAGCCTTAGGTGTTCCCCAGTGTGGGGCAGCTCAGTTGCTGAGTTGGGACACTGTTTATGGGGGCGGGGTCTGGGAGGGAACAATGGCGCCTGCTCCACTCTCTCCTGGACTCTAGTCCCTTCCGCTGCTTCCCCTTCACCTGGATTGTCTGCGTGTGGGAATGTGGGACCACCTGGTCAGCCAGCCACCCTGTGTGGCCTCACTGGGTCTGCACAGTTGCCACCCTGTGCCTGGTGTTTGCCAGCTGCTGCCTGTGCACCTCGAAACTGCCAGCCGCTGCTGCCTGGACTCCCGGGTCCGCACCTCCACTTTTTCCTGCCACGACTCGGCCCCTCTTACCAGTTTGGATGAATGGTTGTTGGTCTTCCATAAAGTTCAATTTTCTATCAGTTCTGGGTGTTTTCTTGTTTCTAAATATTTGTTGTCCTTAATTTTCGTTGTGAGAGGAGGCACAGTGTGTCCACCTATGCCTCCATTTTGGCCGGAAGTCCCAATTAAAATATTATTGACTATATTCCTTATGCTGTACTTTAAACAGAAATTAATTTGGAGCTCCAACATGGAGTCTTTCTCTTGGAGAATTGCTATCACCTATAAATAGTTGATTGTATTTGATCCCTTTTATCATGGGTGAGGAAGCATTTGATTTCACTGGAATAGACAGACATCCATTCTACAGATGAATCTCCTTGCACTGCCCTTCACATTTCTGCAGCTCGACCACCTATGCACTCACAGAATGCCTGGGACATCCTCACAGTATTCTGTACAGCAAGGCTTTGGAGCCAGGAACTTGTTTTGAAGCTAAAGAAGGGCAATGATGGGCGTGTGTCCAGGGAACTGACTGGTCTTAAATAGAGTTCATCACCCACATGCAGTTGGCCTTGGCTATAATACTAACTCACTTACGGTGTCAGTTCAGCAACAAACCCCTGAAAATGTGGGGTTCTAGCTCACAGAATGTAGTGTTTACTTTGATTCAGTCATCAGTATGTGTTGCTATTTCTTCCATAACCATATTACAATGTTCCATCCAATAAGACATTGACACTTCACCTGATCATTCTGGACTACTTGGGTCAGGGAACCAACAGGCAGATAAGAGAGCAACTCTTGGGGAGTGGGGTGAGGTGATTGATATGACGACCAAGGGGAAATTGGGCTGCTGTAAGCACAAGGGCTCTTTCCTGAGACAAGCGGTTCTCCAACTGCTTCCGCATCCAAGAGTAAAAGATAATGGAAATGTGCGGCAACCAACCAAAGGCAATTCCTTTGAGTATTCAGACATTTTGGGAATAAAGATTTAGATTGCATCAACAGATAAATTATTCCAAACACAAATGAGGTTTTAGCAGAGGGCAAAGGAAACAGGTAATGGGAAGTAGAAGAAGAAAGCTATAAACATCAAGTATGGCCTCATGTCCAGTTGGTGTGGGTGTGTACGTGTGAGTGTCCATGTACGTAAGCTCACTTGTTCTTCTCTGTGACCCTTCCCTTTCTCCCTTACACCCTGAGTGTAGGTGGGGCTCATACTCACAGATGACATATAAGTAACATCATTGCCCCCACATGGATACTGTGACCAATAAGGTACCGTGAGTACAAAGACTGGTTACACATGGTTATGCTGCTGCTGCCCTGTATGGAAGTTCAAACACAGATAAAACGACGTGGCTGCTGAGCAGCCAAAGGGGTGGACAGTGCAGCTTCTAGGCTGTTCCCTCCGCTCCAAGTCCACACGCCTTCACTCCAGTTGAGATACAGGGCCTGCTTTGCCACCAAGGTTCACGGGAACATCTTCCAGCAAGGCACAGAAGTAGACAGTAAGCCCAGAAGAGGGGAGAGAAAACAAACTCCTTCTCCATTTCCTGATTCTCCATCAAATCATCTCAGACATGTTCTTCCCTCAGGCCGTTGGTTCCACTTTGCAGATTTGTCTTCACTCTCCCATCACCAGTCTCCTCCCATCCTTCAGAGGAACAAGCCCTGGCTGACCTGCACCTGTTCCTCAGTCATCTGGGGACAGACAGTGACCTCTGAACTCCTGGGATACTGACCCAACCACACAGCACCCACTTCTCAGAAGCCGGACACCCAGCTCTGCAAGTCTCTCTTCTTCCTCTGGGCTCTGGAGGATCCACTGTGAGTCAGGGCTGGGCAACCTTCTCAGAGGCCTGGGCAACCCTCACAGACACCCCTCTGAGGGACCACCTGGTCTGTGTCTCCTCCTCCAATGCTTGTGCACAAGACCCCTGGTTTCACTAACCTGCACTCGTCCCTTCAGATTCCCAGGCCTAGAAATAGTAGCTTCTTGCTGCAGGTCTTGTTCTCTGCAATCCTTAGTGTTCTTATGCTACTTCAGTTCTCAAACATATGGTCAGTAACTCCTCACTTTATATTTTCTCTGTTAGAATATTTGATGTGGTGTTTTCCGGACTAGATCCTGACTGATATACATAGGTTTTTAAATAATGGCTCAAATTCTGTCTTTATTTCTTCATCCTCCATGCAGAATACCATGTAGAACTTGAAGTGCTGAAGTGAATCACAGCTGTTACAGCAAATTCGGCATATGAACACATACAGTGCTTTAAAAACCTATATATTTTTATCTCATTTGATGCTTCCACTTGCATTCATTTAACAAGGTTTTCACCGAGCAACTTCTACTCATAAAGCACAGGGCCAGGTACTCACAATGTGCAAATAAAAAGGCATTACCCCTGCAGAGGTAACTTCTAAATAATAGGGATATATTTTTATTTCATAGAAGAAGGTTTATAAAGTGTTTATTGAGTCAGAGGAGAAAGCTAGGACCTACCCAGGAAGAATTATAAAGATAATTTCTGGCATCTGGAATTCAGATACCCCAGATTATTATGCTGAATCATCAGTTAAATAAAATGCAAGTATGTAGAAGGACCAGGATAGTGCCCCACACTTTGTAGACACTCAATAAAACAGTCACAAAAACAACAGTTGACACATAGACCGAATTCACTTCAAGGACTCTATAAATGGGGATCAATGACAATAGCAATGCATTGCTTCCCCATGAGCCTCTAGAGTTCCATGTAGTGATCTTTAAGAGAGTCCCTGTGAGGAGGAAAAGGCGTCAATGTTCTCATTAATTGAGAAGGAAACAACACTAAGAAACGGTGAGTGACTTGCCAATGTCATGTAACCAACATGTGGTGGCACCAGGCACAGGATGCCCTGGCCGTTCAGTGCTGGCTGCTGCTCCTGCAACAGTCTAGCCCCTTCCTCAGGGCCCCCATCACATCCCGGTTCCTTAAGCTATAAATGAGGGGGTTGAGCATAGGGGTAAGGACCGTGTAGAAGATAGAGACCACCTTGTCATGGCTGGGGGTCCGGTAGCGCCTAGGCCTCAGGTAGATGAACATGGCTGCCCCATAGAAGAGGGAGACAGCTGTCATGTGGGAGGAACAGGTGGCCAGAGCCCTTTTACCAGCCTGAGCAGAGTGCATATGGAGCACAGACCCCAGGATGCGAACATAGGAGGCCACGATGATGGAGAAGGGAAGGAGCAGCATGAACACACAGCAAGCAAAGAGCAGCGTTTCAAAAAGTGAGGTGTCAACACAGGCCAGTTTCAGCAAAGTTGGTACCTCGCAGAAGAAGTGGTTCACAACCCTCGATCCACAGTAGGGGAAGGTCATCACCACCACCATCTGGGCAAAACCATCCAGTGTCCCAAAGGCCCAGGAACTACAGGTAATCTGGAGACAGACCCTCTGACTCATGCGGGTGGAATAGTGCAGTGGGTGGCTAATGGCCACGTAGCGGTCATAAGCCATGAGCCCCAGCAAAAGCCCCTCTGATCCAACAAGAGAGACTAAAAGACCAGCTTGCATGCCACAGCCCACGAAGGAGATGGTCTTCCTGTCAGACAGGAAGCTGGTCGCCATCTTTGGCACACTGGTACAGACCAGCATGAGATCCATGAGGGAGAGCTGACTGAGGAAGAAGTACATGGGTGTGTGAAGTCGAGAATCTGTGCAGATGAGGGCAAGGAGGAGGACATTCCCACAGAGGGCCACTGAGAACACCACCATGACCAAAGAGAAGTGAGCAAGGTCATCTGGGCTGTGGGAAAAGATGCCCAAGAGGATGAAGTCACCTGTGGATGACTCATTCAACCACATCCCCGTGGCTCTGTTGTTCACCATCATCCTGAGAATTTGGACAAAGAAATTCTGAATTAAGTGATATATTTTCATTTGCCTCTACATTCTTCATCCTTCAGCTACATATTTTGGAATCTACCACAGCTCAACATCATATGCTTTGGAACATACAAGTGCATGTTCTTTCGTATTCCCATGGCACAGATGATAGGACTTTGTTAGATGCAACTCTGGCTCATAGAGTTGGACTACATGTCTATACTTACATGATTCAATAACAAAAACTAGAAACTGAATTATTTTGTGTGTCACAGGACTATTGAACAATCCTCTTTCAGCAAACAAACTATTGCCTTTCCCATATGACTACAACTGTTTTTAGCAGGGATTCTGTGGATGCAGTCAACTGTCTCTAACAAGACTAGAACCATTTCATGCCCAGGAGATCATTTATAGGGTTAAATTCCATATAATATATTATTATATGGGTTAATAAAATGGGTTTACCTGGGTAGGTAATAGAGACAGGAGATGTCCTTTATTTGGCTCAGGCGAAATACATCAAAATCATTTTCATTCCTCTATGTCATTTATTCCCAGTATCCAAACCATGAACAAAGCCTCTTAACTTGACAGTCAGAGTATCTCAGAATACATCTAACTCTTATAATCCTAATGCACTGTTCTGGCTAAAGCTGCAGTCCTTCCTCCAATGGATTGTTTGAGGCTTCTACTCAGTCTCCTGGCTTCTATCCATTGAATCTCTTGAGTCTATTCTCATAGCAGTTGAAGTGATTCTGTGAAAATATAAGTCATATGATATACCTCTCTTACTGAAACGTATACCAGTGACTACCCAAAATCTTGCAAATAAAGCCCAAATTCTATAAGGCCTTAAATCTCTCTCTCTCTCTCTCTCTCTCTCTCCGCCTCCCTCCGTCCCTCCTCCACCACCAACATGCACACTCGTGCTGGTACCTCTGGCCTCATCTCCTACCATGCCCCCTCACTCACTGGGCTTCAATTAATTTCCTCAGACAATTGGGACTCACTCTCACCTTTGGGCTTTGTCTTTTCTTTGTCTTTTTCCTAATTTGTATCTCTCACCTGCTTTAGAAGTTTACTTCAATGCCAACCTCTTTACAGATGTCTTCTGTGAAAGACATAGGAAACATAGTACAAAGGTCTTTGCATTCTCAAACCCAACCCTTTCCTGCTTTTATCTCCTGAGCACTTACACCATTTAACACACATATGCTAACATTTTTAACTTTTATTGTCTGTGTCATCCCACTGAAACAGAGAAGCCCCATTTACTTTGACCACGACACTGGCAGCCCCTGGAGTGTGGTCTTGCTCATTGGGCACCCTCGGCACAGACGAGCTGGCTGAAGGGGACCATGCACAATGGAGAAACGTGCAGTCACTACTTCCATTTGCTGAGAGCAGAGGACTCCTATCCCTTGCAGGAGCCGTTCTCTCAACTCAAATGTCCTACTTTGCGGCTGTCTTCCTTCCTCTGAGGGACAGTAACTCATAGGGTATGAAGTATTTTCACATATTTACTAAAAATAAGGACTTCTCTATAAATGGATGACAATGGTATCTAGGAGACTCTAATGGCAAGTCTATCCAGGTGCCTAGGACACACTACAGGCTGTACCTTTGGCACCTCTCCTCTCACACACTCATCCCAATGTCAGAATCCTCAGCTGTGTCTTCCTCCAAAATGTATTCAGCCATGGCCCCTTACACTCCTGCTCACCCCATCTGCCTACACCATCACTACTGTCCCCTGGATGATGAAAGTGGTCCCTAACTACACTTGCCTCCCCATTGCCCGCCTTGCCTCCACCCCAGTCTATTTGCACATAGCACTGGAGTGAACCATTGTCATGAGAATAAAAGACAACATACATCAAAACAAGGCAAGGCTTTCCTCTGGCTGGCCCTCCATTACCTGGACCCAGGTTCACTCTGCTTTCCCTGGAGTTCATTTCCTGCGGGCCTCACCTGCCTCCTGCCTTTCCTCCCACCCAGCAGGCAGACGCCAGCCTCCGGGGCTCAGGTTCACTGAGCCTCTTCATGGAAGGCTCTTCCCCAGTTGCTCCACCCTGTTGCCTCGCCTGCTCCTCACCTTCTCAGCCAGGTTATTTCTCAACACCTATTTAGACTTGAAATCCTTCTCCTCTCTCCACTCCTTCCCTGCCTTGCTTTTCTCATAGCACTCAAAAAATTGGCCATGCTACATTTAATATACATGGATTTGTTTATCCTTTCCTGATTAGAACCCATGTTACCTGATGTCACTTTTGCTGCTGGGAAGATCCCTTGCTCACAGAACAGTGCCAGCGTGTATGATGTTCTCAGTATGTATTGTGGAATAATTCACTGTGCATGCAAAACAACTCAAGAAACTATTCTAGTGTCTCACATACTCATATTTCTCCTCTCTGATTTCATTCCTGTATGCTGGGTGTTTAATTAGTTGCTTTGTATTTCTTCCTAGAAATGACACCATAAAAGAACCTAACTTGTCTCTACAATATTCTTTCAGGGACAAGGTGACTCTGTGTCCCATATCAGTTCTCCCTTTCCTCCCCTTCACCTCTTCACATGCATCCTCGGTCTCCTGTTTTCAACCACCCTCCCTCCAAAACCCCACCATGGAGACTCCAGTCCAGACAAAGGGAAGGAGGAAGGGAAAAGGTCAGTGAGACGTTAGGGAAAGAAAAAGACAGAAATAGATCACAGGAAGAGGACCAGAAAACAAGTGAGAACAGACATAACACTAGAAAGTATATGCACAAGCCCATCAAAGAAACCCTGAAGGAGGCAGACATGACGAGGGAGAAGAAATGCTGATAAATAAATAGAAATGAAGACACAAACCAGAAATCAGTAACAGGAACTGTAAGGAAGGGACAAGAAGGGTGATGGGAAAACGACACACGCTCACCTCAGGACGGATGCTCGGGAGGACAGGCGTCCCCGCAGCTGCCCTGTGAAGGAGTTTCTGGGATGAACATCACTCCATCGTCCCTCACTCACTGGGTCAGAGAGGGCAGAGGGGACAGGGAGCTGCCTCTCCAGCTCTGACCTTTCTCCTCAGACCCCACTTCTCAACCTCCCTGTGACTCTCCAGCTCAGTGGGGCTCAGACAGAAAACAGCCTCCTCTCAGAAAAAGGGGAGAGAGAGATCAGGGACTTAGTCAAGGGGATGGTGGTGGGCAGATGGGCTCAGATCTAGCACCCACAAATCCCTTGCACCCACCACTGCCTGTCCACCTGCCACAGGCTGCCTCTCAGCTCGGCTTGCAGACCTGTCTCCCACTGCCCATTAAGGTACTTAACACAAGAGCTGCAGTGAGGGAGTAAAGCTGTCCCCTCCCAGGAGAACCCTCAGACTTCAGCCCTGAAGCAGGAGCTCCCAAGATCACAATTAAAGAGACTCCAAAAGGGACATTGGGGACAGAACCAGAAGCAGGCCCCATGGAAACCATGTGAGGAAACCTGGTCAGGGGAGGGCCACAGGCCATCCAGGGCACAGGAAGAGGGCAAGTCTCTGGGGGCTCTACCCCCACACAGACACATTCCATGCTTCCCCAGTCACCCCCAGGGTCCTCATGGGGTCTCCACCTGTGACTGGCCCAGTTGGCTCTCCACACTCCATGGTCCACACCTGTTCTGTACCTGCCCCGCAGGCCAGCCCGCACCTGCTGAGGGCCCAGGATACACAGAGCACTGGGTGAGATGTGCTGCATTCCACATGGGGCCTGGACACAGCCCTGGCTCCCAGGAGTCCGTGACCTGGTGGGAGGGATACAGAGCACCCACCCTCACGAGAGTCAGATGGTGGCATGGGAGCTGGGTGTGCTTCCAACGCTGTCTGATCCTTCTCTGCAATCGGTGTCCTCCCCGGTGTGCTGCGGTCTGCAGTTTTATGCCTCTTGTCCCAGTGTAACCATGAATGGCACAATCCTCACTCTCTAGAGTGCCGCAGCTTGGACGATTAATTTAATGGCCACTTTCCTTTGGGCTTTATGTCCTCTAGAAGCTAGTTGATTTTTCCATTAGCCAATGTCATTGCAATTCACTTGCCAAATGGCTCATTCATCAATCTTATTTTTTTCTACTAAGTCTTTAGTTACTAGGTACCTTTGTTATAGCATTTCTTTTTCGCATTTAGCTCTTTCTGTGTTTCTCCTTCCAGCTAGTGATGGAGGCAAGGAATACACAGAGGCTGCTAAGAGGAAGAGGCAGGAAGACCAGGGAGCAGAGAGAGTGGAAGTGAAACGGTCACCTGGCAAATGAGTTTTAGGCAACTGGCTTTTGAGGGCTTGACCTAGCGCATTTACCACTCTTCTTTCTGTTCATTCTTCTCTTCTCCTCCTTACGCTCCTGCTGTTTCCCCACATCCATACCTTTGCTCAAGCCGTTTTTCCCCACTGAAAATTACTTTGTCTCCTGACTATGTTCTTCATTGGTCATCACTAATTCTCCAGGATTCCGATGAACTCCACCTTCTTTCAAGCTTCCCAAAGCACTCAATCCACACTGACTTCCACGTTCTGGAATCCCTGAAGCCTCACTGTCTACACCTTGCACAGCATAGTCTTACCGCCCCATTTCAGCTCCTACCTTACAGTTGATTGTACTGAACAGCCTGAAGTTGGTTATACACAAACAAGAAAACATCTTTATTTTTGTAAAAATCACTGTTTTTAAATACAATATCTCAATTCTCTTTTTAAAGATTTTATCTAGAGAAGGGAATGGAGGGAGACAGAGAGGGAGAGAAACATCAATGTGTGGTTGCCTCTCATGTGCCCCCTACTGGGGACCTGGTTCGTAACCCAGGCGTGTGTCCTGACTGGGAAACGAACAGGCGACCCTCTGGTTCAGAGGCCAGCACTGAATCCACTGAGCCATACCATCCAGGGCTGATACCTCATTTTTTTCCTTCACTTTTCATGACATCTCATGCACATGAAAGAGTTGAGCAGTAAGACTAATATTGATTTAGCTTTTCGAAAATCTAGCACATGGAAAATCAAGACTTCCATCCTATATTCAAACCAGTGTTTCTCTCCTTGATCCAGCCTATATCCAGACGAACTAGGGTCTTGGAGGTCCACCGCAGGAAAGAGAGAAGAGAAGATTTTCACTGGGGGTGCATCAGCCTCACACTTGCCTTCAAAGGGCTGAATGTAATTTGACGAACGTATAAATGGAACTAGTCTTTAACACTTAAGGGAGAGCTCAGCACTGTCACCAGGTAGAAACCAGGTGCTGGGCTGGATAAAACAAGGTGGAGGACTGGATTCGGTCCACGGGCCTTGTGTGTACCATCTGTGTTTTAGAAGAAGAGGTATTTAAATCCTCCTTTAATACTGGGTAGAATTTACCTGTGAGGCTGTTTGGGCTTTTATTTGCTGCAGTGGGCTGGGTGGGGGAGGATTTGTATTACTGCTCCAATGTATTGCTAGTAACTGGCATGTTCAGATTTTCTGTTTCTTCCTGGATCAGTCTTAAAAGTTACATGTTTCTAGATTCTTCTAGGTTGTCCAATTTATTTGCATATAGATGTTCATAGCATTCTTTTTTAAAAGGCTTTATTTATTTAGAGAGAGTAGGAGGGGGAAGAAAGAGAGGGAGAGAAGCATCAATGTGTGGTTGCCTCTCATGTGTCCCCTACTAGGGACCTGGTCCATAACCCAGCATATGTCCTGACTGGGAATTGAACAGGTGACCCTTTGGTTCAGAGGCCAGCACTGAATCCACTGAGCCATACCATCCAGGGCTGATACCTCATTTTTTTCTTCACTTTTCATGACATCTCATGCACATGAAAGAGTTGAGTGGTAAGAGTAATATTCATTTAACTACTCAAAAATCAAGACTTCCATCCCATATTCAAACCAGTGTTTCTCTCCTTGATCCAGCCTATATCAAGATGAACTAGGGTCTTGGAGTTTCACTGCAGGAAAGAGAGAAGAGTCTGTTATTAACAATTATTGCTTACCTTTTAAAATTCTAAAGTCTGTAAAAAGAGTGTTTGAAATGTCTATTTTTCTCAAATAACTAAGAAGTCTGAACTGATCCCTTCTCTTTTACTTGAAAGCTGCCTTGCACATATAGAGACATTCTCTTTTACTTTAATTTGTAAGTTTAATCAAAAACAAAAGAGAAAGTGGCTAAGCACATTCAAATTACTTCCCAAAGTTTTAAACTCTATAATGAAAGCAGTAACTATCACAGAAATGTCCACGAGATGTCACTATTAATTCTTTTAGAAATTCTTTTTAAATATATTTTATTGATTATGCTATTACAGTTGTCCCATTTCTCCCCCATCATTCCCCTCCACCCTGCACACCCCTCCCACCCACATTCCCCTCCTTTAGTTCATGTCCATGTGTTATAAGTTCTTTAGCTTCTGCAGTTCCCACACTATTCTTGCCCTCCCCCTATCTATTTTCTACCTACCGTCTATGCTACTTATTCTCTGTACCTTTTCCCCCTCTCTCCTCCTCCCACTCCCCTGTTGCTAACCCTCCATGTGATCTCCATTTCTGTGTTTCTGTTCCTGTTCTAGTTGTTTGCTTAGTATGCTTTTGCTTTAGGTGTGGTTGTTAATATCTGTGAGTTTGCTGTCTTTTTACTGTCATATTTTTATCTTCTTTTTCTTAGGTAAGTCCCTTTAACATTTCATAGAATAAGAGCTTGGTGATGATGAACTCCTTTACTTTGACCTTATGTGAGAAACACTTTATCTGCCCTTCCATTCTAAATGACAGCTTTGCTGGATAGAGCAAGTTTGGATGTAGGTCCCTGCTTTTCAAGATTTTAAATATTTCTTTCCAGCCCCTTCTTGCCTGTAAGGTCTCTTTTGAGAAATCAGCTGACAGTCTAATGGGATCTCCTTTGTAGGTGACTGTCCCCTTATCCCTTGCTGCTTCTAGATATCTCTCCTTCATTTGAATCTTGGCTAATGTAATTATGATGTGCCTTGGTGTGTTCCTCCTTGGGTCCATCTTCTTTGGGACTCTCTGAGCTTCCTGGAAGTCCTGGTAGTCTACTTCCTTTGCCAGATTGGGGAAGTTCTCCTTTATTATTTGTTCAAAGAAGTTTTCCACTTGTTGCTCTTCTTTTTCCCCTTCTGGTATCTCTATAATTTGGATGTTAAAGATGTCCTGGAGGTTCCTAAGCCTCTCCTCAGTTTTTTTGAATTCTTGTTTCTTCCTTCTTTTCTGTTTGTTTGTTTCTTTCTTCCATCTGGTCCACTCCATTGATTTGAGCCCCAGTTTTCCTCCCATTTTTATTGGTTGCCCATGCGTTTTCCTTCATTTCACTTATTGTAGCCTTTATTTTTTCATCTAATTTGTGAGCAAAATCAATCAATTCTGTGAGCATCCTGATCAACTGTGCATCTGATAGGTTGGCTCTTTCTTTGTCACTTAGATGAATTGGCTCTGGAGCTTTGATTTGTTTTCTCGTTTGAGCCTTTTTTTGGAAGGGTCTGGTCTTGGCTGTTATGTAGTGAGGGGTGGAGCCTTAGGTGCTCCCCAGGGCGGGGCAGCCCAGATGCTGGGTAGTGACCCTATATGTGGGGGCAGGGTCAGAGAGGGAACAATCGCGCTTGTTCTGCTCTCTCTCAGACCAGTCCCTTCTGCCACTTCCCCTTCACTTGGATTATCTGCATAGGAATTTGGGACCACCTGGTCAGCCAGCTGCCTTGTGTGGCCTCACTGGGTCTCCACCGTTGCCACCCTGTGCTCGGGGTCTGCTAGTCGCCAGCCGCCTGCATGCCTGGGATCTGCGATCTACTGCTGCCTGAGTGCCCAGGTCCGCACTTCCACTTTTTCCTGCTGTGACTCCACCCCTCTTACGAATCTGGATGAATGGTTGTTGGACTTCCGTACAGTTCAGTTTTCCATCAGTTCTGGTTATTTTCTTGTTTCTGAAACTTTGTTGTCCTTAATTTTGGTTGTGTGAGGCAGCACAGTGTGTCCACTACACCTCCATCCTGGCCAAAGTCCTAGAAATTGTTTTTAAATCTTTATCATAATGTTAATTTTGATTTCCTTATGGTTTAGGGAAACACATAAAAGTGTGTTGATTAAGATATATGATTCCTGAAATTTGTTTCTAAATAATTCAGAGATGAGGGACACAAGGAGAAATGGGTAGGAGAGTAGATGAAACAATATTGGAATGAGTTAATGTCAAAACTAGGCAATGGGTACATGGAAGCTTATTGCACTATTCTTTCTGATTTTATATATATGTCTCAAAAATCTAAAAGCTCACTCTAGGTCACTTGAGTAAACTACAATATATCCAACTGGTAAAGTACGATACCAGTGTAAGAAGGAACATAAAGTACTTCTATCTGCTATGCTGGAGTGATCTTCAGAATATAACATTGAATGCAAAACAGTGTACATAATATGCTATCTCTTGTGTAAGAAAGGGGGATAATTATATACAGACTTGTATATAATTCAAAATCAAACAAGGAACATATAACCAAAAATGAATAAATATGTTACATACAGGAGGAGAGAAAAAATGTAGAGATGAGACAGAGATAGAAACTAAAAATTTTTTAATGTGCCTTATTTTATAGATTAAACTTTGGCAAATGTTTCACCAATTAAAATAAAAATTAAATAAAAAGAAAAATTAGAGCTATCAAGTGCCAGTTTTTATCAGAACAACTTTTACAATGAGAGCAATTATAGAAGTGGAATAGAATCTAAGAAAGCAAAATTTTTTGAAAGCATCATAACAATACTAATACAACCATGACTCAAGAAGCAAGATCTCAGGGAGAAAGGACATGTTTTGAGATAAGTTGGACATTTTGTGGTGTCTTTTCTTTCAGGGCTTTTGCTGATTCGTCAGTGGCACAAGACATAATGGCCAGAGACCTGAGCAGAGCTTTTGGTAATCTCATAGATCTGGGAGACAAAAAAATTGAAGTTTAGAGGCCTCAAAACACCACAGGGTTTCAGCAAAGACCCCAGAAAGACTGTATGCTAAGAATAACCGATTAATGAGATCACAATCAAATTCTCATAAATACTGAATCCAACTTCAGCTTCACACAGATCAGTCACAGTCTGGGTTAATGTAATTTGCTGCCAATTTGTTTGCATGACAAAAGGAAAAGTAAATCATCCCTGAAGGAAAAGGTTATCACCCAGAGCTTTAGATTTTCTTTGTAATTTGTAATTGCAGTGTCTTCTATTCAAGGAAAAATGAACATGCATTCCAGGAACAGGATAAAATGACCAAAAATCAAGAGAGAAGGAAAAGAAACAAACTTAAAATAGACCCAGATATTGACATTACCATTCATGGACATTGAAATACCTACTATTACAAAGTTCTGGCCAAGATGGGGGTGTAGGTATACACTTTGCCTCCTCACACAACCAAAAGAAGAACAACAACAAATTTAAGAACAAAAAATAATCAGAACTTCAGAAAATGAAATTGTATGGAAGTCCAACAACCAAGGAGATAAAGGAGAAACATTTCTCCAGACTGGTAGGAGAGGCAGAGAGGGGCAGCCAGGGTGGAGAGGACTCATAGAAAGGTGGCCGCTGGAGTATTGGGTGGGCCAGATGCCAACTGGTGGAGTGGGTGGTCCCATATTTGCAGGCAGATAAACTGGGAGGAATAACTGGGGCGTGAGACAGACCTTGTAATCCAGGGTTCCAGAGCAGGGAAATAAAATCTCAAAACTTCCAACTGAAAAAACCTGTGAGGGTGGAGGTGGCAGGAGAAACTCCCAGCCTCACAGGAGAGTTTGTTGAAGAGATGCATAGGGTCCTGGAACATACACAAAACCACCCACCTGGAGAGCAGCACCAGAAGGGCTGCATTTGCTTGTGGGTAGTGGAGGAAGTGGCTGAAAGCCAGCCAAGAGCTGAGCAAGTGGCATTGTTCCCTCTCAGACACCTCCCCCACATACAGTGCCACAACACAGCAAAGTGGGTTGCGCTGCCCTGGTGAATACCTAAGGTTCCATCCAATATTACGTATTAGGTGCACTTAGACAAAAAAATATGGTCCAAATGAAAGAACAGATCAAGGCTCCAGAAAAAATACACCTAAGTGATGAAGAGATAGCCAACCTATCAGATGCAGAATTCAAAACACTGGCAATCAGGATGCTCACAGAAATGGTTGAGTTTGGTTGTAAAATAGAGGAAAAAGTGAAGGCTATGAAAAGTGAAATAAAGGGAACCAACAGTGACTGGAAGGAAACCAGGACTCAGATCAATTGTTTGGATCAGAAGGAAGAAATAAATATTCAGCTGGAACAGAATGAAGAAACAAGAATTCAAAAAAAAAAAAAAAATGAGGAGGAGCTTAGGAACCTTCAATACAACTTTAAACATTCCAACATCTGAATCATAGGGGTGCCAGAAGGAGAAGAGGAAGAGCAAGAAATTGAAAATTTATTTATTTATTTATTTTTTAAAAACTTTATTTTTTTTCCATTTTTTATTTTATTTTTTTAAATCAGTATTTTTTAATTGTTGATATTGTACAGTTTTCTGTCTTTTACCCTGCCCCAGCCCACCACCCCAGCCCTCCCCACCTTCCTCCCATTTCCACCCCTCATAGTTTTTGTCCATGAGTCCTTTATACTTGTTGCTCTAAACCGTTCCCCTTTTCCCCTGAAAGTCCCTCCCCTCCCACTCTGGACACTGTCAGACTGTTCTCAAATTCAGTGTCTTTGTTTATATTATGCTTGTTTGTTTGTTTTGTTGATTAGCTTCCTGTTAAAGGTGAGATCATATGGTATTTGTCTTTCACTGCCTGGCTTATTTCGCTTAGCATGATACTCTCCAATTCCTTCCATGCTGTCGCAAAAAGTAGGAGCTCCTTCTTTCTTTCTGCTGCATAGAATTCCATTGTGTAAATGTACCACAGTTTTTTGATCCATTCATTAACTGATGGGCACCTAGGTTGCTTCATTTGAAAACATAATGAAGGAGGACTTTCCTAATCTGGCAAAGGAAATAGACTTCCAGAAAGTCCAGGAAGCTCAGAGAGTCCCCAAAAATTGGACCCAAGGAAGCACACACCAAAACACATCATAATTACATTATCCAAGATTAAAGATAGGGAAAAAATATTAAAAGCAGCAAGAGAAAAGGAGACAGTTACCTACAAAGGAATTTCTAGAAGACTATCAGCTGATTTCTCAAAAGAAACCTTGCAGGCAAGAAGGGGCTGGAAAGAAGTATCCAAAGTCATGAAAAACAAGGACCTACATAGAAGATTACTCTATCCAGCAAAGCTATCATTTAGAATAGAAGGGCAGATATAGTGCTTCCCAGATAAGGTCAAGTTAAAGGAGTTCATCATCACCAAGCCCTTATTATATGAAATGTTAAAGGGGTTTATCTAAGAAAAAGAAAATAAAAAATACAAACAGTAAAATGACAACAAACTCACAACTATCAACAACTGAACCTAAAGAAAAATAAAAATGAACTAAGCAAACAACTAGAACAGGAGCAGATTCACAGAAATAGAGATCACATGGAGAGTTATCATTGGGGAGAGGGATGGGGGAGAGTAGGAGAAAAGGCACAGAGAATAAAAAGCATAAATGGTAGGTACAAAGTAGACAAGAGGAGGTTAAGAATAATATAGGAAATGGAGAAGCCAAATAATTTATATGTATGACCCATGGACATGAACTACAGTGGGGAACTGATCGGGTGGGTACAAGGCAGAGGGGAATAAAGAGGAGAAAAAAATGGGACAACTGTAATAGCATAATTAATAAAATATATTTTTAAAAAAGACAAGGTGGGGGAGGATTGAATGTGGAAGGCAGAGGCGTGGGTAGGGCAAGGGAGAGTAATGGGGGAAAATGGGGATACCTGTAATTGAACAACAATAAAAAAAGTTAAAAGATAAAATAAAATATCTATTATTACTATGTGAAGATGAAAGAAAGCAGGGTGTATAATTTCATTAGAAATTCATAATCTATGAAAAATCAAAGAAAATTTTAAAACTAAAAAAAACCTTAAGAACTTAATAGAAGGAATTAGCAACAGTTTAGACACAGATGAAGAGAGGAGTAGTGAATTTGGTCAATGGACCTATTGGTCAATAGAAAAATCAAGGTTGAAACACAGAGGAAGAAGAATGTAGAATGTAAAATATGGAAAAGTGAATAATAAATATATGACCACAGTAAAGTCTAACTTAAATGTAACTGAAGTCCCAAAAGCAGAAGAGAGAAATAGAGTAGGACAGAAGCAATATTTAAAGAAAATACTGGTGGAGAAATTTCTAGAAGTGATGGATGACTTCAACCCACAGATTAAGAAGTTGTATTAACCAAAAACAAGATGAATAAAAAATATCAACAGCTAGGCCCATCATAATAAAACTGCTGCTAATAATCAAAACAAAAAGAAAAATTTAATAACATCCAGTAAAAGATTACATTTTAAAAATGCAATAAGAAGACTGATAGTTGGCTTTTTAAAAAATAATGAAAACTAAGGGACAATAAAATGACATCTTTAAAGTCTTGGAATTAAATTTCTGTCCAATTAGAGTTATGTTTTTAAAAGAAATATACTCAACAATGAAGATAAAACAAAGATGAGTTCATGCAAACAAAAACTGAGAGAATTTTCTGTTCGAAGACCTACACCAAGTCAAAACCAAAATGAAGCCTAAAAGGAATTCCACAAGCAGAAGCAGAAGGAAAGTGATTGCAAGGGGAAGCACAAGAATGCAGAAAACTGAAGGGCAATGGAAAGGGCAAGCATGTGAATAAATCTAATTGAATATTGACTGCATAAAATAACATTAATTAAAGTTGTGTGTGGTTTAAAATATATGTAGAATTTAGCTATGTGAAAACAATGGCAAAAAACAAGAGAGAGGTTAATAAAAATAAAGTGTTGTAAAGTCCTATGTGAGGCAGGATTTAGCAAAATACTTATTTATGTATTAGGCACTAGTAAGTCTTGTTAGGCGGGTTGTAATTTCTATGTTGCCACTCGAGGAAGGAGAAGAAAAAATAAAATATAACTAAAAAGTTATTAAAAGGAAAGAATGATAAATTTATCTCATTAATAATAAAGATGCAGGTAGGTCAATTATACAACAGGGTACTAAGCCATATAAAAGAGAGGGAGTGGGAGGGTATTATGCTCAGTGAAATAAATCAGAGAAAGACAAATGACATACAATTGAACTTACATGTAGAATCTGAAGAACAAAATAAATGAATAAACAAAAGAGAAACACTCAGACACAGAGAGTGGACCAGTGATTGACAGCAGGGACGGAGGGAGTCAGGGTTGGGTGAAAGAGAGGAAGGCAGTAAGAAGTACAAATGGTTATAACAAGTACAGCACAGGGAACAGAGTCAATAGTATCGTGGTAAATATGAATGGTACCAAGGGGGTAATGGAAATATTGGGAGACAAGCAGGGAACACTTTGTAAAGTATGTATTGTCTGACCACTATGCTGTATGCCTGAAACCAGTACAAAATAATATTGAATGTAAACTGTAATTGAAAAGTAAACATTAAAAATGCAAAAAAAAAAATTCAGGTAGACATTAACAAGTGGGACAAGTGAAAACCAAATAGGAAAATTATGGGTTGAAACCTAAATATAGAAGACATTATTAGGATCTGAATTGTGTCCCCTCGATATTCATATATTTAAGCTCTAACTACCAGTACCTCAGAATACAACTATATACTAGATGTGATTATGTTAAAAACGAAGCTGTTAAAGTGGACCCTAACCCAATCTGACTGATGTCCTTATAAGACAAGGATGTTTAGACACAAAAGAGACATAAGAGGCATTGGCACGCAGGGGAAGACTTGGGGACATAGAGAGAAGACAGTCCTGTCAGGCCAAGGAGAGAGGCCTTCGGAGAAGCCATGCCTGCTAACATCTTGATTTCTGACTTCTAGTCTCCAGAACTGTGAGAAGATAAATTTCTGTTGTTTAATCCAGCAGTTTGTGGTATTTTATTATGGCAGCCTTAGCAAACTAATACAGACATTATATTAAATAGACTGAATATATCAAATAAAAGATGAAGATAGTCAGACTTAACTTTTTTTAAGTATAAGTTGCATACAAAAATGCTCTTAAACCCTGGCTGGTGTGGCTCAGTGGATTGAGTGCTAGCCTGTGAACCAAAGGGTCGCCAATTGGGTTCCCACTCAGGGCACATGCCTGGGTTGCAGGCCAGCCAGGTTCCCTGTGGGGTTCATGTGAGGGGCAACCATGCATCGATGTTCCTTTTCTTCTCTCCCTCCCTTCCCCTCTCTCTAAAAATAAATATATAAAATCTGTTTTTTAAGTGTAGTAAAATTTTGAAAATGCTCTGAAAACTAAGTAAATCAACAGGTATAAAGCAAAAGGATAGACAAATACATGCCATGCCAACAATATTAAAAAATGTTGATGACGCTAGGCTAATATCAAGCAAAGCAAACAGTAAGGTAAGCAAAACTTCCTTAAGAGAGTAAGCAAAATTTTTATAAAGGGGACAATTCACCAAGAAGTTATAACAAATTTAAATTTGTATGTACCTAATAATATGACCTCAATTATATAAAAGGAAACCAGACAGAACTACAAGTAGAAATAGAAGAATTCACAAACATAATGTGAGATTTCAGCACACATCTCTTAGTAACTCTAAAACAAGTAACAAAAGTAGCCATAAGGATGTAGATGATTTGAACAACTAGAAGAGCAACCTGACCTAGTGACATATGTAGAAAACTGCATTCATCTACTACGAAATACAAGTTCTCTTCAAGTTCACATACAACAGTCGGTAAAATTGATCACAGGCTGCTCCATAAAGCAAATCTCAACACATATGGCTCAGGTCTCACTACATAGCTCTTGGGGGAGAGGGGGAATTGGACAACTCAAAAGACCCCAAGAGTGCTAGTCTTATAAGACTTTGCCATTTACCTCTATTCATTGTGCCCAAACCTAAAGGGCCCCAAAAGAGGAGCAGTGAGCAGGCACAAGAGCGAGTCTTACCGCTGACCAATCCCCTCCTCCTGGAGACATGTCCATAAATGCTGCAGGTCTCTGATCCGCTCATTCTAATGCTTTGCTCTTGTGGATATTCTTATTTAAATTCTCCAGAGGTAGTTTAATTGTATTTTTGATGTGGTTGTGGGAAGAGACAAGTGCTGTCTTTACCTACTCCGCCATCTTGACAGGAAGTATACCAGATCTTCTTTATTCAGTCATCTGTGAAAGGACACTTAGGTAGTTTCTGTGTCTTGGCTATTGTGAATAATGCTGTAATAAATGTAGGCATACATATATCTTTATAAATAAGTGTTTTCAAATGATTTGGGTAGATACCCAGAGAGAGAGAGTGTTGGGTCATATGGCAGTTCTAGTCTTAATTTTTTGAAGATCCATCACAGAGACTGCACCAATTTACATTCCCAGCAGCAGTGGACAAGGGTTCCCTTTTCTCCATATCCTCTCCAACACTTGTTATTTTTTGTATTATTGATAATAGCTATTCTAACAGGTGTGATGTTGTATCACATTGTGGTTTTAATTTGCATTTCCTTATAGCTAGTGAAGTTGAACATCTTTTCATCTATCTGTTGGCCATCTGTATATCTTCACTGGAAAAGTATCTGTTCAAGATCTCAGCCCATTTTTAATAAGATTGTTTTGTTGTTTATTGTTCAGTTGTATGAGTTCTTTATATATTTTGGAAATTAGTCCCTTATTGGAGGAATTGTTTACAAATCTCTTATTCAGTGGCTGCCTTTTGTTTTGTTGACAGTATCTTTTGTTGTTCAGAAGCTTTTTAGTTTGATGTAGTACCATTCATTAATTTTTTCTTTATTTCTTTTGCCTTCGGGGTCAAGTTCACAAAAATCCCTCTGATAAAAGGCCCATGAGTTTACTACCTATATTTTCTTCTAGATCACTTATTCTTTCAGGTCTTATACTCAAGTTCTTAATTGACTTTATATTAATTTTGTGTGGGGTGTCAGATAGCAGTCTACATTCATTCTTTTGCATATGACTTTCCAGTTTTCTCAATACCTTTGAAAAATTGTTGAAAAAGACTTTCCTTTCTCCCTTATATATTTATTGAAAAGACTTTCCTTTCTTCCTTGTATATTTTTGGCTCCTTGTTAAAAAATTAATTGCCTATATATGTGGAGGTTTATTTCTGGGCCCTCAATTTTGTTCTATTGGTCTCTGTGTCAGTGTTTCTGCTAACACCATGTGGTTTTGATTATGGTAGCTCTGCAGTATAATTTGAAGTCAGAGAATGTGATAGCTCTGGCTTGGTTCTTTTTTCCTCAGGATTGCTTTGACTATTTGAGGTCTTATGTGGTTCTATACAAATCTGAGGATGTTTGTTTATATTTTTTGAAAAATACCATTGAGATTGACATAAGAATTGCATTAAATCTGCATATTCTTTTAGGTAACACAGTCATTTAACTATGTTGATTCTTTCAATCCATGAGCATGGGATATCTTTCCATTTTTTTGTGTTTTTTCAATTTCTTTCAATCATGCCTTGTAGTTTTCAGTCCTTCCTAACTTTGTTAAGTTTATGCCTAAGTATTTTATTCTTTTTGTTGCAATTGCAAATGGAATTGTTTTCATTTTTATGTTTATATTTCACTATTAGTATAAAGAAACACAATGAATTTTTGTACAATGATTTTGTATCCCACAGCTTTACTGCATTTTATTGTGTCTAATAGTTTTTTTGGTGCAGTATTGTTTTCTATATATAGAATCATGTCATCTGCAGAACAGTGACGATTATACTTCCTCATTCCTAACTTGAATGCATTTTATTTATTTCTTTACCTGATTGCTTTGGACTTCCAGTACTTCCAGTTGATTAACAGTGGTGAGACTGGACATCCTTGTCTTGTTCTTGATCTTAGAGGAAAAGCTTTCAGTTTTTCACCATTGAGTAAGATATTAGCTGAGGGTTTGTCATATATGATGTTTATTAAGTTGATGTAGTTTCCCTCTATACCCACTTTATTGTGTGTGTTTGGTCATAATGAATATTATATTTTGTCAAATGCTTTTTCTGCTTCTATTGATATGATCATATATTTTTTATTTTGTATTTCTGAACCCTCCTTGTTCCCCACACACTTGATTTTGATGTATTATCTTTTTAATGTATTGTTTTGTTCAATTTGCTAGTATTTTATTTAGAATTTTTGCATCTATATCATAGGTGATACTGGTTTACAATTCCTTCTTTTCTGTGTTGTCCTTGCCAGGTTTGGGTACCAGGGTAATGTTGGCCTCATAAAATTAGTTAGAAAGTATTACCTCTTCTTCAATTTTTTGGGGAGAGTTTGAAAAAAGTCGATATTAAATAATCTCCGAATGTTTGGTAGAATTCACTAGTGAATCCATTAGGCCCTGGACTTTTATTTTTGGGGAGGTGTTGGGTGACTCTTTCAATCTCCTTACTGTTAATCAGTCTATTTAGATTTTCCAATTCTTCATGTCTCAGTTTAGGAAGTTTATGTATTTTTAAGAATTTTTTCATTTCTTCTAGGTTAAATTTGGTAGTCATTTGTATTTCTGTGGTGTCCATTGTGACTTCTCTTTCATTTCTGATTTCATTTATTTGACTCTTTTCTCTTTTTTCTTAGTGAGTCTAGCCAAGGTCTGTCAGTTTTATCTTTTCAAATAACCAGCTCTTTGTTGCATTAATTTTCTTCTACTGTTTTCTGTTATCTATTTCGCTTAATTCTGCTCTAATTTTTATTATGTCCATCATTGTTTATTTTAATTGTGATGTGTCTTTTTGTGGTCCCTTGAGGTATGTCTTGTTTAAGACTTTCTATATTTTCTGAACTTATATATCTGTTTCCTTCACCAGCTTAGAAAAGTTTTTAATCATTATTTCTTGAAATAGGGTTTCCGTCCCTTTCTCTCTCTTTCCTCTTTCTGGAACCTCTATAATTCAAATATTATTATGTTTGATGTTATTGGAGAGGTCCCTTAAACTATCCTCATTAAAAAAAATTTCTTTTGTCATTTTGGTTGGGTGATTTCCAGTCTTCTAGTTTGCCAGTTCATTCTTCTGCACCATCTACTCTGGTGTTAATTCTTCCTAATGTATTTATTTCATTCCAGTTATGGTGTTTTTAGTCTGATTTGTTCATTTTTTAATACTTTTTATCTTCTTTGTTGAAGTTCTCACAGGATTCATTCATTTTTCTCCTAAGTTTGGGGAATATGTTTGTGACCATTACTTTGAATTAATTATCTGGTGAACTGCTCATCTCCATAGTGTTTAGTTCCTTTTCTGGAGATTTTGTCTTGTCCTTCTGTTTTGGAAATATTCATTTGTCTCCTTATTTTGCCTAGCTCTCTGTGTTATTTTACATATTAGCTATCTCTCCTTGTCCTGAAAGAGTGGGCTTGTATAGAAGGTGTCTGTGGGGTCAAGTGGTGCAATTCTCTCTGGTCACCAGAGTCAGGAGCAGTGTTCCTGGGGTGTCCCCTGTGTAGGTTGCATGTACCCACCTGTTGTAGTTGGGCCTCAATTGCTTCAAGCACACTTCTGGGTGGGGTTGGCCCTCAGTTCCACTGTCTGTGAGGGCTAGCATGACTGCTGTGGGTGCATTCATGTGTGGGACTGGCCTATGACACAGCTCTCTTGATCCCACTGTCTTCTGACATATTTTATACTCTTTTCCATCCTTTTTCCATACGTGCATCAGCCTGAATATTTTCTACTGGTGCTGCTCTTATTTTCACCTATGTCTAATTTGCAGGTAAATCCATGTGTTGGGTTTGTAATTTTAGTTTGTGCATTTCTTCACTCTAACTTTTCAAATGGACTTTTTAAATTGATTCCCATTCTCTAGTAAATTCTCCATTGTGCTATTTTTTTGTATATTTTATTGATTATATTTCAGTTGTCCCATTTCCCCCCCATTTTCCATGCTCTGCCCTGCACTGCCCTTCTTCCAGTATTCCTTCCCCCTTAGTTCATGACCATGGGTCATGCGTATAAGTTCTTTGGCTTCTCCATTTTCTATACTATTCTTTACCTTACCCTGTCTATTTTGTACCTATCATCTATGCTTCTTATTCCCTGTACCTTTTCCTCCTTTCTCCCCCCACCACCTCTCCACTAATAACCTTCCATATGATCTCCATTACTGTGATTCTGTTCCTGTTCTAGTTGTTTGCTTAGTTGTTTTTTTTTTTTTAGGTTAAGTTATTGATAGTTGTGAGTTTCTTGTCACTTCACTGTTCATAGTTTTGATATTCTTTTTCTTAGATAAATTTCTTTAACATTTCATATAATAAGGGCTTCATGATGATGAACTCCTTTAATTTTACCTTGTCTGGAAAGCATTTTATCTCCCCTTCCATTCTAAATGATAGCTTTGCTGTATAGAGTAAGCTTGGATGTAGGTTTTTGCTTTTCATGACCTCGAATACTTCTTTCCAGCCCCTTCTTGCCTGCAAGGTTTCTTTTGAGAAATCAGCTGGTAGTCTCACAGGAACGCCTTTGTAGGTAACCCTCTGCTTTTCTCTTGTTGCTTTTAAGATTCTCTCTTTACCTTTAATCTTTGGTGTTTAAATTATGATGTGCCTTGGTGTGTGCTTCCTTGGGTCTATCTTGTTTGGGATTCTCTGAGCTTCCTGGACTTTTATGTCTATTTCCTTTGCCAGATTTATGAAGTTTTCTTTCATTATTTTTTCAAATAAGTTTTTAATTTCTTGCGCTTACCCTTCTCCTTCTGGCACCCCTATGATTCAGATGTGGGTACATTTAAACTTGTCCCAGAAGTTCTTAAGCCTCTCCTTACTTTTGGAATTTTTGTTTCTTCATTCTGTTCCACTTGAATGTCTATTTCTTCATTTTGTTCCAAATTGTTGATCTGAGTCCTGGTTTCCTGTCTTCACTATTGATTCTCTGTATATTTTTATTTCACTTTGCAGAGCCTTCACTTCTTCCTTTATTTTGCAGCTGTACTCAATCATTTCTCTGAGCATCCTGCTTACCAGTGTTTTCAACTCTGCATCTGATAGGTTAGCCATCTCCTCGTTGCTTACTTCCTTTTCTTGTGTTTTGATCTGTTCTTTCATTTGGGCCATATTTCTTTGTCTTGGTGCACCTGTTATCTTTAAGGGGCAGAGCCTTATGTATTCACTGGGGATGGGGTGGGGCAGGGGAGCAACCTGCTTCACAGCATTGTGGTGCAGTCTGGATGCATGTCTCTTCTTTAACTCCTTGGTTGTAGGATTTCCATACAGTTCAATTTTCTGGAAGTTCTAGTTGTTTTGTTTTTTTTGTCTTTAAATTGCTTGCTATTCTTCTTTGGTTTTATGAGGAGGTTAAGCATATCTACCTAAGCCTCCATCTTGGCTGGAAGCCTCATCCTCAGGGGTAACTCTAATCTTGATTTTATTAATGTGATGTATCACATTGTTTGCATCACTGGCATAACTTCCATTTGGCCATGGTGTATAATCTTGTGAATGTATTGTTTAATTCAGATTAGTACTTTGTCGAGAATTTTTGCATCTATATTCATCAGGGATATGGACCTATACTTCTCTTGCTTGCCTCATATAATAAGTTTAAAAGAGTTCCTTCCTCTTAAATTTTTTGAGTAGTTTTAGAACAGGGGTGTCAAACTCATTTTCACTGGGGGCTGTATCAGCCTCGCAATTGCCTTCAAAGGGCTGAATGTAATTTTAGAACTGTATAAATGTAACTACTCTTTAACAGTTAAGCGAGAGCTCAGGCACTGTTGCTGGGTAGAAATCAGGTGCTGGGTGGGATAAAACAAGGTGGAGGGCTGGATTCGGCCCACAGACCTTGTGTTTGCCACCTGTGTTTTAGAAGAATAAATCCTCCTATTTAAATCCTCCTTCAATACTTGGTAGAATTCACCTGTGAAGCTGTCCTGGGCTGGCTGGCTGGCTGGCTGGTTTTCTTTCTTTCTTTCTTTCTTTCTTTCTTTCTTTCTTTCTTTCTTTCTTTCTTTCTTTCTTTCTTTCTTTCTTTCTTTCTTTCTTTCAATTATTACTTCAATGTATTGCTAATAATTGGCCTGTTCAGATTTTGTTTCTTCTTGGTTCAGTATTAGAAGTTACACGTTGCTAGATTCTTCTAGGTTGTCCAACTTATTTGTTATTCACAGCATTCTTTTTTTTAAGATTTTATTTATTTAGAGAGAGTGGGAGGGGGGAAGAAAGAGAAGGAGAGAAGCATCAATGTGTGGTTGCTGGGACCTGGCCCACAACCCATGTGCCCTGACTTGAAATAATATTTCACAGGCCAGTGCTTAATCCACTGAGCCACACCAGCTAGGGCTCACAGGATGCTTTAATGATCTGTATGGTGTTAGTTTCAATCTTCCTTTTATTTCTGATATTTCTTTGGTCTTCCTCTCTCATTTTAACTTGATAAGTCTGGGTAGAGGTTTGTTAATTTGTTTTTTTCTAAAGATTTTATTTATTTATTTTTAGACAGAAGGGAAGGGAGGGAGAAAGACAGGGAGGGAAACACCAATGTGTGGTTGCCTCTCATGTGGGCCCTATGGGGGAACTGGCCTGCAACCCAGGCATGTGCCCTGACTGGGAATCAAACCAGCAAATCTTTTGGTTCACAGTCTGGCACTCAATCCACTGAGTGACACCAGCCAGGGCAAGGTTTGTTAATTTTATTTATCCTTTTAAGAAAGAGCACTTAGTTACATTCATCTTTTCTACTGGTTTTTATTTTTGTCTCTATTTTATTTATTTCCACTCTGATCTTTATTATGTCCTTCCTTCTACTTACAGTGGGTTTTCTTTCTACTTCTTTTTCTAGTTCCTTCAGGTGCAAATTTAGATAGTTTACTTGGGATTTTTCCTGTTTAAACAGGTAGGCTTGTATAGCTATGAGCTTCCCCCTTAGAACTGCTCCTGCTGCATCCCATAAATTTTGGCAACTTGTTTTGGCAAATCTTCATTTGTCTCAAGGTAGTTTTTGATGTCCTCGATCCATTATTATTTTATTTAGTAGCTGTTGTTTAATCTTGACATATTTGAGAGGGCTGTTTTTTTTGTTCAGAGTTTTTTTCCTGTTGTTGGTTTCCAGTTTCATGGCATTGTGATCAGACAATATGCTTGATATAATCCAACCTTCTTGAGATTATTGAGGTTTGTTTTATGACCTAATAAGTATCCTATCCTGGAAAATGTTCTATGTGCACTTGAGAAAAATGTATAAACTTCAGTTTGGGAGATGAAATGTTCTTTAAGTATCTATTAAGTTGGGCTGGCCTAATGCAGCATTTAAAGACATTATTTCCTTATTAATTTTCCATCTGAATGATCTATCCATTGAGGTAGGTGGGGTATTAGTGTGTTACTATTAATTTCTGCCTTTATGTCCATTAATATTTGCTGCATATCTTTGGGTGTTGCTATGTTGGGTTTGTAGGCACATGCAATTGTTATATCCTCTTCTTGGGATGACCTCTTTGCCATTATATACTTTCCTTATTTGCATCCTTTTACATTTTTGTTTTGAAGTATATTTTGTCTGATATGAGTATTGCTGCCCCAGCTTTCTTTCCATTTCTATTTGCATGTAATGTCTTTTTCCATCCCTTCACTTTCAGTATGTGTGTGTCTTTTGCTTTAAAATGAGTCTGTTATCAACAGAATATACATAGGTCTTGTATTTTTTTTTATCTGTTCTGTTCTGCTATGTCTTTTGAGAGGGGCATTATTCCATTTACATTTAAAGTAAGTAGTGATAGGTATGTGCTTATTACCATTTTGTTAATTGTTTTTGGTTGTTCTTCTCTGTTCCTTTCTTCTTCTCTTGATGTCTTTCTTTTGATTTTCTGGCTTTTTTGGTATTTTCCCAATTTTTAGTTTCCTCTCTTTCCTCATTCCCTCTTCTTTCCCTTCCTGGGTCTTCCCACCACTCCTTGGATCCCTCCCCTCTCAGCTCTGTGGTCTTCTCTCTCCTGTCTGGGCACCAGCATCCACTGAAAGTCCCCAAGAGTTTGGCAGGCAAACACATGTCACTGCTGTTGTGAAAATGGAATTAAAACCAGTCAAATAACACTAAAACATTAGAAGGAAAAGAGGAATTGGTTATTTGGCCATCTGGTTCCCAGTGAATATGTCCTTTAGAAAATTGACCTGCTTCCACAGTAACAAGGCCAAAAACAAAGTGATTATAAAATTATGGTCCAACTTGGGACATTCTTGAGAGTGAAAGAAGTATTCTTGGCAAGTAATTACACAGGGAGAACAGACATAAGGCCTCTGCATCAAAGGTTAGCCCACAGCATACGAGGGAGGGCACTGATTGCAGAGAAGGATCAGACAGGGTTTGAAGGACACCCAGTTCCCATGCCACCATCTGACTCTCGTGAGGGTGGGTGCTCTGTATCCCTCCCACCAGGTCATGGACTCCTGGGAGCCAAGACTGTGTCCAGGTCCCATGTGGAATGCAGGACAACATCTCACCCAGTGCTCTGTGTATCCTGGACCCTCAGCAGGTGTGGGCTGGTTTGCGGGGCAGGTACAAAACAGGTGTGGACTGTGGAGTGTGGAGAGCCAACTGGGCCAGTCACAGGTGGAGACCCCATGAGGACCCTGGGGGGTGACTGGGGAAGCATGGAATGTGTCTGTGTGGGGGTAGAGCCCCCAGAGACTTGTCCCCTTCCTGTGCCCTGTCTGCCCTGTGGACCTCCCCTGACCAGGTTTCCTCACATGGTTTCCATGGGGCCTGCTTCTGGTTCTGTCCCCGAGGTCCCTTTTGGAGTCTCTTTAATTGTGATCCTGGGATCTCTTGCTTCAGGGCTGAAGTCTGAGGGTTCTCCTGGGAGGGGAGCTGGCAGGGGACAGCTTTACTCCCTCACTGCAGCTCTGTGTTAAGTACCTTAATGGGCAGTGGGAGACAGGTCTGCAAGCTGAGCTGAGAGGCAGCCTGTGGCAGGTGGACAGGCAGTGGTGGATGCAAGGGATATGGGGCTGCTGCCTCTGAGCCCATCTGCCCACCAACATCACTTTGACTAAGTCCCTGATCTCTCTCTCCCTGTTTTTCTGAGAGGAGGCTGTTGTCTGTCTGAGCCCCACTGAGCTGGAGAGTCACAGGGAGGTTGAGAAGGGGGTCTGAGGAGAAAGGTCAGAGCTGGAGAGGCATCTCCCTGTCCCCTCTGCCCTCTCTGACCCAGTGAGTGAGGGACGATGGAGTGATGTTCATCCCAGAAACTCCTCCACAGGGCAGCTGCGGGGTCGCCTGTCCTCCAGAAAATCCGTCCTGAGGTGAGCGTGTGTCGTTTTCCCATCACCCCTCTTGTCCCTTCCTTACAGTTCCTGTTACTGATTTCTGGTTTGTGTCTTCATTTCTATTTATTTATCAGCATTTCTTCTCCCTCGTCATGTCTGCCTCCTTCAGGGTTTCTTTGGCGGGCTTGTGCATATACTTTGTAATGTTATGTCTGTTCTCACTCTTTTTCTGGTCCTCTTCCTTTGATCTACTTCTGTCTTTTTCTTTCCTTAATGTATCACCGACCTTTTCCCTTCCTCCTTCCCTTTGTCAGGACTGGGGTCTCCATGGTTCTGGCGGAAGGGTGGTTGAAAACAGGAGACCGAGGATGCATGTGGAGACGTGAAGGGGAGGAAAGGGAGGACTGATATGGGACAACGAGTCACCTTGTCCCTGAAAGAATATGGTAGAGACAAGGTAGGTTCTTTTATGGTGTCATTTCTAGGATGAAAAATAAAGCCATTAATTAAACACCCAGCATACAGGAATGAAATCAGAGAGGAGAAATATGAGTATGCCAGACACTAGAATAGTTTCTTGAGTTGTTTTGCATACACAGTGAATTATTCCACAATACCTACTGAGAACATCATACACGCTGGCACTGTTCTGTGAGCAAGGGATCTCCACAGTAGCAAAAGTGACATCAGGCAATGTGGGTGCCAGTTGATAAAGGAGAAACAAATCCATGTACATTAAATGTAGCATGGCTAATTTTTTGAGTGCTATGAGAAAAGAAAGGCAGGGAAGGAGTGGGGAGAGAAGGATTTCAAGTCTAAATAGGCGTTGAGAAATGACCTGGCTGAGAAGGTGAGGAGCAGGGGAGGCAACAGGGTGGAGCAACTGGGGAAGAACCTTCCATGAGGAGGCTCAGTGAACCTGAGCCCCGGAGACTGGCGTCTGCCTGCTGGGTGGGAGGAAAGGCAGGAGGCAGGTGAGGCCCGCAGGAAATGAACTCCAGGGAAAGCAGAGTGAACCTGGGTCCAGGTAATGGGGGGCCAGCCAGAGGAAAGCCTTGCCTTGTTTTGATGTATGTTGTCTTTTATTTTCATGACAATGGTTCACTCCAGTGCTATGTGCAAATAGACTGGGGTGGAGGCAAGGTGGGAAATGGGGAGGCAAGTGTAGTTAGGGACCACTTTCATCATCTGGGGGACACTGGTGATGGTGTAGGCAGATGGGGTGAGCAGGAGTGTAAGGGGCCATGGCTGAATACATTTTGGAGGAAGACACAGCTGAGGATTCTGACATTGGGATGAGTGTGTGAGAGGAGAGGTGCCAAAGGTACAGCCTGTAGTGTGTCCTAGGCACCTGGATAGACTTGCCATTAGAGTCTCCTAGATACCATTGTCATCCATTTATAGAGAAGTCCTTATTTTTAGTAAATATGTGAAAATACTTCATACCCTATGAGTTACTGTCCCTCAGAGGAAGGAAGACAGCCGCAAAGTAGGACATTTGAGTTGAGAGAACGGCTCCTGCAAGGGATAGGAGTCCTCTGCTCTCAGCAAATGGAAGTAGTGACTGCACGTTTCTCCGTTGTACATGGTCCCCTTCAGCCAGCTCGTCTGTGCCGAGGGTGCCCAATGAGCCAGGCCACACTGCAGAGGCTACCAGTGTCATGGTTAAAGTAAATGGGGCTTCTCTGTTTCAGTGGGATGACACAGACAATAAAAGTTAAAAATGTTAGCATATGTGTGTTAAATGGTGTAAGTGTTCAGGAGAGAAAAGCAGGAAAGGGCTTGGGCTTGAGAGTGCAAAGACCTTTGTACATATGTTTCCTATGTCTCTTTCACAGAAGACATCTGTAAAGAGGTTGGCGTTGAAGTAAACTTCTAAAGAAGGTGAGAGATAGAAATTGGGAAAAAGACAAAGAAAAGGCAAGGCCAAAAAGTGAGAGTGAGTCCGAGTTGTCTGAGGAAATTAATGGAAGCACAGTGAGTGAAGGGGCATGGTAGGACATGAGGCCAGAGGTACCAGCACGGGCGTATGTGTTGGTGGTGGGGGATGGAGAGACAGAGAGAGAGAGGGAGAGGGAGAGGGAGACGGAGAGGGAGAGGGAGAGAGAGGGAGTGGGAGAGGGAGAGGGAGAGAGAGAGAAAGATTGATTGATGTAAGGCCTTACAGGATTTGGGATTTATTTGGAAGACTTTGGGAAGTCACTGACATACTTATTCTTCAGTAAGAGAGGTATATCAAATGACTTATATTTTCACTGAATCACTTGAACTGCTATGGGAATAGACTCAAGAGATTCAGTAGATAGAAGCCAGGAGACTGAGTAGAAGCCTAAAAGAATCCATCAGAGAAAGGACCGCAGCTTTAGCCAGGACAGTGCATTAGGATTATAAGAGTTAGATGTATTCTGAGATACTCTGACTGTCAAGTTAAGAGGCTTTGTTCATGGTTTGGATATCGGGAATAAATGACATAGAGGAATGAAAATGATTTTGATGTATTTGGCCTGAGCCAAATAAAGGACATCTCCTGTCTCTATTACCTACCCAGGTAAACCCATTTTATTAACTCATATAATAATATATTATATGGAATTTAACCCTATAAATGATCTCCTGGGCATGAAATGGTTCTAGTCTTGTTAGAGACAGTTGACTGCATCCACAGAATCCCTGCTAAAAACAGTTGTAGTCATATGGGAAAGGCAATAGTTTGTTTGCTGAAAGAGGATTGTTCAATAGTCCTATGACACACAAAATAATTCAGTTTCTAGTTTTTGTTATTGAATCATGTAAGTATAGACATGTAGTCCAACTCTATGAGCCAGAGTTGCATCTAACAAAGTTCTATCATCTGTGCTATGGGAATACGAAAAAACATGCACTTGTATGTTCCAAAGCATATGATGTTGAGCTCTGGTAGATTACAAAATATATAGGTAAAAGAAGAAGAACGTAGAGGCAAATGAAGATATATCACTTAATTCAGAATTTCTTTGTCCAAATTCTCAGGATGATGGTGAAGAAGAGCCACGGGGATGTGGTTGAATGAGTCATCCATAGGTGACTTCATCCTCTTGGGCATCTTTTCCCACAGCCCAGCTGACCTTGCCTTCTTCTCTGTGGTCATGGTGGTGTTCTCAGTGGCCTTCTGTGGGAACGTCCTCCTCCTCGCCCTCATCGGCACAGATTCTCGACTTCACACACCCATGTACTTCTTCCTCAGTCAGCTCTCCCTCATGGATCTCATGCTGGTCTGTACCATTGTGCCAAAGATGGCGACCAGCTTCCTGTCTGGCAGGAAGACCATCTCCTTCATGGGCTGTGGCATGCAAGTTGGCCTTTTTGTCTCTCTCGTTGGATCAGAGGGGCTTTTGCTGGGGCTCATGGCTTATGACCGCTATGTGGCCATTAGCCACCCACTGCACTATTCCACCCGCATGAGTCAGAGCGTCTGTCTCCAGATTGCTGGTAGTTCCTGGGCCTTTGGAACACTGGATGGTTTAATCCAGATGGTGGTGGTGATGACCTTCCCCTACTGTGGATCGAGGGTTGTGGACCACTTCTTCTGCGAGGTGTCAGCTTTATTGAACCTGGCCTGTGTTGACACCTCACTTTATGAAACGCTGGTCTTCGCTTGCTGTGTGTTCATGCTGCTCCTTCCCTTCTCCATCATCGTGGCCTCCTATGTTCGCATCCTGGGGTCTGTGCTCCATATGCACTCTGCTCAGGCTGGTAAAAGGGCTCTGGCCACCTGTTCCTCCCACATGACAGCTGTCTCCCTCTTCTATGGGGCAGCCATGTTCATCTACCTGAGGCCTAGGCGCTACCGGATCCCCAGCCATGACAAGGTGGTCTCTATCTTCTACACGGTCCTTACCCCTATGCTCAACCCCCTCATTTATAGCTTAAGGAACCGGGATGTGATGGGGGCCCTGAGGAAGGGTCTAGACTGTTGCAGGAGCAGCAGCCAGCACTGAACGGCCAGGGCATCCTGTGCCTGGTGCCACTGCATGTTGGTTACATGATGTTGGCAAGTCACTCACCGTTTCTTAGTGTTGTTTCCTTCTCAATCAACGGGAACATTGACGCCTTTTCCTCCTAACAGGGACTCTCTTAAGGATCACTACATGGAACTCTGGAGGCTCATAAGGAAGCAATGCATTGCTATTGTCATTGATCCCCATTTATAGAGTCCTTGAAGTGAATTCGGTCTATGTGTCAACTGTTGTTTTTGTGACTGTTTTATTGAATGTCTACAAAGTGTGGGGCACTATCCTGGTCCTTCTACATACTTGCGTTTTATTTAACTGATGATTCAGCATAATAATCATGGGTATCTGAATTCCAGATGCCAGAAATTATCTTTATAATTCTTCCTGGGTAGGTCCTAGCTTTCTCCTCTGACTCAATAAACACTTTATAAACCTTCTTCTATGAAATAAAAATATATCCCTATTATTTAGAAGTTACCTCTGCAGGGGTAATGCCTTTTTATTTTCACATTGTGAGTACCTGGCCCTGTGCTTTATGAGTAGAAGTTGCTCGGTGAAAACCTTGTTAAATGAATGCAAGTGGAGGCATCAAATGAGATAAAAATATATAGGTTTTTAAAGCACCGTATGTGTTCATATGCCGAATTTGCTGTAACAGCTGTGATTCACTTCAGCACTTCAAGTTCTACATGGTATTCTGCATGGAGGATGAAGAAATAAAGACAGAATTTGAGCCATTATTTAAAAACCTATGTATATCAGTCAGGATGTAGTCCGGAAAACACCACATCAAATATTCTAACAGAGAAAATATAAAGTGAGGAGTTACTGACCATATGTTTGAGAACTGAAGTAGCATAAGAACACTAAGGATTGCAGAGAACAAGACCTGCAGCAAGAAGCTACTATTTCTAGGCCTGGGAATCTGAAGGGACGAGTGCAGGTTAGTGAAACCAGGGGTCTTGTGCACAAGCATCGGAGGAGGAGACACAGACCAGGTGGTCCCTCAGAGGGGTGTCTGTGAGGGTTGCCCAGGCCTCTGAGAAGGTTGCCCAGCCCTGACTCACAGTGGATCCTCCAGAGCCCAGAGGAAGAAGGGAGACTTGCAGAGCTGGGTGTCAGGCTTGTGAGAAGTGGGTGCTGTGTGGTTGGGTCAGTATCCCAGGAGTTCAGAGGTCACTGTCTGTCCCCAGATGACTGAGGAACAGGTGCAGGTCAGCCAGGGCTTGTTCCTCTGAAGGATGGGAGGAGACTGGTGATGGGAGAGTGAAGACAAATCTGCAAAGTGGAACCAACGGCCTGAGGGAAGAACATGTCTGAGATGATTTGATGGAGAATCAGGAAATGGAGAAGGAGTTTGTTTTCTCTCCCCTCTTCTGGGCTTACTGTCTACTTCTGTGCCTTGCTGGCAGATGTTCCCGTGAACCTTGGTGGCAAAGCAGGCCCTGTATCTCAACTGGAGTGAAAGCGTGTGGACTTGGAGCGGAGGGAACAGCCTAGAAAGTGCACTGTCCACCCCTTTGGCTGCTCAGCAGCCACGTCGTTTTATCTCTGTTTGAACTTCCATACAGGGCAGCAGCAGCATAACCATGTGTAACCAGTCTTTGTACTCACGGTACCTTATTGGTCACAGTATCCATGTGGGGGCAATGATGTTACTTATATGTCATCTGTGAGTATGAGCCCCACCAACACTCAGAGTGTAAGGGAGAAAGGGAAGGGTCACAGAGAAGAACAAGTGAGCTTACGTACATGGACACTCACACGTACACACCCACACCAACTGGACATGAGGCCATACTTGATGTTTATAGCTTTCTTCTTCTACTTCCCATTCCCTGCTTCCTTTGCCCTCTGCTAAAACCTCATTTGTTTGGGATAATTTATCTGTTGATGCAATCTAAATCTTTATTCCCAAAATGTCTGAATACTCAAAGGAATTGTCTTTGGTTGGTTGCCGCACATTTCCGTTATCTTTTACTCTTGGATGCAGAAGCACTTGGAGAACCGCTTGTCTCAGGAAAGAGCCCTTGTGCTTACAGCAGCCCAGTTTCCCCTTGGGCGTCATATCAATCACCTCACCCCACTCCCCAAGAGCTGCTCTCTTATCTGCCTGTTGGTTCCCTGACCCAAGTAGTCCAAAATGACCAGGTGAAGTGTCAATGTCTTATTGGATGGTACATTGTAATATGTTATGGAAGAAATAGCAACACTTACTGATGACTGAATCAAAGTAAGTACTATATTCTGTGAGCTAGAACCCCATATTTTCAGGGGTTTGTTGCTGAACTGACACCGTAAGTGAGTTAGTATTGCAGCCAAGGCCAACTGCATGTGGGTGATGAACTCTATTTAAGACCAGTCAGTTCCCTGGACACACGCCCATCATTGCCTTTCTTTAGCTTCAAGACAAATTCCTGGCTCCAAAGCCTTGCTGTACAGAATACTGTGAGGATGTCCCAGGCATTCTGTGAGTGCATGGGTGGTCGAGCTGCAGAAATGTGAAGGGCAGTGCAAGGAGATTCATTTGTAGAATAGACGTCTGTCTATTCCAGTGAAATCAAATGCTTCCTCACCCATGATAAAAGGGATCAAATACAATCAACTATTTATAGGTGATAGCAATTCTCCAAGGGGAAGACTCCATGTTGGAGCTCTAAATTAATTTCTGCTTAAAGTACAGCATAGGGAACATAGTCAATAATATTTTAATAACTAAGGATGGTGGCAGTTGGTTAGAAGACTTGTCAGGATGAGCACTTTGTCAAATATATAATGTGTACTCACTCTGTTGTACACCTGAATATAATATAATATTGTATGCTAATGGTAACTGAAATTTTCTTTAAATTTTTAATTAGTGTCTGCTAATGGAAGGCTAGCACTCAGTGGTAGTAGTATGCAGGTCAGTATAGTAAGGATGATTCTGTGTTGATAAGCCTATGTGTAACCTCTATTCCTACCACCATTGTCCCCTACTACCTGGCCCACTGAAAAAGCTTCAGAGTGGCCCATAGAATGTGGCCTATGAAGTGTTAGGAGAATCAAGATCTGCAGACTGCATTGTAGAACAGGAGAATTGATGCAATATGAGACAAGATTGTAAAGAGCGCTGTTGGCCCTGAAAGGTAGCAACCTGCTTTGATTGGTCCTTGCCAGTTGTTATAGAGAAAAAGAATGTTCTAGGTCAATAAGCTGCATACCAGGAGTCAAGGGCTATGTGACTTATTCCAGTAAAGTTGACCACGTGGTTAACAGCCTCTGTGGTTAGAGTTATCAGCTGTTTAACTATATAATAATCATCTGGAACGTTGAAAGATGCCTTCCTCTTCTTTAAAGAACAAAAAGAGATGTGCATATTTTAAGTTTATGGTGGGACGTAGTCAAGGGGATGGTGGTGGGCAGATGGGCTCAGGGGCAGGACCCACATATCCCTTGCACCCACCACTGCCTGTCTGCCTGCCATAGGCTGCCTCTCAGCTCGGCTTGCAGACCTGTCTCCCACTGCCCATTAAGGTACTTAACACAGAGCTGCAGTGAGGGAGTAAAGCTGTCCCCTCCCAGGAGAGCCCTCAGACTTCAGCCCTGAAGCAGGAGCTCCCAGGATCACAATTAAAGAGACTCCAAAAGGGACCTTGGGCACAGATCCAGAAGCAGGCCCCATGGAGACCGTGTAAGGAAACCTGGTCAGGGGAGGACCACAGGCCAGCCAGGGCAGAGGAAAGAGGACAAGTCTCTGGGGGCTCTACCCCCACACAGACACATTCCATGCTTCCCCAGTCACCCCCAGGGCCCTCATGGGGTCTCCACCTGTGACTGGCCCAGTTGGCTCTCCACACTCCACAGTCCACACCTGTTCTTTACCTATCCTGCAGGCCAGCCCGCACCTGCTGAGGGTCCAGGATACACAGAGCACTGGGTGAGATGTTGTGCTGCATTCCATGTGGGGCTTGGACGCAGCTCAGGCTCCCAGGAGTCCATGACCTGGTGGGAGGGATACAGAGCACCCACCCTCGCGAGAGTCAGATGGTGGCATAGGAGCTGGGTGTGCTTCAAAGCCTGTCTGATCCTTCTCTGCAATCAGTGCCCTCCCTCGTATGCTGTGGGCTAACCTTTGATGCAGAGGCCTTATGTCTGTTCTCCCTGTGTAATTAATCGCTGAGAGTACTTCATTCACTCTCAAGAATGTCCCAAGTTGGACCATAATTTTATAATCACTTTGTTTTTGGCCTTGTTACTGTGGAAGCAGGTCAGTTTTCAAAAGGACATATTCACTGGAAACCAAATGGCCAAATAACCAGTGTGTCTTTTCCTTCTAATGTTTTAGTGTTATTTGACTGGTTTTCGTTCCATTTTCACAACAGCAGTGACATGTGTTTGCCTGCCAAACTCTTGGGGACTTTCAGTGGATGCTGGTGCCCAGACAGGAGAGAGAAGACCACAGAGCTGAGAGGGGAGGGATCCAAGGAGTGGTGGGAAGACCCAGGAAGGGAAAGAAGAGTGAATGAGGAAAGAGAGGAAACTAAAAATTGGGAAAATACCAAAAAAGCCAGAAAAATCAAAAGAAAGACATCAAGAGAAGAAGAAAGGAACAGAGAAGAACAACCAAAAACAATTAACAAAATGGTAATAAGCACATACCTATCAATACTTACTTTAAATGTAAATGGAATAATGCCCCACTCAAAAGACATAGCAGAACAGAATGGATAAAAAAAAATATAAGACCTATGTATATTCTGTTGATAACAGACTCATTTTAAAGCAAAAGACACACACACACTGAAAGTGAAGGGATAGAAAAAGACATTACATGCAAATAGAAATGGAAAGAAAGCTGGGGCAGCAATACTCATATCAGACAAAATACACTTTAAAACAAAGAATGTAAAAGGATGCAAATAAGGAAAGTATATAATGGCAAAGAGGTCAACCCAAGAAGAGGATATAACAATTGCATGTACCTACAAACCCAACAGAGCAACACCCAAAGATATGCAGCAACTATTAATGGACATAAAGGCAGAAATTAATAGTAACACACTAATACCCCACCTACCTCAATGGATAGATCATTCAGAAGGAAAATTAATAAGGAAATAATGTCTTTAAATGCTGCATTAGGCCAGCCCAACTTAATAGACACTTAAAGAACATTTCTCCGGACTTCCGGCCAAGATGGAGGCATAGGTGGACACACTGTGCCTCCTCTCACAACCAAAATTAAGGACAACAAATATTTAGAAACAAGGAAACAACCAGAGCTAATAGAAAATTGAACTGTACGGAAGTCCAACAACCATTCATGCAGACCGGTAAGAGGGCGAAGTCCAGGCAGGAAAAAGTGGAGGTGCGGACCTGGGAACGCAGGCAGCAGCAGCTGACAGTTCCCAGGTGCACAGGCAGCAGCTGGTGGCTCTGGGCCCACAGGCAGCAGCTGTCAGAGCCCGGGCACGGGGTGGCAACTGTGCCGACCCAGTGAGGCCACACAAGGCGGCTGGCTGACCAGGTGGTCCTACATTCCCACACGCAGACGGTCCAGGTAGAGGGGAAGTGTTGGAGGAGTCTGGAGGAGAGTGGAGCAGACTCCATTGTTCCCTCTCAGACCCTGCCCCGACAAACAGCGTCACATCTCAGCGACTGGGCTGCCCCACACTGGGGAACACCAAAGGCTCCATCCCTTGCTACGTAATGGCTGCGACCAGACCCAAACTAAAGCAAAACAAACAAACAAAAACCACCAAAAATGGCTCAAACTGGAGAACAAATGAAATCCCCAGAGCCAATTCCTCTAAGCCATGAAGAGATAGCCAACCTATCAGATGCACAGTTCAAAGCACTGGTGATCAGGATACTCACAGAATTGGTTGATTTTGCTCACAAATTAGATGAAAAAATGCAGACTACAATACGTGAAATGAAGGAAGATGCATGGGGAACCAATAGAGATGGGAGGAAAACTGGGACTCAAATCAATGGAGTGGACCAGAAGGAAGAAAGAAACAACCAAACAGAAAACGAGGAAGAAACAACAATTCAAAAAAATGAGGAGAGGCTCAGGAACCTCCAGGACATCTTTAAATGTCCCAACATCTGAATTATAGGGGTCCCAGAAGGGGAAGAAGAAGAGCAACAAGTGGAAAACTTCTTTGAACAAATAATAAAGGAGAACTTCCCCAATCTGGCAAAGGAAATAGACTACCAGGACTTTCAGGAAGCTCAGAGAGTCCCAAAGAAGTTGGACCCAAGGAGGAACACGCCAAAGCACATCATCATTAAATTAGCCAAGATTCAAATGAAGGAGAGAATTCCAGAGGCAGCAAGGGATAAGGGAACAGTCACCTACAAAGGAGTTCCCAATCAGACTGTCAACTGATTTCTCCAAAGAGACCTTCCAGGCAAGAAGGGGCTGGAAAGAAATATTTGAAGTTTTGAACGGCAGGGACCTACATCCAAAATTGCTCTATCCAGCAAAGCTGTCATTTAGAATTGAAGGGCAGATAAAGTGCTTCTCAGATAAGGTCAAGTTCAAGGAGTTCATCATCACCAAGCCCTTATTGTATGAGATGTTAAAGGGACTTATCTAAGAAAAAGAAGATAAAAATATGACAATGAAAAGACAGCAAACTCACAGCTATTAACAACCACACCTAAAAGAAAAGCAAACTAAGCAAACATCTAGAACAGAAACAGAACCACAGAAAAGGAGGTCAAGTGGAGGGTTAGCAAGAGGGGAGTGGGAGGAGGAGGGGGGGAAGGTATAGAGAATAAGTAGCATAGACGGTGGGTAGAAAATAGGGGTAGGGCAAGAATAGTGTGGGAAATGTAGAAGCTAAAGAACTTATGACACATGGACATGAACTAAAGGTGGGAATGTGGGTGGGAGAGGGTGTGCATGGTGGAGAATGATGGGGGAGAAATGGGATAACTGTAATAGCATAATCAATAAAATATATTAAAAAAATAAAAATAAAATCCAAAAACAAAGAATATTTCGTACCCAAAACTGAAGTTTATACCTTTTTTTCAAGTGCACATAGAACATTTTACAGGATAGGATACTTATTAGGTCATAAAACAAACCTCAATAATCTCAAGAAGGTTGGAGTATATCAAGCATATTGTCTGATCACAATGCCATGAAACTGGAAACCAACAACAGGAAGAAAACTGAAGAAAAAGAACAACCCTCTCAAATATGTCAAGATTAAACAACAGCCACTAAATAACCAATGGATCGAGGACATCAAAAACTACCTTGAGACAAATGAAGATAAACAAGTTGCCAAAATTTATGGGATGCAGCAGGAGCAGTTCTAAGGGGGAAGCTCATAGCTATACAAGCCTACCTGTATAAACAGGAAAAATCCCAAGTAAACTATCTAAATTTGCACCTGAAGGAACTAGAAAAAGAAGTAGAAACAAAACCCACTGTAAGTAGAAGGAAGGACATAATAAAGATCAGAGTGGAAATAAATAAAACAGAGATACAAATAAAAACCACTCGAATCCGGCCTAGATGGAGGCGTAGGCGGACACACTGTGCCTCCTCTCACAACCAAAATTAAGGACAACAAATATTTAGAAACAAGAAAACAACCAGAACCTATAAAAAATTAAACTGTACAACAAGCATTCATCCAGACCGGTAGGAGGGGCGGAGTCGTAGCGGGAGAAGGTGGAGGTGCAGGAGCGCAAGCAGCAGCGGCTGGCAGTTCCCTGGTGCACAGGCGGCGGCTGGCGGTCTCCGGGCACAGGGGGACAACTCTGCAGGCCCAGTGAGGGCGCACAGGGCGGCTGACTGACCGGGTGGTGCTCCCGCACCGTGCTCGCATTCGTGCTCGCAGGCGATCCAGGCAGAGGGGAGGTGGCGGAGGGGACAGAGTCCGGGAGAGGGCAGAGCAGGCGCCATTGTTCCCTCTCAGACCCCGCCCCCACATGCAGCGTCACAACCCAGTGACTGTGCTGTCCCACACTGGGGAGCGCCTGAGGCTCCACCCCTCACTACGTAATAGCCGCAACCAGACTAAAACCGAAACAAAACAAAACAAAAACAATAAAAAAAAAAAACCACCAAAAATGGCTCAAACCGGAGAACCAATCAAAGCCCCAGAGCCAATTCCTCTAAGCAGTGAAGAGATAGCCAGCTTATCAGATGCACAGTTCAAAGCACTGGTCATCAAAATGTTCACAGAATTGGTTGATTTTGCTCACAAATTAGATGAAAAAATGCAGACTACAATACGTGAAATGAAGGAAGATGCATGGGGAACCAATAGAGATGGGAGGAAAACTGGGACTCAAATCAATGGAGTGGACCAGAAGGAAGAAAGAAACAACCAAACAGAAAACGAGGAAGAAACAACAATTCAAAAAAATGAGGAGAGGCTCAGGAACCTCCAGGACATCTTTAAATGTCCCAACATCTGAATTATAGGGGTCCCAGAAGGGGAAGAAGAAGAGCAACAAGTGGAAAACTTCTTTGAACAAATAATAAAGGAGAACTTCCCCAATCTGGCAAAGGAAATAGACTACCAGGAAGTCCAGGAAGCTCAGAGAGTCCCAAAGAAGTTGGACCCAAGGAGGAACACACCAAGGCACATCGTAATTACATTAGCCAAGATTAAAATAAAGGAGAGAATTCTAGAAGCAGCAAGGGATAAGGAGACAGTCACCTACAAAGGAGTTCCCATCAGACTGTCAGCTGATTTCTCAAAAGAGACCTTACAGGCAAGAAGGGGCTGGAAAGAAGTATTCCAAGTCATGAAAGTCAAGGACCTACAACCAAGATTGCTCTACCCAGCAAAGCTGTCATTTAGAAAGGAAGAGAAGATAAAGTGCCTCTCAGATAAGGTCAAGTTCAAGGAGTTCATCATCACCAAGCCCTTATTACATGAAATGTTAAAGGGACTTATCTAAGAAAAAGAAGATAAAAATACGACAGTGAAAAGACAGCAACCTCACAGCTATTAAGAACCATACCTAAAACAAAAGCAGACTAAGCAAACAGCTAGAACAGGAACAGAACCACAGAAATGGAGATCATGTGGAGGGTTAGCAACAGGGGCGTGGGAGGACGAGAGAGGGGGGAAAAGGTACAGAGAATAAATAGCATAGACGGTGAGTAGAAAATAGACAGGGGGAGGGCAAGAATAGTATGGGAAATGCAGAAGCTAAAGAACTATGACACATGGACATGAACTAAAGCGGGGAATGTGGGTGGGAGAGGGTGTGTAGGGTGGAGGGGAATGATGGGGGAGAAATGGGACAACTGTAATAGCATAATCAATAAAATATATTTTAAAAAAAGAAAAAAAAAACCAGTCGAAAAGATGAATGCAACTAAGTGCTCTTTCTTAAAAGGATAAATAAAATTAACAAACCTTGCCCTGGTGGCTGGTGTGGTTCAGTGGATTGAGTGCCAGCCTGTGAACCTAAGGGTCTCTGGTTCAATTCCCAGTTAGGGCACAAGCCTAGGTTGAAGGGCAGATCGCCAGTGGGGACTACATGAGAGGCAACCACACATTGATGCTTCTCTCCCTCTCTTTCTTCCCTCTCCTACTCTCTCTAAATAAATAAAGCCTTTTAAAAAAGAATGCTATGAACATCTATATGCAAATAAATTGGACAACCTAGAAGAATCTAGAAACATGTAACTTTTAAGACTGATCCAGGAAGAAACAGAAAATCTGAACATGCCAGTTACTAGCAATACATTGGAGCAGTAATACAAATCCTCCCCCACCCCGCCCACTGCAGCAAATAAAAGCCCAAACAGCCTCACAGGTAAATTCTACCCAGTATTAAAGGAGGATTTAAATACCTCTTCTTCTAAAACACAGATGGTACACACAAGGCCCGTGGACCGAATCCAGTCCTCCACCTTGTTTTATCCAGCCCAGCACCTGGTTTCTACCTGGTGACAGTAGTTGAGTTGCTGAGTGCTGAGCTCTCCCTTAAGTGTTAAAGATTAGTTCCATTTATACGTTCGTCAAATTACATTCAGCCCTTTGAAGGCAAGTGTGAGGCTGATGCACCCCCAGTGAAAATCTTCTCTTCTCTCTTTCCTGCGGTGGACCTCCAAGACCCTAGTTCGTCTTGATATAGGCTGGATCAAGGAGAGAAACACTGGTTTGAATATAGGATGGAAGTCTTGATTTTCCATGTGCTAGATTTTCGAAAAGCTAAATCAATATTAGTCTTACTGCTCAACTCTTTCATGTGCATGAGATGTCATGAAAAGTGAAGAAAAAAATGAGGTATCAGCCCTGGATGGTATGGCTCAGTGGATTCAGTGCTGGCCTCTGAACCAGAGGGTCGCCTGTTCGTTTCCCAGTCAGGACACAGGCCTGGGTTACGAACCAGGTCCCCAGTAGGGGGCACATGAGAGGCAACCGCACATTGATGTTTCTCTCCCTCTCTGTCTCCCTCCATTCCCTTCTCTAGATAAAATCTTTAAAAAGAGAATTGAGATATTGTATTTAAAAACAGTGATTTTTACAAAAATAAAGATGTTTTCTTGTTTGTGTATAACCAACTTCAGGCTGTTCAGTACAATCAATTGTAAGGTAGGAGCTGAAATGGGGCGGTAAGACTATGCTGTGCAAGGTGTAGACAGTGAGGCTTCAGGGATTCCAGGACGTGGAAGTCAGTGTGGATTGAGCGCTTTGGGAAGTTTGAAAGAAGGTGGAGTTCATCGGAATCCTGGAGAATTAGTGATGACCAATGAGGAACATAGTCAGGAGACAAAGTAATTTCCAGTGGGGAAAAACGGCTTGAGCAAAAGTATGGATGTGGGGAAACAGCAGGAGCATAAGGAGGGGAAGAGAAGAATGAACAGAAAGAAGAGTGGTAAATGCGCTAGGTCAAGCCCTCAAAAGCCAGTTGCCTAAAACTCATTTGCCAGGTGACCGTTTCACTTCCACTCTCTCTGCTCCCTGGTCTTCCTGCCTCTTCCTCTTAGCGGCCTCTGTGTATTCCTTGCCTCCATCGCTAGCTGGAAGGAGAAACACAGAAAGAGCTAAATGCGAAAAAGAAATGCTATAACAAAGGTACCTAGTAACTAAAGACTTAGAAGAAAAAAATAAGATTGATGAATGAGCCATTTGGCAAGTGAATTGCAATGACATTGGCTAATGGAAAAATCAACTAGCTTCTAGAGGACATAAAGCCCAAAGGAAAGTGGCCATTAAATTAATCGTCCAAGCTGCGGCACTCTAGAGAGTGAGGATTGTGCCATTCATGGTTACACTGGGACAAGAGGCATAAAACTGCAGACCGCGGCACACCGTGGAGTACACCGATTGAGAGAAGGATCAGACAGCGTTGGAAGCACACCCAGCTCCCATGCCACCATCTGACTCTCGTGAGGGTGGGTGCTCTGTATCCCTCCCACCAGGTCATGGACTCCTGGGAGCCAGGGCTGTGTCCAGGCCCCATGTGGAATGCAGCACAACATCTCACCAGTGCTCTGTGTATCCTGGGCCCTCAGCAGGTGCGGGCTGGCCTGCGGGGCAGGTACAGAACAGGTGTGGACCATGGAGTGTGGAGAGCCAACTGGGCCAGTCACAGGTGCAGACCCCATGAGGATCCTGGGGGTGACTGGGGAAACATGAAATGTGTCTGTGTGGGGGTAGAGCCCCCAGAGACTTGCCCTCTTCCTGTGCCCTGGCTGGCCTGTGGCCCTCCCCTGACCAGGTTTCCTCACATGGTTTCCATGGGGCCTGCTTCTGGTTCTGTCCCCAATGTCCCTTTTGGAGTCTCGTTAATTGTGATCTTGGGAGCTCCTGCTTCAGGGCTGAAGTCTGAGGGTTCTCCTGGGAGGGGACAGCTTTACTCCCTCACTGCAGCTCTGTGTTAAGTACCTTAATGGGCAGTGGGAGACAGGTCTGCAAGCTGAGCTGAGAGGCAGCCTGTGGCAGGTGGACAGGCAGTGGTGGGTGCAAGGGATATGTGGGTCCTGCCCCTGAGCCCATCTGCCCACCACCATCCCCTTGACTAAGTCCCTGATCTCTCTCTCTCTGTTTTTCTGAGAGGAGGCTGTTGTCTGTCTGAGCCCCACTGAGCTGGAGAGTCACAGGGAGGTTGAGAAGTGGGGTCTGAGGAGGGAGGTCAGACCTGGAGAGGCATCTCCCTGTCCCCTCTGCCCTCTCTGACCCAGTGAGTGAGGGACGATGGAGTGATGTTCATCCCAGAAACTCCTCCACAGGGCAGCTGCGGGGTCGCCTGTCCTCCAGAGAATCCATCCTGAGGTGAGCTTGTGTTGTTTTCCCATCACCCCTCTGTCCCTTCCTTACAGTTCCTGTTACTGATTTCTGGTTTGTGTCTTCATTTCTATTTATTTATCAGCATTTCTTCTCCCTCGTCATGTCTGCCTCCTTCAGGGTTTCTCTGGCGGGCTTGTGCATAGACGTTCTAATGTTACGTTTGTTCTCACTGGTTTTCTGGTCCTCTTCCTGTGATCTATTTCTGTCTTTTTCTTTCCTTAATATGTCCTGACCTGTTCCCTTCCTCCTTCCCATTCTCTGGACTGGGTTCTGGTTGGAAGGGTGGTTGAAAACAGGAGACCGAGGATGCATGTGGAGAGGTGAGGGGAGGAAAGGGAGGACTGATATGGGACACAGAGTCACCTTGTCCCTGAAAGAATATTGTAGAGACAAGGTAGGTTCTTTTATGATTTCATTTCCAGGAAGAAAAATAAAGCCATTAATTAAACACCCCGTATACAGGAATGAAATCAGAGAGGAGAAATATGAGTATGCCAGACACTAGAATAGTTTCTTGAGTTGTTTTGCATGCACAGTGAATTATTCCACAATACCTACTGAGAACATCATACACGCTGGCACTGTTCTGTGAGCAAGGGATCTCCACAGTAGCAAAAGTGACATCAGGCAATGTGGGTGCCAGTTGATAAAGGAGAAACAAATCCATGTACATTAAATGTAGCATGGCTAATTTTTTGAGTGCTATGAGAAAAGCAAGGCAGGGAAGGAGTGGGTAGAGAAGGATTTCAAGTCTAAATAGGCGTTGAGAAATGACCTGGCTGAGAAGGTGAGGAGCAGGGGAGGCAACAGGGTGGAGCAACTGGGGAAGAGCCTTCCATGAGGAGGCTCAGTGAACCTGAGCTCCTGAGACTGACGTCTGCCTGCTGGGAGGGAGGAAAGGCAGGAGGCAGGTGAGGCCCGCAGGAAATGAACTCCAGGGAGAGCAGAGTGAACCTGGGTCCAGGTAATGGAGGGCCAGCCAGAGGAAAGCCTTGCCTTGTTTTGATGTATGTTGTCTTTTATTCTCATGACAATGGTTCACTCCAGTGCTATGTGCAAATAGACTGGGGTGGAGGCAAGGCGGGCAATGGGGAGGCAAGTGTAGTTAGGGACCACTTTCATCATCTGGGGGACACTGGTGATGGTGTAGCCATATGGGGTGAGCAGGAGTGTAAGGGGCCACGGCTGAATACATTACATTTTGGAGGAAGACACAGGTGAGGATTCTGACATTGGGATGAGTGTGTGAGAGGAGAGGTGCCAAAGGTACAGCCTGTAGTGTGTCCTAGGCGCCTGTATAGACTTGCCATTAGAGTCCCCTACATACTATTGTCATCCATTTATAGAGAAGTCCTTATTTTTAGTAAATATGTGAAAATACTTCATACCCTATGAGTTACTGTCCCTCAGAGGAAGGAAGATAGCCGCAAACTAGGACATTTGAGTTGAGAGAATGGCTCTTGCAAGGAATGGGAGTCCTCTGCTCTCAGCAAATGGAAGTAGTGACTGCACGTTTCTCCGTTGTGCATGGTCCCCTTCAGCCAGCTCGTCTGTGCCGAGGGTGCCCAATGAGCAAGACCACACTCCAGGGGCTTCCAGTGTTGTGGTCAAAGTAAATGGGGCTTCTCTGTTTCAGTGGGATGACACAGACAATAAAAGTTAAAAATGTTAGCATATGTGTGTTAAATGGTGTAAGTGCTCAGGAGAGAAAAGCAGGAAAGGGCTTGGGCTTGAGAGTGCAAAGACCTTTGTACATATATATGTTTCCTATGTCTCTTTCACAGAAGACATCTGTAAAGAGGTTGGCATTGAAGTAAACTTCTAAAGCAGGTGAGAGATAGAAATTGGGGAAAAGACAAAGAAAAGGCAAGGCCGAAAAGTGAGAGTGAGTCCGAGTTGTCTAGGAAATTAATGGAAGCACAGTAAGTGAAGGGGCATGGTAGGACATGAGGCCAGAGGTACCAGCACGGGCGTATGTGTTGGTGGTGGGGGATGGAGAGACAGAGAGGGAGAGGGAGAGGGAGAGGGAGAGGGAGAGGGAGAGGGAGAGGGAGAGGGAGAGGGAGAGGGAGAGAGAGGGAGTGGGAGAGGGAGAGGGAGAGAGAGAGAAAGATTGATTGATGTAAGGCCTTACAGGATTTGGGATTTCTTTGGAAGACTTTGGGAAGTCACTGACATACTTACTGTTCAGTAAGAGAGGTATATCAAATGACTTATATTTTCACTGAATCACTTGAACTGCTATGGGAATAGACTCAAGAGATTCAGTAGATAGAAGCCAGGAGACTGAGTAGAAGCCTAAAAGAATCCATCAGAGAAAGGACCGCAGCTTTAGCCAGGACAGTGCATTAGGATTATAAGAGTTAGATGTATTCTGAGATACTCTGACTGTCAAGTTAAGAGGCTTTGTTCATGGTTTGGATATCGGGAATAAATGACATAGAGGAATGAAAATGATTTTGATGTATTTGGCCTGAGCCAAATAAAGGACATCTCCTGTCTCTATTACCTACCCAGGTAAACCCATTTTATTAACTCATATAATAATATATTATATGGAATTTAACCCTATAAATGATCTCCTGGGCATGAAATTGTTCTAGTCTTGTTAGAGACAGTTGACTGCATCCACAGAATCCCTGCTAAAAACAGTTGTAGTCATATGGGAAAGGCAATAGTTTGTTTGCTGAAAGAGGATTGTTCAATAGTCCTGTGACACACAAAATAATTCAGTTTCTAGTTTTTGTTATTGAATCATGTAAGTATAGACATGTAGTCCAACTCTATGAGCCAGAGTTGCATCTAACAAAGTCCTATCATCTGTGCCATGGGAATACGAAAGAACATGCACTTGTATGTTCCAAAGCATATGATGTTGAGCTGTGGTAGATTCCAAAATATGTAGCTGAAGGATGAAGAATGTAGAGGCAAATGAAGATATATCACTTAATTCAGAATTTCTTTGTCCAAATTCTCAGGATGATGGTGAACAACAGAGCCACGGGGATGTGGTTGAATGAGTCATCCACAGGTGACTTCATCCTCTTGGGCATCTTTTCCCACAGCCCACCTGACCTTGCCCTCTTCTCTGTGGTCATGGTGGTGTTCTCAGTGGCCCTCTGTGGGAACGTCCTCCTCCTCGCCCTCATCGGCACAGATTCTCGACTTCACACACCCATGTACTTCTTCCTCAGTCAGCTCTCCCTCATGGATCTCATGCTGGTCTGTACCATTGTGCCAAAGATGGCGACCAGCTTTCTGTCTGGCAGGAAGACCATCTCCTTCGTGGGCTGTGGCATGCAAGTTGGCCTTTTTGTCTCTCTTGTTGGATCAGAGGGGCTTTTGCTGGGGCTCATGGCTTATGACCGCTATGTGGCCATTAGCCACCCACTACACTATTCCACCCGCATGAGTCAGAGCGTCTGTCTCCAGATTGCTGGTAGTTCCTGGGCCTTTGGGACACTGGATGGTTTGATCCAGATGGTGGTAGTGATGACCTTCCCCTACTGTGGCTCGAGGGTTGTGGACCACTTCTTCTGCGAGGTGCCAGCTTTATTGAAGCTGGCCTGTGTTGACACCTCACTTTTTGAAACGCTGCTCTTTGCTTGCTGTGTGTTCATGCTGCTCCTTCCCTTCTCCATCATCGTGGCCTCCTATGTTCGCATCCTGGGGTCTGTGCTCCATATGCACTCTGCTCAGGCTGGTAAAAGGGCTCTGGCCACCTGTTCCTCCCACATGACAGCTGTCTCCCTCTTCTATGGGGCAGCCATGTTCATCTACCTGAGGCCTAGGCGCTACCGGATCCCCAGCCATGACAAGGTGGTCTCTATCTTCTACACGGTCCTTACCCCTATGCTCAACCCCCTCATTTATAGCTTAAGGAACCGGGATGTGATGGGGGCCCTGAGGAAGGGGCTAGACTGTTGCAGGAGCAGCAGCCAGCACTGAACGGCCAGGGCATCCTGTGCCTGGTACCACCACATGTTGTTTACATGACGTTGGCAAGTCACTCACCGTTTCTTAGTGTTGTTTCCTTCTCAATCAATGGGAACATTGACGCCTTTTCCTCCTCACAGGGACTCTCTTAAAGATCACTACATGGAACTCTAGAGGCTCATGGGGAAGCAATGCATTGCTATTGTCATTGATCCCCATTTATAGAGTCCTTGAAGTGAATTCGGTCTATGTGTCAACTGTTGTTTTTGTGACTGTTTTATTGAGTGTCTACAAAGTGTGGGGCACTATCCTGGTCCTTCTACATACTTGCATTTTATTTAACTGATGATTCAGCATAATAATCTGGGGTATCTGAATTCCAGATGCCAGAAATTATCTTTATAATTCTTCCTGGGTAGGTCCTAGCTTTCTCCTCTGACTCAATAAACACTTTATAAACCTTCTTCTATGAAATAAAAATATATCCCTATTATTTAGAAGTTACCTCTGCAGGGGTAATGCCTTTTTATTTGCACATTGTGAGTACCTGGCCCTGTGCTTTATGAGTAGAAGTTGCTCGGTGAAAACCTTGTTAAATGAATGCAAGTGGAAGCATCAAATGAGATAAAAATATATAGGTTTTTAAAGCACTGTATGTGTTCATATGCCGAATTTGCTGTAACAGCTGTGATTCACTTCAGCACTTCAAGTTCTACATGGTATTCTGCATGGAGGATGAAGAAATAAAGACAGAATTTGAGCCATTATTTAAAAACCTATGTATATCAGTCAGGATCTAGTCCGGAAAACACCACATCAAATATTCTGACAGAGAAAATATAAAGTGAGGAGTTACTGACCATATGTTTGAGAACTGATGTAGCGTAAGAACACTAAGGATTGCAGAGAAAAGACCTGCACCAAGAAGCTTCTATTTCTAGGCCTGGGAATCTGAAGGGACGAGTGCAGGTTAGTGAAACCAGCGGTTTTGTGCACAAGCATTGGAGGAGGAGACACAGAGCAGGTGGTCCCTCAGAGGGGTGTCTGTGAGGGTTGCCCAGGCCTCTGAGAAGGTTGCCCAGCCCTGACTCACGGTGGATCCTCCAGAGCCCAGAGGAAGAAGAGAGACTTGCGGAGCTGGGTGTCAGGCTTGTAGGAAGTGGGTGCTGTGTGGTTGGGTCAGTATCCCAGGAGTTCAGAGGTCACTGTCTGTCCCCAGATGACTGAGGAACAGGTGCAGGTCAGCCAGTGCTTGTTCCTCTGAAGGATGGGAGGAGACTGGTGATGGGAGAGTGAAAACAAATCTGCAAAGTGGAACCAACAGCCTGAGGGAAGAACATGCCTGAGATGATTTGATGGAGAATCAGGAAATGGAGAAGGAGTTTGTTTTCTCTCCCCTCTTCTGGGCTTACTGTCTACTTCTGTGCCTTGCTGGCAGATGTTCCCGTGAACCTTGGTGGCAAAGCAGGCCCTGTATCTCAACTGGAGTGAAGGCGTGTGGACTTGGAGCGGAGGGAACAGCCTAGAAGCTGCACTGTCCACCCCTTTGGCTGCTCAGCAGCTACGTCGTTTTATCTGTGTTTGAACTTCCATACAGGGCAGCAGCAGCATAACCATGTGTAACCAGTCTTTGTACTCACGGTACCTTATTGGTCACAGTATCCATGTGGGGGCAATGATGTTACTTATATGTCATCTGTGAATATGAGCCCCACCTACACTCAGGGTGTAAGGGAGAAAGGGAAGGGTCACAGAGAAGAACAAGTGAGCTTACGTACATGGACACTCACACGTACACACCCACACCAACTGGACATGAGGCCATACTTGATGTTTATAGCTTTCTTCTTCTACTTCCCATTCCCTGCTTCCTTTGCCCTCTGCTAAAACCTCATTTGTTTGGGATAATTTATCTGTTGATGCAATCTAAATCTTTATTCCCAAAATGTCTGAATACTCAAAGGAATTGCCTTTGTTGGTTGCCGCACATTTCCGTTATCTTTTACTCTTGGATGCAGAAGCACTTGGAGAACCGCTTGTCTCAGGAAAGAGCCCTTGTGCTTACAGTAGCCCAGTTTCCCCTTGGGCGTCATATCAATCACCTCACCCCACTCCCCAAGAGCTGCTCTCTTATCTGCCTGTTGGTTCCCTGACCCAAGTAGTCCAAAATGACCAGGTGAAGTGTCAATGTCTTATTGGATGGTACATTGTAATATGTTATGGAAGAAATAGCAACACTTACTGATGACTGAATCAAAGTAAGTACTATATTCTGTGAGCTAGAACCCCATATTTTCAGGAGTTTGTTGCTGAACTGACACCGTAAGTGAGTTAGTATTGCAGCCAAGGCCAACTGCATGTGGGTGATGAACTCTATTTAAGACCAGTCAGTTCCCTGGACACACGCCCATCATTGCCTTTCTTTAGCTTCAAGACAAATTCCTGGCTCCAAAGCCTTGCTGTACAGAATACTGTGAGGATGTCCCAGGCATTCTGTGAGTGCATGGGTGGTCGAGCTGCAGAAATGTGAAGGGCAGTGCAAGGAGATTCATTTGTAGAATAGACGTCTGTCTATTCCAGTGAAATCAAATGCTTCCTCACCCATGATAAAAGGGATCAAATACAATCAACTATTTATAGGTGATAGCAATTCTCCAAGGGGAAGACTCCATGTTGGAGCTCTAAATTAATTTCTGCTTAAAGTACAGCATAGGGAACATAGTCAATAATATTTTAATAACTAAGGATGGTGGCAGTTGGTTAGACTTGTCAGGATGAGCACTTTGTCAGATATATAATGTGTACTCACTCTGTTGTACACCTGAATATAATATAATATTGTATGCTAATGGTAACTGAAATTTTCTTTAAATTTTTAATTAGTGTCTGCTAATGGAAGGCTAGCACTCAGTGGTAGTAGTATGCAGGTCAGTATAGTAAGGATGATTCTGTGTTGATAAGCCTATTTGTAACCTCTATTCCTACCACCATTGTCCCCTACTACCTGGCCCACTGAAAAAGCTTCAGAGTGGCCCATAGAATGTGGCCTATGAAGTGTTAGGAGAATCAAGGTCTGCAGACTGCATTGTAGAACAGGAGAATTGATGCAATATGAGACAAGATTATAAAGAGCGCTGTTGGCCCTGAAAGGTAGCAACCTGCTTTGATTGGTCCTTGCCAGTTGTTATAGAGAAAAAGAATGTTCTAGGTCAATAAGCTGCATACCAGGAGTCAAGGGCTATGTGACTTATTCCAGTAAAGTTGACCACGTGGTTAACAGCCTCTGTGGTTAGAGTTATCAGCTGTTTAACTATATAATAATCATCTGGAACGTTGAAAGATGCCTTCCTCTTCTTTAAAGAACAAAAAGAGATGTGCATATTTTAAGTTTATGGTGGGACGTAGTCAAGGGGATGGTGGTGGGCAGATGGGCTCAGGGGCAGGACCCACATATCCCTTGCACCCACCACTGCCTGTCTGCCTGCCATAGGCTGCCTCTCAGCTCGGCTTGCAGACCTGTCTCCCACTGCCCATTAAGGTACTTAACACAGAGCTGCAGTGAGGGAGTAAAGCTGTCCCCTCCCAGGAGAGCCCTCAGACTTCAGCCCTGAAGCAGGAGCTCCCAGGATCACAATTAAAGAGACTCCAAAAGGGACCTTGGGCACAGATCCAGAAGCAGGCCCCATGGAGACCGTGTAAGGAAACCTGGTCAGGGGAGGACCACAGGCCAGCCAGGGCAGAGGAAAGAGGACAAGTCTCTGGGGGCTCTACCCCCACACAGACACATTCCATGCTTCCCCAGTCACCCCCAGGGCCCTCATGGGGTCTCCACCTGTGACTGGCCCAGTTGGCTCTCCACACTCCACAGTCCACACCTGTTCTTTACCTATCCTGCAGGCCAGCCTGCACCTGCTGAGGGTCCAGGATACACAGAGCACTGGGTGAGATGTTGTGCTGCATTCCATGTGGGGCTTGGACGCAGCTCAGGCTCCCAGGAGTCCATGACCTGGTGGGAGGGATACAGAGCACCCAAGCTCACGAGAGTCAGATGGTGGCATGGGAGCTGGGTGTGCTTCAAAGCCTGTCTGATCCTTCTCTGCAATCAGTGCCCTCCCTCGTATGCTGTGGGCTAACCTTTGATGCAGAGGCCTTATGTCTGTTCTCCCTGTGTAATTAATCGCTGAGAGTACTTCATTCACTCTCAAGAATGTCCCAAGTTGGACCATAATTTTATAATCACTTTGTTTTTGGCCTTGTTACTGTGGAAGCAGGTCAGTTTTCAAAAGGACATATTGACTGGAAACCAAATGGCCACATAACCAGTGTGTCTTTTCCTTCTAATGTTTTAGTGTTATTTGACTGGTTTTCGTTCCATTTTCACAACAGCAGTGACATGTGTTTGCCTGTCAAGCTCTTGGGGACTTTCAGTGGATGCTGGTGCCCAGACAGGAGAGAGAAGACCACAGAGCTGAGATGGGAGGGATCCAAGGAGTGGTTGGAAGACCCAGGAAGGGAAAGAAGAGGGAATGAGGAAAGAGAGGAAACTAAAAATTGGGAAAATACCAAAAAAGCCAGAAAAATCAAAAGAAAGACATCAAGAGAAGAAGAAAGGAACAGAGAAGAACAACCAAAAACAATTAACAAAATGGTAATAAGCACATACCTATCAGTACTTACTTTAAATGTAAATGGAATAATGCCCCACTCAAAAGACATAGCAGAACAGAATGGATAAAAAAAAATATAAGACCTATGTATATTCTGTTGATAACAGACTCATTTTAAAGCAAAAGACACACACAGACTGAAAGTGAAGGGATGGAAAAAGACATTACATGCAAATAGAAATGGAAAGAAAGCTGGGGCAGCAATACTCATATCAGACAAAATACACTTTAAAACAAAGAATGTAAAAAGATGCAAATAAGGAAAGTATATAATGGCAAAGAGGTCAACCCAAGAAGAGGATATAACAATTGCATGTACCTACAAACCCAACAGAGCAACACCCAAAGATATGCAGCAACTATTAATGGACATAAAGGCAGAAATTAATAGTAACACACTAATACCCCACCTACCTCAATGGATAGATCATTCAGAAGGAAAATTAATAAGGAAATAATGTCTTTAAATGCTGCATTAGGCCAGCCCAACTTAATAGACACTTAAAGAACATTTCATCCAGACTTGCGGCCAAGATGGAGGCATAGGTGGACACACTGTGCCTCCTCTCACAACCAAAATTAAGGACAACAAATATTTAGAAACAAGAAAACAACCAGAGCTAATAGAAAATTGAACTGTACGGAGGTCCAACAACCATTCATCCAGACCGGTAAGAGGTCGAAGTCCAGGCAGGAAAAAGTGGAGGTGCGGACCCGGGAACGCAGGCAGCAGCAGCTGACAGTTCCCAGGTGCACAGGCAGTAGCTGGTGGCTCTGGGCCCACAGGCAGCAGCTGTCGGAGCCCGGGCACGGGGTGGCAACTGTGCCGACCCAGTGAGGCCACACAAGGTGGCTGGCTGACCAGGTGGTCCTACATTCCCACGCGCAGACGGTCCAGGTAGAGGGGAAGTGTTGGAGGAGTCTGGAGGAGAGTGGAGCAGACTCCATTGTTCCCTCTCAGACCCTGCCCCGACAAACAGCGTCACATCTCAGCGACTGGGCTGCCCCACACTGGGGACCACCAAAGGCTCCATCCCTTGCTACGTAATGGCCGCGACCAGACCCAAACTAAAGCAAAACAAACAAACAAAAACCACCAAAAATGGCTCAAACTGGAGAACAAATGAAATCCTCAGAGCCAATTCCTCTAAGCCATGAAGAGATAGCCAACCTATCAGATGCACAGTTCAAAGCACTGGTGATCAGGATACTCACAGAATTGGTTGATTTTGCTCACAAATTAGATGAAAAAATGCAGACTACAATACGTGAAATGAAGGAAGACGCATGGGGAACCAATAGAGATGGGAGGAAAACTGGGACTCAAATCAATGGAGTGGACCAGAAGGAAGAAACAAACAACCAAACAGAAAACGAGGAAGAAACAACAATTCAAAAAAATGAGGAGAGGCTCAGGAACCTCCAGGACATCTTTAAATGTCCCAACATCTGAATTATAGGGGTCCCAGAAGGAGAAGAAGAAGAGCAACAAGTGGAAAACTTCTTTGAACAAATAATAAAGGAGAACTTCCCCAATCTGGCAAAGGAAATAGACTACCAGGACTTCCAGGAAGCTCAGAGAGCCCCAAAGAAGTTGGACCCAAGGAGGAACACGCCAAGGCACATCATCATTACATTAGCCAAGATTCAAATGAAGGAGAGAATTCCAGAGGCAGCAAGGGATAAGGGAACAGTCACCTACAAAGGAGTTCCCAATCAGACTGTCAACTGATTTCTCCAAAGAGACCTTCCAGGCAAGAAGGGGCTGGAAAGAAATATTTGAAGTTTTGAACGGCAGGGACCTACATCCAAAATTGCTCTATCCAGCAAAGCTGTCATTTAGAATTGAAGGGCAGATAAAGTGCTTCTCAGATAAGGTCAAGTTCAAGGAGTTCATCATCACCAAGCCCTTATTGTATGAGATGTTAAAGGGACTTATCTAAGAAAAAGAAGATAAAAATATGACAATGAAAAGACAGCAAACTCACAGCTATTAACAACCACACCTAAAAGAAAAGCAAACTAAGCAAACATCTAGAACAGAAACAGAACCACAGAAAAGGAGGTCAAGTGGAGGGTTAGCAAGAGGGGAGTGGGAGGAGGAGGGGGGGAAGGTATAGAGAATAAGTAGCATAGACGGTGGGTAGAAAATAGGGGTAGGGCAAGAATAGTGTGGGAAATGTAGAAGCTAAAGAACTTATGACACATGGACATGAACTAAAGGTGGGAATGTGGATGGGAGAGGCTGTGCATGGTGGAGGAGAATGATGGGGGAGAAATGGGACAACTGTAATAGCATAATCAATAAAATATATTAAAAAAATAAAAATAAAATCCAAAAACAAAGAACATTTCGTACCCAAAACTGAAGTTTATACCTTTTTTTCAAGTGCACATAGAACATTTTACAGGATAGGCTACTTCTTAGGTCATAAAACAAACCTCAATAATCTCAAGAAGGTTGGATTATATCAAGCATATTGTCTGATCACAATGCCATGAAACTGGAAACCAACAACAGGAAGAAAACTGAAGAAAAAGAACAACCCTCTCAAATATGTCAAGATTAAACAACAGCCACTAAATAACCAATGGATCGAGGACATCAAAAACTACCTTGAGACAAATGAAGATAAACAAGTTGCCAAAATTTATGGGATGCAGCAGGAGCAGTTCTAAGGGGGAAGCTCATAGCTATACAAGCCTACCTGTATAAACAGGAAAAATCCCAAGTAAACTATCTAAATTTGCACCTGAAGGAACTAGAAAAAGAAGTAGAAACAAAACCCACTGTAAGTAGAAGGAAGGACATAATAAAGATCAGAGTGGAAATAAATAAAACAGAGATACAAATAAAAACCAGTAGAAAAGATGAATGTAACTAAGAGCTCTTTCTTAAAAGGATAAATAAAATTAACAAACCTTGCCCTGGTGGCTGGTGTGGTTCAGTGGATTGAGTGCCAGCCTGTGAACCTAAGGGTCTCTGGTTCAATTCCCAGTTAGGGCACAAGCCTAGGTTGCAGGGCAGATCGCCAGTGGGGACTACATGAGAGGCAACCACACATTGATGCTTCTCTCCCTCTCTTTCTTCCCCCTCCTACTCTCTCTAAATAAATAAAGCCTTTAAAAAAAGAATGCTATGAACATCTATATGCAAATAAATTGTACAACCTAGAAGAATCTAGAAACATGTAACTTTTAAGACTGATCCAGGAAGAAACAGAAAATCTGAACATGCCAGTTACTAGCAATACATTGGAGCAGTAATACAAATCCCCCCCACCCCGCCCACTACAGCAAATAAAAGCCCAAACAGCCTCACAGGTAAATTCTACCCAGTATTAAAGGAGGATTTAAATACCTCTTCTTCTAAAACACAGATGGTACACACAAGGCCCGTGGACCGAATCCAGTCCTCCACCTTGTTTTATCCAGCCCAGCACCTGGTTTCTACCTGGTGACAGTGCTGAGCTCTCCCTTAAGTGTTAAAGACTAGTTCCATTTATACGTTCGTCAAATTACATTCAGCCCTTTGAAGGCAAGCGTGAGGCTGATGCGGCCCCAGTGAAAATCTTCTCTTCTCTCTTTCCTGCGGTGGACCTCCAAGACCCTAGTTCGTCTTGATATAGGCTGGATCAAGGAGAGAAACACTGGTTTGAATATAGGATGGAAGTCTTGATTTTCCATGTGCTAGATTTTCGAAAAGCTAAATCAATATTAGTCTTACTTCTCAACTCTTTCATGTGCATGAGATGTCATGAAAAGTGAAGAAAAAAATGAGGTATCAGCCCTGGATGGTATGGCTCAGTGGATTCAGTGCTGGCCTCTGAACCAGAGGGTCGCCTGTTCGTTTCCCAGTCAGGACACACGCCTGGGTTACGAACCAGGTCCCCAGTAGGGGGCACATGAGAGGCAACCACACATTGATGTTTCTCTCCCTCTCTGTCTCCCTCCATTCCCCTCTCTAGATAAAATCTTTAAAAAGAGAATTGAGATATTGTATTTAAAAACAGTGATTTTTACAAAAATAAAGATGTTTTCTTGTTTGTGTATAACCAACTTCAGGCTGTTCAGTACAATCAATTGTAAGGTAGGAGCTGAAATGGGGCGGTAAGACTATGCTGTGCAAGGTGTAGACAGTGAGGCTTCAAGGATTCCAGGACGTGGAAGTCAGTGTGGATTGAGCGCTTTGGGAAGCTTGAAAGAAGGTGGAGTTCATCGGAATCCTGGAGAATTAGTGATGACCAATGAGGAACATAGTCAGGAGACAAAGTAATTTCCAGTGGGGAAAAACGGCTTGAGCAAAAGTATGGATGTGGGGAAACAGCAGGAGCATAAGGAGGAGAAGAGAAGAATGAACAGAAAGAAGAGTGGTAAATGCGCTAGGTCAAGCCCTCAAAAGCCAGTTGCCTAAAACTCATTTGCCAGGTGACCGTTTCACTTCCACTCTCTCTGCTCCCTGGTCTTCCTGCCTCTTCCTCTTAGCGGCCTCTGTGTATTCCTTGCCTCCATCGCTAGCTGGAAGGAGAAACACAGAAAGAGCTAAATGCGAAAAAGAAATGCTATAACAAAGGTACCTAGTAACTAAAGACTTAGAAGAAAAAAATAAGATTGATGAATGAGCCATTTGGCAAGTGAATTGCAATGACATTGGCTAATGGAAAAATCAACTAGCTTCTAGAGGACATAAAGCCCAAAGGAAAGTGGCCATTAAATTAATCGTCCAAGCTGCGGCGCTCTAGAGAGTGAGGATTGTGCCATTCATGGTTACACTGGGACAAGAGGCATAAAACTGCAGACCGCGGCACACCGTGGAGTACACCGATTGAGAGAAGGATCAGACAGCGTTGGAAGCACACCCAGCTCCCATGCCACCATCTGACTCTCGTGAGGGTGGGTGCTCTGTATCCCTCCCACCAGGTCATGGACTCCTGGGAGCCAGGGCTGTGTCCAGGCCCCATGTGGAATGCAGCACAACATCTCACCAGTGCTCTGTGTATCCTGGACCCTCAGCAGGTGCGGGCTGGCCTGCGGGGCAGGTACAGAACAGGTGTGGACCATGGAGTGTGGAGAGCCAACTGGGCCAGTCACAGGTGGAGACCCCATGAGGACCCTGGGGGTGACTAGGGAAGCATGGAATGTGTCTGTGTGGTGGCAGAGCCCCCAGAGATTTGCCCTCTTCCTGTGCCCTGGCTGGCCTGTGGTCCTCCCCTGACCAGGTTTCCTCACACGGTCTCCATAGGGCCTGCTTCTGGTTCTGTCCCCGAGGTCCCTTTTGGAGTCTCTTTAATTGTGATCTTGGGAGCTTCTGCTTCAGGGCTGAAGTCTGAGGGCTCTCCTGGGAGGGGACAGCTTTACTCCCTCACTGCAGCTCTGTGTTAAGTACCTTAATGGGCAGTGGGAGACAGGTCTGCAAGCCGAGCTGAGAGGCAGCCTGTGGCAGGTGGACAGGCAGTGGTGGATGCAAGGGATATGGGGCTGCTGCCTCTGAGCCCATCTGCCTACCAACATCACTTTGACTAAGTCCCTGATCTCTCTCTCTCCCTGTTTTTCTGAGAGGAGGCTGTTGTCTGTCTGAGCCCCACTGAGCTGGAGAGTCACAGGGAGGTTGAGAAGTGGGGTCTGAGGAGGGAGGTCAGACCTGGAGAGGCATCTCCCTGTTCCCTCTGCCCTCTCTGACCCAGTGAGTGAGGGACGATGGAGTGATGTTCATCCCAGAAACTCCTCCACAGGGCAGCTGCGGGGTCGCCTGTCCTCCAGAGAATCCATCCTGAGGTGAGCTTGTGTTGTTTTCCCATCACCCCTCTGTCCCTTCCTTACAGTTCCTGTTACTGATTTCTGGTTTGTGTCTTCATTTCTATTTATTTATCAGCATTTCTTCTCCCTCGTCATGTCTGCCTCCTTCAGGGTTTCTCTGGCGGGCTTGTGCATATACTTTCTAGTGTTATGTCTGTTCTCACTTGTTTTCTGGTCCTCTTCCTGTGATCTATTTCTGTCTTTTTCTTTCCTTAATATGTCCTGACCTGTTCCCTTCCTCCTTCCCATTCTCTGGACTGGGTTCTGGGGGAAGGGTGGTTGAAAACAGGAGACCGAGGATGCATGTGGAGACGTGAAGGGGAGGAAAGGGATGACTGATATGGGACACAGAGTCACCTTGTCCCTGAAAGAATATTGTAGAGACAAGGTAGGTTCTTTTATGGTTTCATTTCCAGGAAGAAAAATAAAGACATTAGTTAAGCACCCAGCATACAGGAATGAAATCAGAGAGGAGAAATATGAGTATGCCAGACACTAGAATAGTTTCTTGAGTTGTTTTGCATGCACAGTGAATTATTCCACAATACCTACTGAGAACATCATACACGCTGGCACTGTTCTGTGAGCAAGGGATCTCCACAGTAGCAAAAGTGACATCTGGCAATGTGGGTTACATTTGGGAAAGGAGAAACAAATCCATGTACATTAAATGTAGCATGGCCAATTTCTTTTAGTGCTACGAGAAAAGCAAGGCAGAGAAGGAGTGGAGAGAGGAGAAGGATTTCAAGTCTAAATAGGTGTTGAGAAATGACCTGGCTGAGAAGGTGAGGAGCAGGGGAGGCAAGAGGGTAGAGCAATTGGGGAAGAGCCTTCCATGAGGAGGCTCAGTGAACCTGAGCTCCTGAGACTGGCGTCTGCCTGCTGGGTGGGAGGAAAGGCAGGAGGCAGGTGAGGCCCGCAGGAAATGAACTCCAGGGAGAGCAGAGTGAACCTGGGTCCAGGTAATGGAGGGCCAGCCAGAGGAAAGCCTTGCCTCATTTTTTAGTATGTTGTCTTTCATTCTCATGACAATGGTTCACTCCAGTGCTATGTGCAAATAGACTGGGGTGGAGGCAAGGCGGGCAATGGGGAGGCAAGTGTAGTTAGGGACCACTTTCATCATCTGGGGGACACTGGTGATGGTGTAGCCATATGGGGTGAGCAGGAGTGTAAGGGGCCACGGCTGAATACATTACATTTTGGAGGAAGACACAGGTGAGGATTCTGACATTGGGATGAGTGTGTGAGAGGAGAGGTGCCAAAGGTACAGCCTGTAGTGTGTCCTAGGCGCCTGCATAGACTTGCCATTAGAGTCCCCTACATACTATTGTCATCCATTTATAGAGAAGTCCTTATTTTTAGTAAATATGTGAAAATACCTCATACCCTATGAGTTACTGTCCCTCAGAGGAAGGAAGATAGCTGCAAACTAGGACATTTGAGTTGAAAGAATGGCTCTTGCAAGGAATGGGAGTCCTCTGCTCTCAGCAAATGGAAGTAGTGACTGCACGTTTCTCCGTTGTACATGGTCCCCTTCAGCCAGCTCGTCTGTGCCGAGGGTGCCCAATGAGCAAGACCACACTCCAGGGGCTGCCAGGTCGTGGTCAAAGTAAATGGGGCTTCTCTGTTTCAGTGGGATGACACAGACAATAAAAGTTAAAAATGTTAGCATATGTGTGTTAAATGGTGTAAGTGCTCAGGAGAGAAAAGCAGGAAAGGGCTTGGGCTTGAGAGTGCAAAGACCTTTGTACATATATATGTTTCCTATGTCTCTTTCACAGAAGACATCTGTAAAGAGGTTGGCATTGAAGTAAACTTCTAAAGCAGGTGAGAGATAGAAATTGGGGAAAAGACAACGAAAAGGCAAGGCCCAAAGGTGAGAGTGAGTCCCAGTTGTCTGAGGAAATTAATGGAAGCCCAGTGAGTGAAGGGGCATGGTAGGAGATGAGGCCAGAGGTACCAGCATGAGTGTGCATGTTGGTGCAGGGGCGGGGGGGGGGGGAGGGAGGTGGGGGGGAGAGAGAGAGAGAGAGATTTAAGGCCTTATAGAATTTGGGCTTTATTTGCAAGATTTTGGGTAGTCACTGGTATACTCTTCAGTAAGAGAGGTATATCATATGACTTATATTTTCACAGAATCACTTGAACTGCTATGGGAATAGACTCAAGAGATTCAATGGATAGAAGCCAGGAGACTGAGTAGAAGCCTCAAACAATCCATTGGAGTAAGGACCGCAGCTTTAGCCAGGGCAGTTGCATTAGGATTATAAGAGTTAGATGTATTCTGAGATACTCTGACTGTCAAGTTAAGAGGCTTTGTTCATGGTTTGGATACTGGGAATAAAGGACATAGAGGAATGAAAATGATTTTGATGTATTTGGCCTGAGCCAAATAAAGGACATCTCCTGTCTCTATTACCTACCCAGGTAAACCCATTTTATTAACCCATATAATAATATATTATATGGAATTTAACCCTATAAATGATCTCCTGGGCATGAAATGGTTCTAGTCTTGTTAGAGACAGTTGACTGCATCCACAGAATCCCTGCTAAAAACAGTTGTAGTCATATGGGAAAGGCAATAGTTTGTTTGCTGAAAGAGGATTGTTCAATAGTCCTGTGACACACAAAATAATTCAGTTTCTAGTTTTTGTTATTGAATCATGTAAGTATAGACATGTAGTCCAACTCTATGAGCCAGAGTTGCATCTAACAAAGTCCTATCATCTGTGCCATGGGAATACGAAAGAACATGCACTTGTATGTTCCAAAGCATATGATGTTGAGCTCTGGTAGATTACAAAATATGTAGCTGAAGGATGAAGAATGTAGAGGCAAATGAAGATATATCACTTAATTCAGAATTTCTTTGTCCAAATTCTCAGGATGATGGTGAACAACAGAGCCACGGGGATGTGGTTGAATGAGTCATCCACAGGTGACTTCATCCTCTTGGGCATCTTTTCCCACAGCCCACCTGACCTTGCCCTCTTCTCTGTGGTCATGGTGGTGTTCTCAGTGGCCCTCTGTGGGAACGTCCTCCTCCTCGCCCTCATCGGCACAGATTCTCGACTTCACACACCCATGTACTTCTTCCTCAGTCAGCTCTCCCTCATGGATCTCATGCTGGTCTGTACCATTGTGCCAAAGATGGCGACCAGCTTCCTGTCTGGCAGGAAGACCATCTCCTTCGTGGGCTGTGGCATGCAAGTTGGCCTTTTTGTCTCTCTCGTTGGATCAGAGGGGCTTTTGCTGGGGCTCATGGCTTATGACCGCTATGTGGCCATTAGCCACCCACTACACTATTCCACCCGCATGAGTCAGAGCGTCTGTCTCCAGATTGCTGGTAGTTCCTGGGCCTTTGGGACACTGGATGGTTTGATCCAGATGGTGGTAGTGATGACCTTCCCCTACTGTGGCTCGAGGGTTGTGGACCACTTCTTCTGCGAGGTGCCAGCTTTATTGAAGCTGGCCTGTGTTGACACCTCACTTTTTGAAACGCTGCTCTTTGCTTGCTGTGTGTTCATGCTGCTCCTTCCCTTCTCCATCATCGTGGCCTCCTATGTTCGCATCCTGGGGTCTGTGCTCCATATGCACTCTGCTCAGGCTGGTAAAAGGGCTCTGGCCACCTGTTCCTCCCACATGACAGCTGTCTCCCTCTTCTATGGGGCAGCCATGTTCATCTACCTGAGGCCTAGGCGCTACCGGATCCCCAGCCATGACAAGGTGGTCTCTATCTTCTACACGGTCCTTACCCCTATGCTCAACCCCCTCATTTATAGCTTAAGGAACCGGGATGTGATGGGGGCCCTGAGGAAGGGGCTAGACTGTTGCAGGAGCAGCAGCCAATACTGAATGGCCGGGGCATCCTGAGCCTGGTACCACTACATCTTGGTTACACGATGATGGCAAGTCACTCGTCATTTCTTAATGTTATTTCCTTCTCAATCAATGGGAACAATGACGCCTTTTCTTCCTCACAGGGACTCTCTTAGGTATCACTACATGGAACTCTAGAGGCTCATGGGGAAGCAATGCATTGCTATTGTCATTGATTCCCACTTATAGAGTCCTTGAAGTGAATTCAGTCTATGTCTTAACTGTTCTATTTGTGACTGTTTTATTGAGTGTCTACAAAGTGTGGGGCACTATCCTGGTCCTTCTACATACTTGCATATTGTTTAATTGATGATTCAGCATAATAATCAGGGGTATCTGAATTCCAGATGCCTGAAATTATCTTCATAATTCTTCCTGGGTAGTTCCTAGCTTTCTCCTTTGACTCAATGAACACTTTATAAAGCTGCTTCTGCGAAATAAAAATATATCCCTAATTTTTAGAAGTTACCTCTGCAGGGGTAATGCCTTTTTATTTGCATATTGTGAGTACCTGGCCCTGTGCTTCATGAGTAGAAGTTTCTCAGTGAATACCTTGTTAAATGAATGCAAGTGGAAGCATCAAATGAGATAAAAATATATAGGTTTTTAAAGCACCGTATGTGTTCATATGCCAAATTTGCTGTAACAGCTGTGATTCACTTCAGCACTTCAAGTTCTACATGGTATTCTGCTTGGAGGATGAAGATTAGAACAGAAATAAAGACAGAATTTGAGCCATTATTTTAAAACCTATGTATATCAGTCAGGATCCAGTCAGGAAAACACCACATCAAATATTCTAACACAGAAAATATAAAGTGAGCAGCCACATCATTTTATCTGTGTTTGAACTTCCATACAGGGCAGCAGCAGCATAACCATGTGTAACCAGTCTTTTTACTCACGGTACCTTATTGGTCACAGTATCCATGTGGGGGCAATGATGTTACTTATATGTCATCTGTGAGTATGATCCCCACCTACATTCAGGGTGTAAGGGAGAAAGGGAAGGGTCACAGAGAAGAACAAGTGAGCTTACATACATGGACACTCACACGTACATACCCACACCAACTGGACATGAAGCCATATTTGATGTTTATAGCTTTCTTCTTCTACTTCCCATTCCTTGTTTCCTTTGCCCTCTGCTAAAACCTTATTTGTTTGGGATAATTTATCTGTCGATGTAATCTAAATCTTTATTCCAAATAGGTCTGAATTGTCTTTTGGTCGGTTGCCGTACATTTCCATTTTTTTTTTCTCCTAGACATGGAAACACTTGAAGAATCCTTTGTTACAGGAACAGTTTCCCGTTGGTCATCATGTAATCTCCCCGCCTCACTCCAGGAGAGCTGCTGTCTTATTTTCCTTTTGGTTCCCTGCCATGATGAGTCCAAAGTGACCTGGTGAAATTTCAAAGAACTTTTTGTTGGTTGCTTACTTGCTTATTTATTTTAGAGAGAAAGTAAGTGAGCGAGAAAAAGAGGGAGAGAAACATGGATGTGAGAGAGAAACAGTGATTAGTTTCCTGCCATACATGCCGACTGGGGACCAAACTCACCACCCAGGCATATGCCCAGACCAGGAATTGAATCAGCGATCTTTTGCCTTGCAGGATGTTGCCTAACCTACCAAGCAACGCCAGTCAGGACTCACTGGTTGCTTTTTTATGTTCTCTGACAGGGGATTGAACCTGCAATCCTGGCATAATGGGAAGACACTCTAACCACAGATGTACCCAGCCAGGGCCCCCTATCTCTTGATTACTTTTCAATGGCAGGCATCTGAACTGGGGCTCAGCATCACCTAGAAAAGCCAGAAGAATATGAGTGGAAAACGGCAACCGTTCTGGTTTTTGCCTCCAAAGCCTTGCCCGATGTTTTCCTGCGCATGGCATTGAGCTCTAGTTCTCAGTCCCTTCTGCCATGAAACCTAGTAATCTCAGCATTTGATTTAAATTGAGACCATTTTTGAAGGGGTTAAGAAGTATAGATTAGTAGTTACAAAATAGTCACAGGGATGTAAAGTACAGCTAGTAATAGGGAGGACCAGATCAACAGGCTTATTAGAAGGATGAACTAAGGTATTTACTATTGTCATTTTTGTAATCTTGTCAGTTGATAAATAGTAACTGCTTTAAAATTGAAAAAAGAAAAAGAAAGAAAATCGTAGGCCAGTATCCCTGATAAACATAGATGCAAAACTTCAAGAAAATATTAACAAAACAAATCCAGCAATACATTAAAAAGATCATACTTCATGATTTTTAAAATATATTTTATTGATTATGCTACTACAATTGTCCCATTTTTTTCTCCCCTTTATTCCCCTCTGCCTTATACTCCCCCTCCCACCATCATTCCCCGACATTAGTTCATGTCCATGGGTTGAACGTATAAATTATTTGGCTTCTCCATTTCCTATACAATTCTTAACCTCCTTCTGTCTATTTTGTACCTACCATTTATGCTTCTTATTCCCTTCACCTTTTCCTTCATCCTCCCCCTCCCCATTGATAACCCTCCATATGATCTCCATTTCTGTGATTTGGTTCCTGTTCTACTTGTTTGCTTTGTTTTTGTTTTTTAAATTCAGTTGTTGATAGTTGTGAGTTTGTTGTCATTTTAATATTTGTAGTTTTGATCTTCTTCTTTTTCCCAAATAAGTTCCTTTAACATTTCATATAGTAAGGGCTTGGTGATGATGAACTCCTTTAGCTTTACTTTGTCTGGGAAACACTTTGTCCTTCAATTCTAAATGATAGCTTTGCTGGATAGAGTAATCTAGGTTGCAGGTCCTTGCTTTTCATCACTTTGAATACTTCTTGCCATTCCCTTCTAGCCTACAAAGTTTCTTTTGAGAAATTAGCTGATAGTCTTATGGGAATTCCTTTGTAGGTAACCCTCTATATTTCTCTTGCTGTTTTTAAGATTCTCTCTTTATCTTTAACTATTGGCATTTTAATTATGATTTGTCTTTGTGTGGCCTCTTTGGGTCCAACTTGGTCCAACTTGTTTGGGATTCTCTGTGCTCCCTGGACTTGTATGTCTATTTCTGTCACCAAATTACGGAAGTTTTCTTTCATTATTTTTTTTCAAATAAGTTTTCATTTTCTTGCTCTTCCTCTTCCCCTTCTGGCATCCCTATGATTCAGATGTTGGCCCTTTTGGAGATGTCTGAGAGTCTTCTTAAACTCTTCTAATTTTTTGGAATTCTCATTTCTTCATTTTGTCCTGGTTGACTGTTTATTACTTCCTTATTTTCCAAGTCATTGATTTGAATCCCAGCTTCCTTCCCTTCCTTGTTGGTTTACTGTGGATTTTTCTTTATTTCTCTTAGTAGATCCTTCATTTCTTTCCTTATGCTTTTACTGTATTCAATGAGGTCTTTGAGCATCCTGATTACCAGCATTTTGAACTCTGTGTCTGATAGGTTGGCTATCTCTACTTTGCTTAGTTCTTTTTCTGGGGTTCTTTTCTGTTCCTTCATTTGGGCCATATTTCTTTGTCTCCTGATTTTGGCAGCCTCCCTTGTCTGTGTACTAGGTAGAACTGCTTTGATTTCATTTTAGTGCCCCTGTTAGGTCTTGTGGGGTGGAGCCTTGGGTATTCACCCACTGTGACAACCTGTGTCTCCCTGTGTGAGGGAGGGATCAAAGAGGGGACAATGCCACTGCTGGCTGACTTCCAGGTGCTTGTTTGGTCCTTGCCTGTTTCGAGTCACTTCATCCACGTCCTGTGTGTGACTGGCACCCCCTCTAGCTACTGTCCTTGTTGTGGTTCCCTGGGTAGGTGGGTTTGCGTGCATTCTGGGCTCTCCTGAGAAACCGGTAGTTTTTTTCCGCTGCCCCAACCCCTACAGGGTTGACAACCAGAAGTTATGAGGCTTTTTCCCAGTGCTGTGAAGTCTGGTCTGGGGCTTGGCTCACTTGCTCACAAGGTGTCTCCCTGATTTCTATCCATCGCAGGTGAAAGTGGGGCCGCCTATTCTGACAGTTGCTGCCCACTAGCCACCTCTTTGCCTCTCCGCTCCCGCTCACTGCCACACAGAGTCCTCTCTGCCCCAGTTCTCTCCTCCTGAACTCCCTGTCGTAGCCCCTCCTACCTGTCTGGATGAATGTAGCTGCTTTAAATCCGTGGTTATCAGACTGCCATACAACTAGTTCTGGGTGCTTTTCTGGGTGATTTTATGGCAGTTTTGGGTGTTTTTCATTTTTTAGTTAGCTGTGTTCTTTCTTATGGTTGTGCAATGAGGTGAGGTACGTCCACCTACTTCTCCATCTTGACCGGAAGCCCTCTAAAATCTTTAACTCTTGAGTTCCTTTATCAGTAGGGCTTGACCTGTTGGAGTAGTTTTGGGGAACATTTTACTCTACCTGTTTCTAGGTGAGCAGGGCCCTGGGATAGTCAGAGCCTCAGGTCCATCCCAGGCTTTAGCAGGTTTTGTTGCCATGTGTGTGGGGCTGGGGAGAGGAGAATGGGGTATCCCAGGGGGTGGGTACAAAAGTGATCTTCACTTTTGGGGGAGAGAGTTTTAAGAGGTAAGGCTCTCATGCCCTTCTCCATGTCCTCTTTACATGTCACAATTCTGAAGGAGTTTTTCATCAGCAAATTCTTGTTGCCTCTCTTAGTGTCCTAGCCCAGTTACCCAGTCCAGCCCCTGATAAAGAGGAGCAACTCTGAGTGGTTGTTGTTGAACAGATGTAGAATCAGGTATGACACTCCATGTTAGAGTAGATTGTAACTGAAAACATCTTGAAAAACTAGAAATGGAACCAGGACTACAGAGCATCTGTGCATGGTAGGAAAGCATTGTCCAAAGCGCTCCCCCCCACCCCCGCCCCCAACGCGCGCATGCTCCAAAGGCCACCAGTAATTGAACAAGTTGGGAGTATTGCTCACTGCAGTGAGGAAGAACTCACGTGGGGGCGCTGTGGAGCAACTCGGCAAGAGGGTGGTATGTGGACTTACTGGGACACTGGTTAGTGACCTTGAGGAGTGTTGAAGGAAGGAGGACGTGGCCGTGCATGCCTGCTGTTGGGAAGCAGGATGACTGTGTGATCGGGAATCGTAGTAAGTCCCACCCAGGAAAGCAGGCTGGAGCTGTAACTGGTGACGGGCGGCTGTCACTCACATTGGTCAGGAGAGTGATGCTTGGGGTTTTGTGATGGACACAGTGACCTTGTTTTTTGTTGGGGCTCAGACAAAAACGAAAACAAAAACGCAGTATCTTGTTTTTTCCTTGCTTCATCCCAGCATCAGATTGCCCTTGTCTGTTGCTGGCGTTCTGTGAAGTTGCTTCTGCTCATCGGAACGCCAGCTGGCTGATGGTGACACGCCTGGTGCGAGTTGTCAGAGGCTGTTGTTCTGTTTCCCAGTATTTCCCGTCGTAATGAATGTTAAAACAATCATTTACTATAGAGAAAATCAACAGACCTCTTTACTTACCATACTCCAGAATAAAGAATAAAGAGTTACAAGTAAGCAAGTAAACCGAGGTGTATGTTTACCATCAATTGACAGGGGAAAAATCTTTCTAAACTTAAAAATAAAAAAAGAAATCTCAAAGAATGATACTTGAATATAGTATCTGTTTATAAAGATATTCATGTATAAAATAAACAGATAAATGACAAAGTAGTTAATATTGTCAACTTTTGACCAAAAGACAGAGACTGATTATAAAGACAGTTGCTAGAGACATACACTTTCACAGAAATATGGACAAAATGCCTGAACTTCTGAGTTCATGGAAGAAATAGAAATGGCCAATAAAGATAAAAGAGATTGTACGCAATAAAACAAGGTATGTCTGCAAATGATTAGGCACTCAGGTCTTTGTACTCTGCATACACAAAAAGAAAAAGCTAGTATGTTGATTGACTTTTAGCATGAGTTACCTTTCCACTTAATTCTTCTCACAGAATGAAAAACATTCTACTTGAGATGGGGATGGGGAAGCTGGCTGTGGATTTGAGAGAAGGACAGAGGTGCAGCCCTTGCGGGGTGGGGCCTGAGGGTTTGCACTCCTAACAAACACCAGCAGGTGGCGATGCTCTCTGGGCGTCATGAATGGAAGCAACAAATCACCAATAGGAATTCCAGCTGTTATGGATTCCATTGCAATTACATTGCAGCTGCTGCAGACACCTTGAAGTATTGTTTATGCTGGTCACATCTTTGAAATTACATTATTTATTAGACCCACTGCTATAGCTTGTTATTTACTGTATAATAAGTACAGTGATAATACCTGGTTGAAATTACTGTTGTTAGATAATTTTTAACATGGAAAATTGGTCCACCTAATACATTTGTTTTAGTTTTTGATCACTGTATGTTAATATAATGGCTTCCCTTTGTATTTTCTATGTATTTGTGCTTTGACCAACATTCTGAGAAGGAGTTTATGGTACAAAGGGGGTTCAGGCCCTGCTTTGGGGCCCAGGTGCTTCCTGGGCTGCCTATTAGTCACCTGAAACCTTTATTTAACACTTTAATCTGTGTCCCAGCTGAGGGCTTACAATGTGGTTGGCTTGTGGTAGGGCCTCGGTGGCTATTAAAGACACCCACGTGATTTTGAGAGGCAGCTAAGATTTGGAACCCAATGACCTCTCCCCACCCCTCCAACTCCGGGGTCCAGAGATGGCCCCAGGCTGGTTTGCCCAGACGCAGCAGAGAGCTACACAGCTGCTGTCCCCAGCACAGTCAACAGAACTTGAGAAAGGCCCAGGAGGACCCTCTGGGCCTTTTCGTGGGTTTCTTCAGGTTGAGCATGCGTAAAAGTCACCCAGGTTGCCTTTGGATGGAGTGCCTGTGGGGTTTTACCTCCAGAGGTTCTGATTTAGTAGTCAGGAGCCAGCTCAGGAAGCCACTTCCCCACCAGCCACCCACACCTGGAGGCTCTGCATTCCTTCCTGGCTCAGGCCTCCCCGCTCTACGAAGCTGGCCCTTGCTACCCACTCAGCACCTGTCACTGGCATCTAGGCCTGAGGTCTTTATGTCACCTCCCCACTGCCAAGCATCTTTTCCCAACTGTTTTTTCTCAGAGAAATCAAGGTAGGGGGACTCAGTCTGTTCTGGAGTTTGACAAGGGCAAGTTTCTGACCTCATCTGGCAGCGGGGGCGCCTCTGAGATTTTTGTTTGTTGTTCTGAAACTCCATGCAGGTTAGGGGGGGAAGCCCTTAGCCCTAATCCCCAGGACCATCTTCTGCTTGTCATTCTTTTAGCTCAAAGAGCAGCCGCTGGCAGGGGGCTCAGGGTGAGGCAGGACTGCACTGGGCGTTGGTGTAGAGGGCTGACAAGAACCGGCACCCAGGCTGCTGGGTCCTAGGACTGGCCTGCTCTAGGGAAGTGATCGAGAGATCAGGTATCACCCACTGAGCCCCTCACCCCTGGAGAGCATCCGGGATGGTGTCCTCTTTTTACAGTCATCTTGGGGCCTCCTTCATGCATGGCTGCCCTTTGGCCTCACTCGTCTGTCCCCATCTACGCCCCTTGCACACGTCCTCTCCAGTCCCTCCCCCCAGCTGCCAGGAGGTGTCCTAGGGCTGCAGAGCTTTCGGGGCAGCAGTAAAGACCATCAGTCCTGATTGCTCCCCTACCACGCAGCAGTGCGTCTCCAGGCTCCTAAAGTAAGCCCACCTGAGTCAGTATGGCCCAGACCCTTCGGCTTCCAGGGCTCCACTGGGATCAGAGTGTCTGGAGTGAGACTTGCGCACCTGCATTTCTGACAAGCCCTTGGGTGATTCTGAAGTGCCACCCTAAAGGGTGAAGACCAGGCTCCAGTGCTGCCTGCTGTGGAGACCTCCCAAGCTCCACCACTCTGCCCATTCCCTCACTTCTGCCCTGGGCCTTGCCTACTGAGCTGTGGTTGTTTCCAGCTGTCTCTCTGTAGCTTGGCACTCCTTGGGAGTGGCATTTCTTTGGTCCCCAAAGAATGTAGTGGGCTTTGATCAGTGCCCCCCTTCCCTCCCACACCAACAACCAATGCCTGCTAACGTGTCATGTGGAGAGGGTGTGGAGAGTGGGCTGTGAGGAAAGCAGGCAGCCAGCTGGCCTGTGTCTGGCTGATTCACACAGCAGCTCCGGGCGCCTCTGCAGTGAGGTCTGCAGGAGGCCCATCTGACTCCGTAGTCTGGAGGAGACGCTGAGCCTGCAAAGAAAACACATGAGTGAGCACCGCTAGGATGGGGCAGAGCCCCTCCCAAGAGCAGAAATAGAATTCCTAGTGGCAGTGGTTCAAACTGGAGGTGAATGTGATAAGATTCAGTCTGAGGGTCCACCTGGCCATGAAACCACATGACCTCTCCAGGGAGGTGGGAAGGCAACAAAACAAGAGCCAAATTCTCCTTGAGCTAAGTGACATGCTTTGCTGTTCCAGACCAAACAACCGCATTCCCGATGTAAATCTGGCTGCGGTGACCGGAGCACATTCTGAGTGGTGTCCAAATGAAGTGGTTTCTTCCAGAGGTCGCCGTCCAGGTGCTAGGTGTCAAAGTGGTCCAATTCTGGGTTTACTTGGAAGGTAAAACTGACAGAATTTGCTGACAGTGCAGGTTGGGATGTGACGAGGAGTTAGGGAAGACACAAAGGTTGTGTCCTGAGGGACAGGAAGATGGGGTTACTGCAACCTGCAACGGTGGGAGCAGGCTGGTTGGGGAGGGTGGGACCAGTGTTCAGGCTGTGTTTGCAGTTCCTCTCAGACACACTCCCTCTCGCCGCCCCTCCAAGCCTCCCCTCCTTCCTGCTTAGACCTGAGAAATGACCTGTCTCCCCGCACTCACTTTTTACATTCAGATGGTTCATTTTCTAACTTCTGCATCCTGAAAGAATACTTAAAGGTGAACATCTGATTTGAATTGTGCATTTGACTAATCGTCCTGTGGCTCCATGGGGACTGCTTGCTCCCTTCACATGGTCCCCAAGGCTGCACTGTCTGGCCCCCAGAAATGGAATTGCTGGGTCATAAGGTAGTTCTATATTTAAGCGTTTGAGGAATCTTCACATGGCTTTCCACTGTGTCTGCACCAATCTGCATTCCCACCAATAGTGCACTTTTTATCAACTCAGGTTATTGATTTATTGATGACGGTCATTCTGACAGGTGTGAAGTGATATCTCCTTGTGGTTTTAATTTGCATTTCTCCGATGATAGTGCTGTTGAGCATCTTTTCATATGTCTGTTGGCCATCTGTATGTCCTCTTTGGAGAAATGTCTCTTCATGTTCTCTGCCCATGTTTTTTTTTTTTTTATCATATTGTTTATTTTTTTGTTATGAGTTCTATAAGTTCCTTATATATTTTGAATATTGACCCCTTATTGGACATATCATTTGTGAATATCTTCTGTTCAGTAGGTTGTCTTTTCATTTTGTTGATGGTTTACTGTGCAGGAGCTTTTTAGTTTGATATAGTCCCATTTGCTTATTTTTGTTTTTGTTGCCTTTGTCCAAGGAGATATAGCCACAAAAATATTAAGAGTGATGTCAAAGAGTTTAATTCCTATAATTTATTTAGGATTTTTATGGTTTCATGTCTTACATTTAAGTCTTTAATCTATTTTGAGTGTATATGTGTGTGTGTGTATATATATGCTGCAAGAGAATGGTTTAATTTCAGTTTTTTTGCATGTATCTGTCTAGTTTTTCTAGCACTACTTGTTGAAGAAACTCTCATTTCTCCATTGTATATCCTTGCCTCCTTTGTCATTAACTGACCATATGAGTGAGAATTTATTTCTGGGCTATTCTGTTCCATTGATCTATGTGTCTGTTTTGTGCCTGTGACATACTGTTTTAATTATTATAGCTTTGTAATATAGTTGGGAGTCAGGGAGCACGACACCTCCAACTTTGTTCTTTCTCAAGACTGGTGTGGATATTCAAGCTCTTTTGTAGTTCTGTATAAATTTTAGGAGTTTTTGTTGTGGATAAAGAATTCTAGGTTGGTGGTTTTGTCTTTTCATACTAAATATTTCACCTCACTCAGTTCTTGCTTGTATGATTTGTGATGGGATCTCCTTGTTTCCTATAGGTAAGGTATTTCCCCTCTGGCTTGTTTCAAGATTTCCCTTTTTGTCTTTGATTTTCTGCAATTTGAATATGATGGGCTTAGGTATAGATTTTTAGTGTTTTATCTTACTTAGTGTTCTCTGAGCTCCCTGGATTTGTAGTTTACTGTTATTATTGTGGGTAACATCTTAGCCATTATTACTTCAAAAGTTTCTTTTGTTCTCTTCTCTTTCTCCTCTTTTTGGTAATTTAAAAAATAACTTTCTTATTTTTCAATTACAGTTTACATACAATATGATATTAATTTCAGGTGTACAACATAGTGATTAGACATTTATATAACTTACAAAGTAATCCCCTGATTAGTACCCACCTGATGCCATACATAGTTATTACAATATTATTGACTGTATTCTTGATGCTCCACTTTACATCCATGAAACTGTTTTTTCCTTAAAGATTTTATTGATTTATTTTCAGAGAGAGGGGAAGGGAGGGAGAAAGAGAGGGAAAGAAACATCGACATGAGTGAGAAACATCAGTTGGCTGCCTCTCATGTGCCCCCAACCAGGGACCTGGCTCACAGCCCAGGCATGTGCCCTGACTGGGAATCGAACCAGTGACTTTTCAATTCACAGGCTGGCACTGAGTCCATTGAACCACACCAGCCAGGTCTGTTTTTATAACTGTCAATTTTCACATCTTAATCCCTTCACTTCTTTTACCTATCTCCCCCAATCCTCCTCCCCTCTGACAACCATTGAAATATCCTTAGCATCTATGAGTTTGTTTTATTTATTTATCTTGTTCTTTAGAATCCATATGTAAGTGAAATAGTACACTACTTGTCTTTGTCTGACTTATTTCACTTAGCATAATACTCCTTTCGGTATTCTTATGCATATGTTACACCTTTTGTATTTATCCTGCCTTTCTTGAATATCCTGTTCTGTTTTTGTTCCTTTACTTTTTTCCTCTTTGTACTTCAGTTTGGGGATTTTCTATTGCCATAGTCTCTCAAGCTCAGGACTCTTTCCTCAGTCCTGCCAGACTACTGGTGAGCCCATCAAAGGTATTCTGTATTTTCATCACAGTGTTTTTTCTATTTCTTGCATTTCTTTTTTGTTCTTTCTTAGAGTTTCAATCTCTCTGCTTACAGTACTCATTGTTCTTGAAATGTTGTCCACTTTTTCCGTTACGATCCTTGGCATATTAATTATTGTTTTAAATTCCTGGTCTGATTATTCCAAAATGATCGTTATATCTGAGTTTGGTTCTGTTGCTTTCTATTTCGCTTCAGACTGTGTTTTCTTCCCTTTTAGTATGCCTGATAAGTTTTGCTGCAAACCAGGCCTGATGCATTGGTAACAGGAACTGAGATGAGTTGGCTTTAGTGTGATGGTTTGTGTTGGTCTGGCCAGCGAGAGGCCTGGGAGACCACGTTTACTGTTGGCCACAGCTGTAGCTATTTGAGATGTCAGCTTGCCTTCATGTCCTTGCTTCTGTCTCTCTAGAAAGTCCTTAAACAGGGTCTGAGCCTTGCAATTTTTTAAAACGACTATCCTCTGTTAATGTGCAGGGATCTGCACTGTGCAGGTGGTGTTGGGGGCTAACGTTCTATGGTACTATGATGAGGACTTAGTCTCTTTGGAGTCCAGGCCCCCGGGATCTAACCTTTACAAGTGTTTCTCACTGTTGTCCATCCTCCCTGCCCCACCCCCCATATATGATAGGAGGGCTAGTGGAATCTGGTTTTGGTTAATTACCCTTACCTGGGTCAGATAAAGTAGTTTCCCTTGAGTGCTGGCCACTGTTCCAGAAAGCTGGCGGAAGAGCAGAGTGTTCTGGCCCATTTCAAAGTGGTTACTTCCCCCTCTGCCCCTGCAGGAAGCACGTGGGGCTTTTTCTCCAATCTTCACAGCAAGAACCTCGTTGGGCTCTTGTAGGTAAAACTCAAGAAAGTGTGGGGACCACTAAAACTGATCCCCCTAGAGTTTTGAGCTCTCAAGTTGGTCCACACTCTGCCTCTAGCAGTTGGTCAGTTCCTGGTAGTGCAGACTTCTCCGGGACTTCTGTTCCTCGTAACCTGAGTCTCTCTCCATTTTTCAGGGCAGCAGTTTGCCCTGTGACCTAAGTGGCTCCACAAAGAGTCATTGTTTCTTAGTTTGCCCAGTCTTCTTGCTGTAAGGATGAGTGATGTTCCCTAGCTCTTTACTTTGCAGAGCAGAAACCTGAAGTCTGGACTCCCTTTTCACTGCACCTCAGGTTCTCTCCCAGAGCTGCTGACTGCTGACAGAGGTGCCTATACCACTTATCTCAGTTTCCTTGCATTAAACTTTCTTAGTGTTTTTAAAAGAATTTAGAGAGAAGGTAAGGGAGGGAGAAAGAGAGGGAGAGAAACACTGATTGGTTGCCTCTTGCATAACCCCAACCTGGGAGTCCGGCCTGCAACCCAGGCATGTGCCCTGACCAGAAATCGAACTGGTGACCCTTTGGTTCATCAGGCCAGCACTCAATCCACTGAGCCACACCAGCCAGGGCAACCTTGCTTAGTTTTAATGCCATTGGCTTCTTCTCTTGTTTCTTTGACCTACTGATAGAAACGTGTTCCAGCAAGTTAAAAAAGTTTAAAAAGACAGGTAAGTACCTTGCCTTACAATGAGGTTGTGAACTCCCAGATTAGTAGAAGGCAGGTGGGAGTTGGGTCCCGACTTGTTTGGGGTCATCCTTCTGAAATAAGCTTCAGGCCCATCAAGGACCCCAGCCAGCCCCCATCCCCACCTCGCCCCCATGCTGCTCAGCTCACCTGATGCTTATCTGTTTCCCAGGGGTCCGAGGGGTCTCCCAGGTCTCTCGCTGACCAGCTCTTCTCCAAGGTCACCCTCCAGGGGTGGCTTGGAGAATAATGTGGGAGGGCAGCAGCAGTGACAGATACAATGACATAGTTCCAGACCCTTGTCTACAAAATCTTCTCCAAATTGTGCCTGGGCAAGACGAAGACAGTAAGAGCTCCTTGGCCTGATGGGGATTGTGGCAGCCAGTATGCAGGGGTGTGCTGGCCTGGAGGAGGAGCCCCGAAGTCTCATCAGTGTGGGAGGGTTCCTGAGCCTTGGTCCCTGTGGTACACAGTTCCAGACCAGGACTTTAGAAGGAAGCAGGTGCAGTCACCGGCCAAGATGCTGCCTGGAGCCAGGGTGGAGCTGCCGGTGGAGCTGCCAGTGGAGCCTCGGCAGGAAGCAGGCGGAGCCGTGGGGGTGGCGCCGACTGCCTGCCCGAGCCTGGAGGAGAGTCTGAGGTGATGCTGCCCCGCAGGGTGAGGCTGGGGGGAACCAGCACCATTGAGTTTGCAGTAATTCTGTTAAATTATTTTTGAAAGTACTTTCTTTAACCTTCAAAAATCAGCATACATTTGGAACACATTCTGAATCAGTTTTAGATGTCAGAAACTGGTATGAAGCCTGAGAGGAGGTTCATTTTGGAAAGTGTATCTTTTACAACAGTTTCAATGTGAAAGACTTTTTTTAAAAAAGAGTTTATTTTTAGAGGAGAAGGGAGAGAGAAAGGAAGAGAGGGAGAGAAACATCAATGTGTGGTTACCTCTCATACCACCTACTGGGGACCTGGTCTGAAACCCAGGCATGTGCCCTGACTGGGAATCGAACTGACAATCCTTTGGCTTGTGGGCCAGCACTCAATCCACTGAGCCACACCAGCCAGGGCTCAATGTGAAAAACATTTTTAGACACACATTGTGGTTCCCATGAACACACACTGACAAGCTGAGGCATTTAGTGTCTTAATGGCCACGGTTTTCAAGAGGAAGAGCAAGCCTATCGTCCTTTGAAACACCAGCTGGATCTCATTGCTGCTGCTGCTGTGTGTATGAACCTGCTTTTGTGCCTGTAGTTTTGTGTTACATACATCTTTTGGACTTGCATAATTATGCTTTAATTTTTAAATAATTTTTCCCTTTATATGCAGCTTATTTACAGTGACTGTAAGCTATAAATAAAATACATCTGTGAAATAATTGGCAAACAAAAAAAAAGGAGCTGATTTCCTTTTAGGAGCTGGGGTGGGAGAGATGGGAAGGAAGCCAGTTGGAGGTCTGAGGGCTGGAACATTCCTGCGGAGAGGCAATTTCCTGCCCTTCGAGGAGAGCAGGGTGAGCGTACTTGCTACCACCTGACGGTGACTCTCAGAGAATCATCTATAAGTCTTGGGGTGGGGTGCCTGCAAAAAGAGGAGTTTGGTATCTTGTTTGATAGGAATGTTGATCTACCCAGAGGAAGAGAAAACTGGGAGATGGGGCCCTTGGAGAGAGACCACCCAATACCCTCTGAACAAGGCACATACTCAAGGTGGGGGTTTCCTGGGGGTCAAAGATCATCTGGAAAGTGGGCCAAACTGAGCCACTTTGCTGCCTCCTTCCCAAGCACGCTGCCTGTAGGTGAGAGGTTGAGCACCCCAGAAACACTGGGGTGTCCTGAATGAGCAGATGGAGTACAGGGGAGGGGTTCAGCCAATGCTGGGGTACCTGAGCAATGGGGAGGGCACTGGGGAGGATATGGCTGCCTCTCTCCTGACCTCAGTGCAGAGGGGACAGAAAGAGCCTGTCAGAGGAAGGAGGAGGGGTTTCTGGAGGCAGAACGACCCCCTCTTCACTGCAGGTCCCCAGCCTGCTGCGGATCAGAACTGAGTATGAGATAGGACTTTGCAAACTGGATAGCTCATTGAACAATGAAAGTTATATGAACACCATGGGCTCTGCCCAAGATGCTGTCGAGGAACAAGAAAGAAGGATTCTATAGAGGCCATCACAGGTGGTGATTTGAACCCTCTAAAAGGTATGAAACCATGTCATATCACTACCCCTGGGCGTTAAGGCTGTTGTTCAATCAGATGGATTCATTTGTACATTTTAGAAGGACTTTCTTGTGATCGTTTCCCATTGATATGAGGCAGAAAGAAAAGAAGCATTGACTTACTTAAAAAAAATGATGTTATTTATTTATTTATTTATTTATTTATTTATTTTTAGAGAGAGGGGAAGGGAGGGAAAAACAGAGTGAGAGAAACATCAATGTGTGGTTGCCTCTTGCACTCCCCCAGCTGGGGACCTGGCCTGCAACCCAGGCATGTGCCCTGACTAAGAATCGAACCAGCAACTTTTTGGTTTGCGGGCCACCACTGAGCAACACCAGCCGGGGCTGATTCACTTTTTTTAATGACAAAAGCAATACATGCTCCCTGTAAAAATGGATGTGCACTGTAAAGATCCCATGGTATGAACAGACATGTTTTATTTAACCGTTCTCCCTGTGGCAAGTGGGTGATTTCCAGCCTCTGCTTTCACACTGATTCAGTGAACATCCTCTGTCTTTAGAGGCTTGTGCAAACACTTCTGTGGGACAGATTCCTGGATGTGGAACTGTTGGGTCACAGGATGGTCACATTTAGAAAGTGGTTGACATTACCCAAATTGGTCTCAAGATGGCTGCACCAATTTATAAGCCCACCGACAAGGTGTGGGAGTACCTGCTCCCTGGGGACTTTTGTCTCCTGGGTAAGATTCCTGCTGAGCCAATGATGACTTGCTTCACCCCCACTGTCAAGGTCAAGGTCCTCTTTCCACCCTGCCAGCCTTTGCGCTTTGGTGGTCCCCAACAGCCTCAAGCAGAAGCTGCATAACCAGACTGGTTACAGGTGCGTTTGTGCCCTGGATTGGGCTCCGCACCTACCTGCTGAGCTCCCCTGTTGTAGTTCTGCGGGATGGCTGCACAGAAAGTGTGAACAGTGGGAAAATACATCACGTCCTATTTTTGTAAACTTGTTAGAGGGTCATGGGGCAGAGTTGGAAAGCGACAAGTGTCTACTCTGAATGGTCCGGCCTCCCGGGTGGCCTCCGGCACAGCCTTTATGGTTCACAAAACAAGTAGTTAAGATCTCCTCCAAGGTCAAGATGCACTGATGGAGCAACTGGTTATTTAAAAATAATTTAACGTTGCCTTTTGGATTAGCTCCATGTTTGCTTTTCCTATTGAATACATAAAAATGATCTTAAGGAATAGGGGATGATTGCATGCAGTCCAGGAACATATTTTTAATGTTATAAAAACATCTGTGAGGCAAGAAGGGGCTGGAAAGAAGTATTTGAAGTCTTGAAAGGCAGGGACCTACATCCAAAATTGCTCTATCCAGCAAAGTTGTCATTTAGAATGGAAGGGCAGATAAAGTGCTTCTCAGATAAGGTCAAGTTCAAGGAGTTCATCATCACCAAGCCCTTATTATATGAAATGTTAAAGAGACTTATCTAAGAAAAAGAAGATAAAAAATATGACAGTGAAAAGACAGCAAACTCACAGCTATTAACAACCACACCTAAAACAAAAGCAAACAACTAGAACAGGAACAGAACCACAGAAATGGAGATCACATGGAGGGTTAGCAACAGAGGAGTGGGAGGAGGAGAGAGGGGGAAAGGTACAGAGAATAAGTAGCATAGACGGTGGGTAGAAAGTAGACAGGGGGAGGGCAAGAATAGTGTGGGAAATGTAGAAGCTAAAGAACTTATGACACATGGACATGAACTAAAGGGGGGAATGTGGGTGGGAGGGGGTGTGCAGGGTGGAGGGGAATGATGGGGGAGAAATGGGACAACTGTAATAGCATAATCAATAAAATATATTTTAAAAAAAATCTGTGAGTAGTACCATAAAATATTTGCATGTTAATACAAGTGATTATAGAGAATAAAACTTCCCTTTTCTGAATATTACATGTGGTATATTAATAAAGCTAAACAGGTGGCTGAGCATATTTTTATGAGCTCCAGAATGTACTTATTTGATTCATTAGAGAAACAGATCACAATGATGGCCGAACGCCCTGTGTGGAATGGCACGAGACCAGCGGTGTGCAGGAGCTGGGTCTTGGAATGGTCCATCACGCACACCTCCTCCCAGTCCGTCAGCGATGTCACCCCTGCAGCTTGAAATCAGCCACTGTGGGAGTATCTACAACATGGAAATCAAATGCTGCAGCTTTCCCCAGAAAGCTAGTTATTAAACATTTACCAGACACTACTGCATTCCTTTACCATTCTCTCTGTGTGTCACTATATTTTCCAATGAACCATTAAGAATAAGGTATAAACATCGTATCCCATCACTCCTTAAGTGACTACTTTCTTAAATTAAGGACATTCTTTTACATCAAAATCAGAAAATTAACATTTATCCAATATTACTGTGTGATTTGGAGCCATTTTCAAAGGTCTCTTTCTTCTCTGAGTAATGTCTTTTGTAGACCCCAGGATCCCATCTGGAGTCACCTACGGTACTTAGTCGTTATGTCGCTGTATTTTCCTTCAATCTGAAACATTCTTTAGTCTTGTCTTTCCTGACCTTGACATTTTTAGAGTATCAGCCAGTTTCACTGGTGTTTCCTCACCATTTGTAAATTTCTTTTTTTAAAAATTATTTTTTATTTCTTTATTTTTAGAGAGAGGAGAAGGGAAGGAGAAAGAGGGAGAGAAACATCAGTGTGTGGTTGCCTCTCACACACCCCCCCACGGGGGGCCTAGCCTGCAACCCAGGCATGTGCCCTGACTGGGAATCGAACTGCAACCCTTTGGTTCACAGCCCGCGCCCAATCCACTGAGCTACACCAGCCAGGGAATGATTTGTAAATTTCTTAACACTGCACTGTATCAGGAGGCATGTGATATAAATCTGTCCCATCTGGTGATGTTAATTTTTGTCACCTGGTTAATGTAATGCAAGAGGACAAGCCCTGGGATCTCAACAGCTCATTCGGATAAGCTGAAAAAACCACATGGAGGACTGGGTGGGGGGAGGGGTGCAGACATAGCCTTTATTACTCACAGTACAGAAGCCCCAACAGCAGATCAGCGAAGCAGGACCCTGCCTCCGAGTCCAAGACTTGTTTGAAGGGGTCCCAGACAAAGGGGGTGCATGTCCCATCTCAGCGTGTGTGTGCAGAAAGAGAAAAGGTCAAGAGGGAGGCACAGGACAGGAAGCCACTCCCAAAAGGGGATAAGGAGGGAATTACAATCCATTTCTGAGACAATACACATTCCTTCTGGCAGGGGCCTCTGGCCAGCCTTCCATTGTGGGGGTTGGAGGAGCCTTGTCCACATGACCCCACAGTTGAGATGGCATCCGCCAGCCTCCTCCACTATCAAGTTGACTAGTAAGTGTTCTGTACTTCTAAATTAATAAAGGGGTGGGCAAAGTAGCTTTACAGTTGTGAGTACAGGAAACAGTCTATTCTTGTTATTATTTATTGTACTTTTCATATGAACAACTGTAAATTTTACTTTTGACCCCCCATAAGTAGTTAGTATTTTGTGGGGGAGATACTTTGAGACTTCAGTAGTAGGGTATAGCTTTCTCTTCTCTCCCATTTATTTATTCATGCATTTATTTACATAATCAGTGTAGATACACATACTCTTGGATTCTTATTTTACTCAAACTTTAACTGTCATTACATACTTTGATGTGCAAATTTGACCAATGGGAGTCCTTCAAAGCTGACTTTTCTGCCCAGCTGGCATCTCCCTGTCATGCCTTCAGCACTACCTTTTTTGGTACAGGTGTTTTAGACCCATTCCAGTATGTGGTTGTTTTTTCTTTTCTCAGCACCACCAAACTATTAACTCAGTTCTGACACTATTCACCTAGAGATAGAGTCAGATCCCACAGGTGAAGAGCTCAGTCCTACAAGACTCACCTCCTACCTCCTACACCAATTGTGAGTCCAGGTTGTTACCTGCATTCCGACCAACTGGCTGTTTATTGAAGTTCCCACAACATCTTACTTGGGTTTGATTAATTTATTAGAGTGGGTCACAGAACCCTGGAAAAACAATTTGCTAATGAGATTCCCGGTTTATTATAAAAATTATTATAACTCAGGAATGGCCAGATAGAAAAGATGCACAGGGCAAGGTGTTGTGAAGGGGCATAGAATTTATATGCTCTGAGTGCCACTGTCCCTGAACCTCCAAGGGTTCAGCCACCTGGAAGCTCTGGAATCCAGTCCTTTTGGATTTTCATGGAGGTTTTACTGTATTTGCATGACATTAAATCATTGGCCACTGACAACAGGAAGTCACTCTCCAGCCCCTCCCTGAAGCTAGGGTGGGGGTGGGGCTAAGTTACAACCCTAACGACTATTTGGTTCCTCAGGCAGCCAGACCAGATCCTGAGGTGTATTTCAAAGGGGCTTGTTAAGAATATCAAGACACCCATATTATTCTTATCATTTAGGAAATTCCAAGGTTTTTCGGATTTCTGTGCCAGAATCTAGGTCAAAGATTATATACGTGTGCATGCGCACACACACACACACAGACACACACAGGAGGTCTGTCCGGAAAAAAATCACTCCGTTGTTAATATAATGAGAACAGTTTGGGCGACATCTATGTAACCAGGCAACCAAGGAGAGAGGACTGGAATGCACATGTGTGAGCAATGACTTCACTGTACTAGTCAGTGGGGGAGGTAGATGCCCTTGAGTGAACATGTGTACTATGTGGCCATTGCATTCAAAATGACTGAGTGAAAAAAAAAATTTAAAAATGACTGAGTGAGTAGAGCAACAAATCTGCATCAAATTTTGCATTAAACTTGAACGTTCCTCCAAGGAAACTACTATTCAGATGATTCAGAATGCTGCAGCTCTGGGCAGTTGGTGATCGGCAGCTTCATCACAATAATGCATTTGCTCCTGCATCACATCTCCTGCAGAGTTTTTTGGCCAAATATCAAATCACTCAGATGACTCAGGCCCCCTACAGCCCCAATTTGGCACCCTGCAACTTCTGGATTTTCCCAAAACTAAAATCACCTTTGAAAGGGAAGAGATTTCAGACCATTGATGAGATTCAGACAATATGATGAGGCAGCTGATGGTGACTGGGAGAACTGTGTGAGGTCCCAAGGTGCCTACTTTGAAGGGGACTGAGGCATCATTGTCTTTTATACAATGTTTCTTGTATCTTATATCTCCTTCAATAAATGTCTCTATTTTCCCTGGTGCATGGCTGGATACCTTCTGGATGGATTCATATACAGGGATATGCAGAAGTAATGCCTGCTTGAGTGTGGTTGGTAGGGTAATAACATGGGTGTAATAATTTATACTTTTAATTTGAACATTTCACCTAAAATGTCATAGGGTATGCTTGAGTGTGATATTGTTATGTTACAGAACTACATGCTTATGATTTTGTAATAAAAGCTTATGTAATAAAAGGGGTGTCATTTGTGCTGCACCATATGTATATACATATATATATATGATATTCATAATATCACACATGTCTTCTGTTAGCTCTCCCCAGATCCAGAGTCTATCATTTCTCCAAGGAGCCTTGGTTCCTTTTAGTGGAAAAAAGCACAAAAAAAAAGTTCTGAGAGCTAGATGCTCTGGGGTGTTATTGTTGCTAAGCCCTCAAAGCACAGCCAGCAGCAGTGTGTGGGCTCGCACACATCCGTGCACCCGCTGACCACGCACGTGTGTTCCATCTAGCTTTTCAGAGTCAGAACCGTGAGATCAGAGCCATTCTTTCATGCTCTTCTTCCCCCTGCTTGTATTTTTCCTGCATTTTTTGTATTTTCTTTCTCTGAGAAACCTGACTTTCAGCACACTCAGTGAAATTTATTTGCTCTCTCCCTCGTTGATCAAATCTTGCCATTATTCTCTTTAATTGCCCCACAACCGGTCAGTGGAGCCTCTTCGACCTCGCTTCTATGGCCTCTTGCTGTGTTCTCATCGGTTTTTGAGCAGGTTTGGGCTTTCTCTGTCCCAGCCCCGGAATCAGCTGTTCCCCAAGTTCATGGTAGTGGGAATTGACATTGAAACCTGGGAGAGGAGCCCAAGGTGAATTCATTTCTCAAGAACTGGAAAATATATACCAAAACATGCAAATATGCAAATTAACCAATACCTGTAATCCAATCATGTTTCTCCCTTCTTTCCCCTCCCAGTTTCCTGCGCTCTTCCACAGGGAGCCCCCTGGCTCCCGGCAACAGCAGTATCTTCTTACTCATTTGTTCAGTCCTATGATACACACAGACGAGCTTTGGAATAGCCTCTTTTTCTTAAAGAAAATTACAAAGATACACATTCATATCTACACAGGCCAAATCCTTCTCTCTGTCCCCTTCTGCTGTGCAGAATCCATCGCCTTTGCTGGCATTTTGGCGATGCTTCCTCCACCCCAGAGGAAGCTGCCCAGGACCCAGCCCTGCGGCCACGAGGGCACCTCACCACAGGTCATGGGCGAGGTCCGAGGGCTCGAAGGGCCGTGCCCAGGTGTCGCGTTCATCCTCTTCCCGGAGGCGTGCCGCTCGAACTGGCAATGGGCAGATAGTGAGAGGATCCGCGTGATCGCTGCCGTCTGGGGCTCTGGGTCTGAAGTACGCACAGAGAGGCCCGGAGAAGGTGTCGGTGAAGGTGAAGATGTGGGAGCCGTCCGTCACGTTGAAGAAGGCCAGCTTTCCGGCCTCGCAGTCCAGGAAGATGCCCACGCGCCGGGGCGGCACGCGCAGGGAGAGCGCCACACGCTGCGGCTCTAGGATGAAGTACTCGCTGCTGTTCCACAGCCCCATCACCCAGTAGCCGGCGGCCGGGCTGAGGCGTCCCGGGCCCGCGCGCGCCACCGCCTCCAGGCAGGCGCCCAGGAACCAGCGGCTGCGCCGGCCCACGTCCACCTCCCAGTAGTGGCGGCCGGCCTGGAAGCGCTCGCAGCTCAGCACGCACGTCTGCTCCGTGAACCGCTGCGGGTCTCCCAGCCCTGTCGGAACTCGCAGCGCCCCGCGGGAGAGCACGCTCTTGCCATCCTGGGAGACCTCCAGGCTGGGGTGAGCCGAGGCTGGGTCCAGGGTCACGTCCACTGCGCAGATGCACTAGGTTAGTGCCCACGAGGTTGGTTCTGGGCCCTCCCTGTCCACTCCCCGGGACAGGCCAACCTCTATTTCTGTCAGTGGAGCAATTGGTGGAATATCCACACCCACCCTCAACCTGAAACACCTGGGACTGAAGTGGCCCTGCAAGTCACTATACGGGGTGCCATGGAGAGGAGAGAGAGCAAACAAGGAAGTCACGTGGGGATGGAGGAAGGCTCACTGCCCTCAAGTCCTGGTCCAGGGGAAGGAGCCCAGCGCCGGTGCTAGCCCTGAGGGCCTCGCCACCAGGGCTGCGTGAAGAGCATCAGGTGAGCTCTGGGCCTCAGTTTTACAGCACTTCTAGGATTTTAAAACTGAACGGGGCCTCTGAGATCATCTAGTCCAGTGCTCTGTACACCATCCCCACAGCTGCCAAAACACACTCCTTTGATGGATGTGACCCCAAAGGATCCCTTCTGCCAGACCACCTGAAAGGTTCCTTACAAACTCTGGCATTCGCTCCTGCAGACAGCCTTCCTGCCAGATGGAAAAACCCAGAAAGCTATATGCTTGTGGGGGCGTGTGTGTGCACACTGATGTGTGCATGTGTGAGTCAGTCACATGTATGCACACACACATGTATGCACACATGCATGCACATGCAGGTGTGGGGCATGTCCCATGTGTGCAAGTAGGCCTGTGTGTTTGTGTGTGCAGGCTCATACTTGGCTTTGGACAGACCCTTCCTCTGATCTCAGATCTCTCCACCTCCCTCTGTTTAAGACCCAGCTGATATGAGTGATGTCAGTTCTTTGGCTTCAGTTACCTGCATATTGTTGGGCTGCTCTCCACTCTGAAACAAAACAGAGATGAAAAGGAGGCTCAGAGAGCTAAGTCAGTAACCGTGGAAACTTGAGAGAGACTTGAGATGTATAAGGGACGCAGAAGCACTGAATGACCCCAGCCCCACCGGGACAGCTGGTTTAGGTCCAGACTGGCATGGGTCCGCTGTAGCATTTTCCTGGGCATTCAGGATTGAGTAAGGGGCTGGAGCCAATGCTGGCTTATACCAAAGCTGCATGCAGGCTGAAGTTGTGCAGGAGAGCAGAGCGTGTGGGCAAAGAGAACGAATACACGCAGCACAGGCACCCTGAGAGATGGAGAAAAAGCCTCAGTCTCTGACTGGCAAGCTCGGTCCTCAGGAGGCCCGGCTGAGGCTGGCTCCTGTCCTAACATGGCCTCCAGATGCCCTGTCTCATCTCCTTTCTTCACGTGAGCCATTCAGGGTGGATTTCTGCTTCATTTCATCTTGTTCTGTTTTATAAGAGACATCTCCAACTCACAAAAGAGCAAAAGCAGTAGAAGAGGGTTCAGAGCTCCACAAATTCACAGCAGGGATTTTCAACCCTGGTTTCATAAGAATAACCAGTAGAACTTCATAAACATATAGCTCTTGCATAGAAAACCTCAATTCTATAAAGATGTTGATTCTCTCTAAATTTAGCTATAAATTCAAAGCAATCCTGTGCAAAACTACTTTTGGGTTATTTATTTAAAGGAACTTCATAAAATTACCCTAAAACTTATGTTTTAAAAAGGTCCACTAACTTTGGAAAGGAAGTGGAAATGGCGTACTTTCAGTACTATAAAAGCAATGGCCGTAGAAATAGTGAGGTAACAGGTGGCCGACAGACTGACCCACCTGAACGTGGGCACCAAATACACACTAAGGTAACAGCCACATCAGTGGGGAAATCACGGATGGTGTAGCAGATGGCATTGGGAAAATCAACTCTCTACATGGAGCAAAATCATTGGATTATCACTCAACACCACATATAATGGCAAAATTCAGATGGATTAAAGACCCTACACATATGAAGTGAGTAGAAGAAAATGTAAGAGAATCTTTATGACTAAATGCGAGGAAGGTCTGCTTCAATGAAACTTCAAAGGAACAAGCCAGAGGTAAAAAATGTGATGAATTAGATTTTATCAAAAGTAATGACTTCAATAAGAGGCACCATGGACAAAGCTAATGACAGATGACAGAATAGAAAAAGGAATTCATATCATTTAATACCAACGAATGAGTAAGATCATATATATATATAAATATGTCCTGTGAATCAATAAGAAAAGGATGGTAATCCCATGTGAAAACTGGGCAAAGGGACATGAGCAGGCAAAGTTCAGTAGAGGAATCTCCAACAGCCAACTAGCATAAAAGAGATGCCCAAACTCCTTAGTGTTCAGGGGCGTGCAGACTAAAAGAACAGCGAGAATCACTCCTTCCCACCCACTGGCCGACTCAGAAAGCGAGCTCACATGGAATGTGGGCGCTCGGGGTCTCTGGGCCCTGCCAATGGCAGGATGATGGCACTGCCTCTGGGGACCGCTCTGTCCCACTTGGTGACATTGCTTGTGTTGTTTGTGTGGTGTGGAGTTAGTGGGGTGCTGGCTGCCCGCTCTAGGAGGGGCACTGGCTGAATGGAAGGCTCGGCAACAAGAAGGAGAAACGGGCCAAATGTACACGCGGCAGCAGGATGGATATTGAAGCACAGTAATGAGTGAGAAAAGCCAGGAACACCCCCCAGACATTTAAATTACTTATGTAAAAATAATTTACATAGACTAAACTGCATGTGCACACAACAGAACATCACATTTTGCAAGAATACATAAACAGACAGAGGTTAGACGGCTTGCTTTACAGGGCAATGGAGGGAGATACAGGGAGCAATGTTTATGTGTGGGGTAACCCTCCAACCCCAGTCTTGGAGGGTGGGCACTGGGAGCCCAGGGGATTCTGATGTGCCACTGGGACTGGAACCAGTGGTTTACAGTATGCTTATACCCGGGGCAAAAGAAAGCATAGTAAAAGCGAAACTCAGATACACCCTTTACCAGTGACATAGATCAATTCACATGAGTGAGGCTGTGGCATAGACCGGGATGGAATGTGGTGGGTTAATCAGAGACAGTGACCGGTATGCTGAGAGGTTAGGTGGACAATGGGAGGGGAGTGGGCCCCACTCACCTGCCTGGCCTTCAGCCCTTCTCCAGTCTGAAGCAGTTAAGGAAAAACAAAATTAGAACACTGGGTTTCTGAAGCTTCCTTGCTCTCTTACCCAATTTGCACCCACCCCTGCCCCCTCCCCTTTCTCCTGCCACGCCCAGAGCCAGCAGGGTTCCAGCTTGGCCATCATACCTGGTTGGCAGATGAGAAGAACTTACATGGATAACCAGTTGCTAAACGGTGGGCAAGGAGACATAGTCCTAAGAGGGGTCACTTACCAAGCTCCTCCTGCAGCTTCCCTATAAGCGAACAGCACAGAGATAACATCAGCTGTGGGCTTCCTGGAGTCACCTCCCCCAGGCAGGCCGGCCCCTGGGAAGATGCTCCCTAGTCTTAAACCACCGCTCACCCCACCCCTACCTGAGGCTTTGCATCGCCCATTGGCGAAATTCTAACGCCTCATCCTATTCGCTCCAGGGTAGAAATCGGCGGGAGGCGGGGGTGGAGGTGGGGAGAGCACGGCTTGGCACTGAGGAGCCTCTTCCCAGGGCGCCGGTCTGGTTTGAAGGGGCTGCTACTCGTCTGCCCTGAAATCGCTAGCTTTCCTGGGTCTGTCCAGGCACTAAGCACAGCCTGCTTGAGCCTCAGGTTCACCTACAGAGTGCATTGTTTAAAGGACTGGAAAGACATCACACTTAATCACTTTCCGTGGCCGGACGCCGACACTGATAGTTTGCGACTAGAAGTGCATCCGTATGTCTTTTAAAAGGGTAAATGCTGCTGGGAAAGGCAGATCTATGCACTAACTTAGACTATTCTGTGTTTACGCCACACTCACTTTCGTGAAGTTCAAGGTGCCACCCTTCGCAGTGGCATTTGCATTAAAAAGAGAAGGACGTCCTAGGAAGGCAAGTCAGTCAGTGGGAGTCGACCTTTAACGGGGAAATTGTGAGTGAATGGTATCATTGGCAGGGAAGGGGCTGCAGGGTCGGTCCAGAGGGTCTAAGGCCAGGCCTCCCTGGCAGCTTCGCTAGAGTTTGGCAGGAGGTTTGGGAGTTTGGGCTCAACGGGGTGGGTTAAAAATTAGATCCTGCCATACATCGCTTTCCAAAGGGCGTCGAAAGTCACTGAATCCCTCCTGCCACAGCGCGCTCCGCGTTACGTATGTAGCCCGTAGCCAGCGCTGTGGGCGCAGCACCCAGAACATACCCAGTTCTGCAGTGAGTTTCCCTGAAAAAAAACGAAGAAGGGAAAATCTCGATCAAAGAACACTGACGCCTCGCTTCCCCAAAGCTCGCAGACTCGGTCCCCGTGCGTTCTGGGACCTGGCTGGGCGGGACGCGCACGGGGAGCGGGCTCCGAGGCCAGGGAGGCGGGAGCGCACACCTCGCCACTCGTCGGTCTGCGCAGCTCGCTGGCGCTCGGGCCTACCTCCTCCCCCTTTGCCCCAGGGCCCCCTTCTGCTGGGCATAGGTGGGGCGGAGGGCGCGCCGCTCTCCCGGCTCACCTTTGTCCTTGTCCGCCTGCTCCTTCAGCTTGTCTGAAAGGGAAAAGGAAGGGGGCGGACTGGGTGCGCACCCCATCCCCTATCCCCGTCCCACCGCGCAGCCCCGCGCCTTTTCCCCGCTCCAGCCAGCGCCGGACCACCGCCTCGCAGGCCGGTACCTTGGGACCGCCGCTGCCTGTGAAAGCAGCACAGCGCCAGCGTCGTGAGCAGGGCCAGCAGCAGCATCAGGCCGCCCGCCACAGTCCCGAGGAAAGCTGTCTTCCACGGGGAGGGCCCGGGTAGAAAAGTGTCTGGAAAACACCCAGAGGGAGTTGTCTGGATTTAGGCGCCTAGAACACTCAGATGCAGACGCTCCCGGACCTCAGGTGCTGGAAAATCTAGGAACGACGGGTGCACTAGCTCCGTGCAAAGGGAAAGCGCTGCACACTGAGGGATGGAAAGAAAGGGCGCCTCCCACCGCTGTGACCGTGGCCCTGATTTGCCTCTGCTTCTTCCCACTGTCGCCTTGCATCTGGATCCAGGGTGTTTTGTGGATATCAGAAACCCGGTGAGTTCACAGACATCTCCCCGCTCCTGGCAGACACCTGGCTTCTACTTCTCACACCTTTGGGAGAACGGACAGCAAAGCCGCGTGGGGGCGGACTGACAGCGCCCTGCTCCCCAGGTTCCCCAGGGAGGCCTCTGCAGGCGGTCAGCAGGCGCACAATGAGAATAACCCCTGAGAAATGCGCGTGGCAATTTAATAGAACAATTTCATGTCTGTTGAAGGAAATTATTTAAAAAATCGATGCTTTTATCTCAGTGGCCTTTTAAAATATTTTTTCTTTTTATTGTTGTTAAATATACATAACGTAAGATGAACCCTCTTGACCGTTTTTAAGTGTTCCGTTCAGTGGCATTAAGGGCGTTCATGCTGTGCGACCATCGCCACCAGAACTGTTTTCACCTTCCCCAGCTGGAATCGGTCCCCATTAAACACGAACTCCCCATTTCCCCTCCTCCCAGCCCCTGGGAACCTCTCTGCTACCTTCCATCTCTGTGAACTGATTACTCTAGGTACCTTATAAAAGTGGAATACTACAATATTCGTCCCTTTGTGTCTGGCTTATTTCACTTAGCTCAATGTGCTCTTGTGTTTTTTTAAGAAAAATTTCCTAGCCATGTATTTTTACTGTCTGGTATGAAACTATTGGTCCACAACGGATTGGTCCTTCACCACATACGGTTTGCTAAGCATTGACCTAGGGGTTGAGAGCAAAGACTCAGGGTCTGATGCTACTCTGACCAGCTACCCTGGATCTTGTCCCTGTTCCCTCCTGTCCCACCTCCTGCTCCTCTGGCAACCATGATAGGGGACTCAAGACTTAGAAAATTTTAGCTTAAGGAAAAAGTTATAAGTCTAGCAAGTAATGTGTATGTTAAAGCTTTTGTTTCAGAAACTACAGGTAAGGCCCATCCTGGCTCTTGGGAAACAGCCGGCCTCCTGGGGCGCTAGCTAGGGATTACCACCTGGGGACTAGTTGGAGGCATCCGGGCCTTTGTGTCAACGAGGAGACAGACCTTCCTCCTCCCTTTGGGACAGCACTGCCAAGAAAACAAATGCTGCAGCTTCACTCATCTAATCCTCCCTGAATTCAAAGTCCTCACCACACCTTGTTTGTCTTCCCACACCTCCCTTATAAAAATTCTGGCCAGGAAAGAGAAGGGAAGATGGTTTGTTAGGGTATGAACCCACCATCTTCTCAGATCACCAGCCATCTGAATAAAGCGCCCATAAAGATTCAATCGCTGTCATTGCTTATTGGATTTGGTAGTGACAGGCAGCCCGAACGCCAGTGTCTTTTCTGGTTACAACCACACACATTCCCATCTTGGGTCCTTTGCACTTGCTGTCCCCTAGACCTGAATGTCCCCCAACAAATATCCCTGTGACTCACACCCTTTATAAAGGATGAACACAAATCTAAAAAGAAAAAAAATGGGAACTTCCCTGATGCAAAAAGAGAAAGAGACTTCCTCTTTCTTAAACCATTTCCTTAGAGAAACCGGTAAATCTTTTTTCTATCCTGTTGAGATGTATGCAAATCCTTTTGAAAGCTAAATAAGCCTCTTGTCAGCTTTGCAACTCAGGAATGTTTCTCTCCAGGAGCTCAGAGCCCTCTCCTTGAAATGTAAACACCCAGAGAAAGCACCTCCATCTCTGTGTCCTGGGGGTTTAACTGAGGTACCTGGCTCCAAGTTGTAACTGCATTCTTTGTTTTCCCCTCCTGCACATCCCCAACCAAGGACCTGGCCCACAATCCAGGCATGTGCCCTGATGGGAATCGAATCAGTAACCTGTCGGTTCACAGGCTGGTGCTCATTCCACTGAGACACACCAGCCAGGGTGTAACTACATTCTTATCAAAAAGATATGAAATGTTTTATCTTCCTTTGGAGAAAGAGAATTAGCCAATCCAGGTGGCCACCCCAATTACCAGCTATATTTTGAATGAACTATGTGTGATGCCAAGTCCTCCCACCGGAGGGCAAGTTATTACTTATAAGGGTGAGATTCCTTTCTGTGATTGTAATGTAACTATCAATTTGGACCTACATGGGACGTGACCCATAGGTTGGGTTTGTCCTCAAGACTTAAAGCGGTTAGAGTGGGAACATTAAGCCTTTCAGTGGACGCCTCATGAAAAGACTTTGATGTTAGAAAATAACCTCACCTCCCACTCTTTGCCTAACTGACTTCTTCCCTGATCCACCACTTTTAAATCCACATACACAACCCACCGGGTCTTATCACTCTTCCTTGCCCCTAGTTAAGGAGCAGTGACATTTATACAGTCCTAAAATTACATTCAGCCCTTTGAAGGCAACTGCAAGGCTGATGTGGCCCCCGGTGAAAATGAGTTTGACACCCCTGCTGTACACAGCCAGGCCCTGTACCATTGTGTCCTTAGATGTTTGTTGGGACAATGGACATGGAAATTGTGATGATTAGGAAGATGAAGGTGAACCAGCACCCACTGACCTGCTATTTGGACCACGAACTCTTTCTTCTGGAAGAGGAGGGGGTTCTGGATGGAGCAGGACACATTGCTGTGGGCCCCCTCTTGGACAACCACTGATGTTTCCAGACTGAACAGGCCCTGGGCATCCTGGGTGATGGCTTCAGACTCAGGAAGTGGACACTGTCCCCGATGGTCTCTCCACTGAGCCTGGGGCTTGGGGTACCAGCCACTGGAGCTGCACCGCATCCGAATGCCTCCTTTCTCGAAGCCCTCAAGGGAGATGTGAGGGTCTGACCCCATCCCTGGGAGAGAGGCAGGAGGAGTGGGAAAAATTAGGCTCCCTCCCAGAAGTTGGGGGCGGAACTCATCGTTTGCAGTCACCATAAGAAATCATGAACCGTGACTTTTTAACATACTTGTGGTCTCATAGCCCCCACCCGTGGCCTGTAAATGACAGTCTGAATCAGTGGTGGCATGTGGGGACAGTACTAACCCTGAGGAACATATGGAAATATGGAGGGGGTCCATTTGACTCAAAAGGGCTACTGACACTTAGTCATATTATGTAAGGGACAGTCCTGGAGAATGAAGAATAAATTTTCCCCAAATTTCAACAGACTGTCTTCTCCCTTTCCTGAATTCCACCAGAGCTCAAGTACAATGCTTGTGATATATGCACTCTTTTGTCATCCCATCCTTGAAGTGCTGGCTCTATGTTTTAAATACGCAAAACATTAATATGGTTTAGATGCCAGTACTGTAAAAAAAATGTTTGTCAGGAAAGCCCCAGACCTTTCTCATCCTCCCCATCCCATTGCACCCCCTCCCTTAGGTCACTGTTTTCTTGAGTTCCTAGTTTATGCTCCCTGTGTTTCCTTTGTGTTTCTCCTTCTTTCTTACACAGAAGTTTACAAACTACAGACCGTCTTACGCATGTAATTTTTTTCTCTTAGCAAGAACCTAGAAATCACTCCACACCCGTTCATGGAGCTCCGCCTCATGTTTTCAGCTGCGTGGTATGGACGGCTCCGCGTGTGATGGGCTGGACTCCGCCAGCACCCGCGCTTGCTCATTCAGGTTGTTTCTGCTGATTTGCAACGACAAATAATGCTACAAAGCTTAAACTTATACATACGCCTTTTCCACATTTAGCTGTGGGAGTGTACCTTCAAGGTAAACTCCTAGAGAGGGGATTGGTGTTCAAAGGGAGGTGCACAGGCAATCCTGTCATTGCCAAATTCCCAGGCACTGGAGCATTTTAACTTTGAACTTTGTCAGCATGGTGCAGAGCAGGTGGGTTGCTTCCCCACAGCCTCACCAAGAGTGTGGGGTCGAATTTTTTAATTTTTGCCGGTCTGAGAGGTAAAGCATTGCATGTCCCTGTAGCTTTAATTTGCCTTTTCCCCCATTAGGAGTGAAATTGATCATCTTTCCATATGTTTAACGGCCATTTGTGTATCTTTTTTCGTGAATATTTTTTAAAATTTTCTAATGGATCTTTCTTTTTAATTTTTTTTTTTTTTTAAGATAAAGCAGAGTTATTCTCCTGTTGTCTGGGCTTCCCTATCTACTCTGGAGCAAAGCAGCTCTATTCAAAGGGACCCTCTCCTGCGCATGCCTTCACCCCGCCCTCCCGCGGGCGCTCCACCAGGCCACGCACCTGCTACCTCCAGTTCCCAAACAGCTTCCCCAGAGAAGCTGCTGGAGAGGAAGCGGCACCCATAGGGGCCCTCGTCGGCGGGGATCACGCCGTGGAGCTGCAGGATCGCGGCGCCCTCCGCGATGTCATCCTTGATGAGTTTGGTCCTGTTCCGGAACTGCGCCATCTGCTGCCCGGGGAGCTCCTGTTGCTCCCGGTACAGGTGCACCACCTCTGAGGCCTGGCCGCGGAACCAGCGGATCTCCATGTGCTCTGCGCTCTGGCTCGCAGACAGGTGGCAGTGGAACTCCACCTCTTCCCTAACGTGCGCCAGGATGGACGCCTCGGGGCCAATCACCTGGAGCTTCTCTAGGACGAGAAGTCAGAATAATGGCCAAGATCAGCTCTCCGATGAAGGTTTTCATCCTGTCCCTTTGCAGCTCAGAAATCTGCAGCAAGCCCTTCAAATGAGGAAGGTGGGGCCCTCTACAGGGCAGCCCGAGCCTGTCGGGTGTCTCGAACAAGTACTTGTCATGAAAGAAATGAATCGGTAATTTCTGCATAATGGGAATAGATGTTTTCTTTGTCTGCTTTTCCTCTTTTTATACTGTGCATGTTCACAGCCTCCATAACAACAAACGGTTTTAAAATAATCCACGCGGCTCCTTGCTTGATTTTTTTTTTTTATTCTAAAGGTCAAGTCCTGCCCTGCAGATTTCTATTCACCAGGATCTGTCATTTGATCGTCCTCTTTGATGGTGTCCCCATCTGGTCCCTGCAGTCCCCCAAGCTAGTCTGTCTTCTGCGATCTCCATGAAAGTCGCAGTTACCGCTGCAGCGCCGCGGTGCTCTGGGTCCTGCGGCCCAGCGCGCCGCACTCATCACTCTGCCTTCTGCGCACCTCCTTTCCAGTTTCCGAAGCTCAGCTAAAAACTATGCGCCCCCCACGCTTGACTAAAACCTCACCCTGAGCTCTCCCTTCATGGATCCCTCCTACCCTCACTTTGCGGGCGGAGCAGCGCAGTGCCTTTCTTCGTCCACTGCATTTGAGACCCCTTCTTGCCACTGGGTGAAGACCAAACACGGTTCCAATTAGCTTCCCTCTCCAGCTTTTCTCCCCCTCGCGTGATGCTCGGTTCTCTCCCTGGGTGCATCCTGTCTCAGTTTACCTTCCATCTGTTATCTTTCTAGAGAATATGGATCCTGCAAAGCTCTGCTCAAATAATTCCTGCTATCTACAACTCTTCTTGGCTTTCTGGGAAAAAAAACCAAATGACTCTCTTAGCTGTGCTCCCAAATCTTTGGGTACACTTCTCTTGCAGCCTGATCATACACAGCTGCATAGGTGGATTTACGAGTATTTTCCAACTGGTTCAGCCCAAGCAAAGACTGATAAGAGTTTCTGGGCACCCTCTTGTTCCACTCCTGCCATGCTTGAGACCTGTGGGGTTGAGGGGGTATGTGGGAATGGCGGCTGAGATGGTGGAGGAGCACTGGCCAGGGGCACCACTGGGATGGAAATCTCTTTAAATACTAGCACCTGACATGGCTACACCGTCTCGGCCCTGGGAGCGCTTACAGGAGGTGTGGACAGATGCAGATGTGCTCACATCCCAGGTGTCTGGGTTGCAGATTGGATGCACTACCTGAGTTCAGCTCCCCAGGCTGGAAGAGGAGGAGGATGTGGAACAAGAGACCGATGGGCCGAGGTCCCCACCGAAAGGAGTCCAGGGAGACTGGGAAGCCCGCCATCTCTTCAGCAGTGAGGCCACCTGTGGAGGGAAACAGAGATGCTGGGGTGTCGCTGGGGAGCTGGCACCGGGCCTGTCAAGCCAGAGGTCTGTCAGTGCCTCAGTTATCTTTTGTCTGGTTCTTATCAAGCCCAGTGCCTGGCTTCTTTTAAACTGCAACTGGATGTGAGAGCTGCTTCTAATTTTACCAGGCAGCACTGCTCACCACCCCGCTGGCTTCGTTTGGCCTCGTGGAGCCGCAGGGTCCCAGAGGAAGCGGCTTCTGAGGTTCCCATTGTTTTAGAGCCAGAAATAGAGCCATATGGTGTACTGGGGGTCCGCTAGGATACAGTGACTGCAAACAAAGGGAAATCTATAAAAACTCTCGCATGCATTTTTACGCTCCCGGCCCCACCTTGCTCCCACTTCCCTTGGCTTGGAATGTCAGTCCACAAAACAGAGGAACAGACACGCAGTTCTGATCTTTCGGGAATAGAATGCATGCCTGGCAGCTGCTGGCCAGCTTTACCCACACCTGGGCCATCTTCCTCCAGTTCTGGAACCTCAGGTGTGGCCTCCAGGAATTAGCTGGTGAGTGTCCCTGAGTCTGTAGCATCTTTGAGGCCATAGTGCTGGTGTGCTTCCATCTAGTGCTCCCCTCCCCTGATCTGTGACCCAGGAAACCCAGCTCCAGTACAGGTGAGGGCTGTCCTGTCTTACTCCTGACACCCCCTTGGGACCCGCAGAGTGTCTCACAGTCTGACAGCCAGTGCGTGTGAGTAGCCAATACATCTTGGGAGATATGTGATGCTCTCCATATTTGTCCGTTGTTTAGTTGAGGGACTTCAGGCAGATTTTGTAACTGGCTGAACCTCAATTTCTTTGCTTGAACAATGGAAGAAACCAGTGCCAACTCTGAGGGCCGCTAACCCTCCATGGGTCGGCTGGGCGCTCCAACTAAAAGTCAGCACCTCCTCCTTCTGCTCCATCGCTTTCCAAACAGCCACTCCCCGTTGTCTTCCAGGGCCAGCACCCCTCTGCCTTCATGCCATCATAGCACCCCCAGGGGAGAGGGGAGCCCCACAAAATTTCTACTCTTGGTGTCCTCTGCCTCCCTTGTCCCTCTTTGGCCACCCCACACCACTATTTGGTTTTCCTCGTCACACAGGCCTGTGACACGGCACGCATGTGCTCCGGGGACCTGTGGCTGCAGGGCCCCTGCTGCGCTGTCAGCAATGCCCCTGGCAGGGGTCGGGGGTGCCCAGGCTTTTGGCATCTCTGCACCACACCAGAAGAAGAAGAGTTACTTTGGGCCACACATTGAATACATTATGACATGTAACCACACACAAAAAATCTCATAATGCTTTAAGTAAATTTATGATTTTGTGTTGGGTCACATTCATAGCCATCCTGGGCTGCACGCAGCCTGCAGACTACACATTGGACACCCCTGGTTTAGATGAAGGACTTGAAAGCTGCTGGGTCATTTGGCATAAAAGTGGCCAGAGCAGGAGTGTGGGTGACTTAATGGGAGAGGGGAGACTCCCCAGGTGACTCCTGAGCTGGAAGGACCTGGGCCGATGAAAATAGAATGGAGGTAGGTGTGATCATTGTGAGGGAGTGGGCCAGGGGCTGGAGCCCCGCTCTCCTGGAGCTCACATGCAGGTGGGAAGGTGGAGGGAGGCAAGGTGGACTGGCTTGATTTGTGCTTCAGTAGGGGCATCTGTGGGGAAGGAGGCCAAGTCCCTTCTGGAGGGGTCCTGGCTGTTTCAATGGCCAGCAGCTACTGGAATGACTCTTGACACCAGCGGACTGAGGCCTTGCACCGGGGTCCAGGCTCTGGCCAGGTGGTCCAGCCTCTCCCCTTTCTGGCTGCTGGCAGGAACGTGTATGTGTCAGGCCTAGAAATCAGCAGCGAAGACCCCCAGAGCAGGGGGTGCACACTGGCTTTGCATTTTCTCTCCCTCTCCCCGTTCCTTTCTCTTCTCTTTGGGCCTCAGTCTTTTCTTCTGGACTCTTGACCTAGAGCCCCAGGAGGGCAAAGCCACGAAGGTCTATCAGCACTTGCCCAGTCCTTCCAAATGTGAGGGGGGCCCAGGACATCTTACAGATCCACTGGGATTGGCTGGGTTCTGAGGAATTAGTCAAGACTTGTATTAGTTTCTAGCTTGAGTCCTCCTGTGGCAGCCCTGGCTCAACCAGCCCACAGCTGGGCCCCAATATCTCTGGGCAGGGGAGGCTGCCACCTCTGCAGGTTGGGCCAGTGTGTTCTAGACCCTGAAATTACTGCAGGACCACAGTTGTCTGTTGTGATACACCCATGTGTGAGTGTGTGTGTGTGCGTGTGTGTGCGTGAGAGAGAGAGAGAGAGAGAGAGAGAGAGAGAGAGAGAGAGAGGTGAGAGAGAGAAACATCAATCAGTTGCCTCCTGTATGCACCCTACCCAGGGTTCGAACCTGCAACCTTTTGGTGTATGGGACGATGCTCCAACCAGTTGAGCCACCCAGCCAGCCACATGAACCACCCATGTAATTTCTGTCATGGAGGCTGCAGGAGGAGGAGGTCGTATACATACACACATGCAGAACAATAAAAACTTAGTGCAAATTGAGAACTTAGTATCTACCAATCACTTAACTACACCAGAAGTATTAGATTATTACTGCCAGAGTTCCAAATCACAGACAAGGAAACTGAGGCACAAGGAGGTTAGGTGACCTGCCCACACACAGCTAGGTGGTGGTGGAGTCGGGGTTCACCCCAAGCTCTGCACTTCTTGGAATACAAATTCCTCATTTGCTGTGCCACGTGTCAGGACTGGGCCCACCCTCAGTCTCCTGTCCCTTGGATGATCATGACCCCTATTAGGGACCGCCTGGCCACACTCCACAGCACTTGGCCGGACAGCATCTCACATGCACTGAAGAGGCTCAAGTCCCCAGGTATCGGCCCCAAGACAAATCAACCAACCAACCAACCAACCAACAAATGAACAAAAATGTAAAAACTCCACTCAAAACCCAAGTCTTCCTTCAAGCTTGTGAGCAGCATTTTCTAGAACAGAAGGCACATGACCTGTGGTCGCTTTGCTCCCAACACACAAGGACATGCCTTGAAAGCTTTGAATCAGAGAAAGACAGTCTGGCGATTTCCTGAAGTGACTTGGAGGGGCTGAAGGCCCCATGGGTACCCTTCCCCCACCTGCTGCCCTTCTGACTTCTGAGGCCACTGAGGTTTAATAAAGGCCTTGGTCCTTACTGGGGAGAGCAAGTCCCTAGGAGGGGAAACACTGTCCCGTCTCAGCTATTCACACTATGGTGTCAATGGATTTCAGATTCTGGTTCCAGCCAGGAGGTTTTGCTGGGGGAAAGGGGAGAGGAAGATGGAGGAGCCAGTGAAGGGGAGGATGACCAGAAAGGGAGTCTCGGGCTGGAGCTGAGCTTTGCTGGCAGGTACATTCTCCCTGCTCTCCACAGAGTCTCCAGCAGGTCCCTCCTGAAGACCCAGGAAAGAATAAGGGTTGTGCTCACTGGTGCTGAAGAAATGCTGCCAGTCTACACCCGGGAGAAGCCTGTTTCCCCATCATTTCTCTCCTTCTCACGGTCTCCCTGGCCTCACACCAACCCCACTCCAGTTTTCTCCTCCTGCACCTCTAGCTCCTGACAAGCACCTGATGCTCCCTGAATCACCAGTCCCTCTGCTCCTGAGTGTCTGTGCGGGTTACTTTTGCTTTTGCTGCTTTGGGAGCATGGGCCCTGCAGTGGCGGTGTGCTTTGCCCCCTCCCACTCCCAGTGCCCCATGCTGCGAGCCCCACAGTGGGGTTTTGCACCCTGGAACCTTTTCTTCCTTCAGTGCCGCTCAGCGCGTGGCCCTCTATGGCTGGTGACTGATGCTCGCACTGCTGGCTTTGGCTTGATTTCAGTAGGCCCACAAGAGGGTTTCTGCCCCTAGTCTATAAGGGAGATGAATCTCCCCAAGAAGGGATCCTCGCTGAGGTAGAAGGAAAAGTGGGACCAGTCAGATTCCTGCCTCCTCCGGGCGGGACTGCCTGAACCGGTGTCTCCCGTGGCCACACTCCAAACACCCCACCCTGCAGCCAGGCCCCACTGGGAAGATGAGGCCACCCCTCTGTACTGTCTCCAAAAGCCATCCCTTTCTGCTTTCCATTTCTGAAAGCTGGAGGTTTAGGCAGGCATTGAGAATGAGCCACCGTACCTGGCAGGTTGCAGCTAAGAGTCTGAAATGGCAGATGAGTCCTGCTGATCCCAGCTCCGCTGCAGAGATGATTGTTGTAAAGAGTCTTGAGCCTAGTTGGGGGGACCAGCGGGTGTGATAGAATTTCCCACCCACTTTCCACCTAAGACATATGCTGCTCACTCTGCCCTTTGCTATAAAAACCAAGAAAGATAGACAAAAGGAGGAAGTCCCTGTCATATCCTGTCTCTGAGAGGCAAACATGAGTGAAATTTCCAAGGAAAGTGTCCCTCTAAGGTCTTAAAGAGGAGGGAAAGGTAGCTGGGAGTTTTGAGGAGACCGTACACTGCAGACGTGCAGAGCGGCGGGCCGTGGGAAGGGACCGCTCAGCCCGCCGCCTGGGCTCTGGGGCTCCAGGGAGACAGGACGGCCACCCCTAGTTGGCCCCTCGCTCCTCACCATCACTGCAAAAGATACAGCCTGGACTGAAATATCTCCAACTGGGGATCAGGAATGACCTGGTGCCCACCTCTTAACCAGCTCTGCCCTCCTCTTCAGGGCCAGGGCATAGATAGCCTGGGGTCATCGCCCTAAGTAAAACGTAAGAGCTGGTCACACACACTTGGCAGTTAAGTGGGGCACTGTCCTAGGATCTCTCCAACTGAGTGGAGTGCAAAAAAGAAGCAGCAGCCATCACCCCACCGCTCTCTGTTGTGCCACAGGCCACCGCACAGCTTTGGTATTAGTGAGACAGAAGTGCAGTGTATCAAGGGGCAGGCCTCCTGGCTGCACCTCATGTTGACATCCTCCCTAAGGGATGGATCAGAGCAGTGGCACATGGCAGTGGCACCTGTAGGACACACAGCCCCAGAGACTGCAGAAGGGCCTGCTGTTTGGGGAGAGGACTGGGCAGGTGCCGGGCTCTGGGTGAGCAGGTGAAGTAGAGGCCCTTCCTGTCCTGGAGGCTGGTGCATGCATCCTGGGCTTATGCGTGCACAAAGATGACCTAGGACAGCACAGAGGGCTGAGTGGTGAGCTCGAGTGGTGGGTGCTGGTCCCTGGGGCTGGGAGACACAGGAGGGCTTAGGGACAGATTGAACTTCAAATAGACACTGACCAAAGAGCAGGGTCAGGGAAATAATAAGGGCACCAAGAGGGGAGAGCCCTTCCCAGCGGAGGGAGGGGGTTAGCATTTGTGGGGTAGGGGAAGACTAGGGGCTTGCTGGGAGAGTTTATGAAAATCACCAGTGGAAGGGGAGGCTGGGCAAGAACAGATGGGGCCAAATTGCAAAGGTCTTTTCATGCCACACAGGTTGTTCTACAAGCAACCAAGAGCCCTCTGGAAGTTCGAGGGACCTGAAGTAATTCAGGCTAAAGAAGAAAAGGGCAGCTGAATGGAGGGCTATTTGGAAATGTGAATTCTGGTTTCTCATCGCCCTTCCCCTGGGCTCCTCCAGGCGGCCGGGCTGAGGTGAGGCTGTGGCAGCAAGAATTCGAAGGCAGCAGGCAGAGTCCACTCCTGTGGCCCCAGGCCCAGTCCTGTAGGATGTGGGTGGACCCCACCTACCAGCACCTGCACATCCTGGCACCCCCACTCCGAGGCCTCCAGAAATACACAGAAGCCCGTGTCCAGAAAGAATGGACTCCCCCGGGGGCTCTAAGTGGGAAGGGAAGGACCCGTACCTGCCCTTGCACAGTGGAACACCCAGCCCATGGCAGCCTCCTCCAGTGTCGTCTGGGGTCAGCCCCACCTCTCTGTGCAGTCACCTCTTCCTCTCTTGGAGTTGCCCGGTAGAGTTGGAGCTTGTACAAATGTCTCATGGGGCATGTTTGCAGGTGTCCTTGTGGGACTATATATATTTTTTATCTACGATTCTGGCTCCTGGAGTTCAGGGACCACATCTCCTTGGCCCTTGGTGTGTTCTCAAGGCACCAGGAGAGATTCTTCCTCACAAAGAACACCTGCCAGGCACATGGGCTGACACACAAAAGAGGAGGCTGTCATTAAGCGATGGCGTTTGGTCTGCACTGTTCAGGGACAGAAAGAACAGAGTCGCTCATTTCTCAACCTCTCCCTCCACCAGCCCAAAGTGCGGGCACCGACCCTCCCTTGTTATGTTCCTTCTTTTGTTTTTCTCCAAGGAAGTTAGACCAACAGTTCTGTGCCTGCCAGCTGCATAGTGCCCACCATCAGGCTCTTTGTCACATGGGTAGTGAAGGGCACACACACATTGAGCGAGAGGGAGAAGCTCACCGACTGCTCCCTGAGCTGCAGACGCTCATCCCTAGCTGGGTCCTGAGGGGTCTAAGGGGCGGAAAGAGCCGTAGACACCCTTCCACTGCCTCACCAGCATGAACTCTCCAAGGTCAATGGGCATTTCCCACCTCTGAGGAAGTCCTTTGTATTAAAGAATTAAGCAGCATCCTCTCTTAGCTTGCACAAGTGGCTGGGAAGGGAACTTGGGCTCTATGCCTTACGCCATGTAGAGAAGAAGGCGCCACCAGCCAAATGCAGGCCCTGAGGGAACAGGGCACTCAAGAATCCTGTCCATCTGGAGGGCCAGTGGGCAGGCTTTGGAGGGTGCACCTTGACAATGCTTTTTCAAAGAGCCAGCCCAGACTCAGAGTTTGCCAGAGACCGAGTTACATAAAGAGGCTGCAATGGAGAAAAATGACGAGGGGGTTCCTTAAAGATGGTGCTTCACACCCGAGGATGTCAGACCTTCCCCAGCTCCGGAGGGCTTCTCTGTGCCAGCCACACCCTCTCCTGGCTCCTTTGTCAAACAAACAGCACCTGTTTGTTCTGTCAGAGGGAAACCATTTTGAGAAAAAATTATTTAAAATTTCTAAAGAAGCCAAAAAATTGGGCAATATGTGTTCCCAGCATTCTGCGTGGCCCTGGCACAACCAAGGATTATGTGCTGATTGCCGTGGACTTTGCGACGACTGTTTACTAGTACTTGAAGGTCCCAGGATTCGTGCACTTGCATATCTAACTCGCAGATTTTTTGCCCCGTAGAGTTGCAAATAATTTCTGTCCAGTGGAAAAAAAATAGCCACAAACGTATTGCCCTGTGGGACATCAACCAGTTCTGTAAAAGCCAGCAATCTTATCCCAACATTTCTGTATTAAGCTGCCTCTAAATGCCCAATTCCTCAAGTGCTTTCTGAGCCTGTTTTGACCCTATTACCGGTCTCTTTGTAAATTAGTGGGTTGAATAAAATCTTTGACACATGTTTATTTTAGATTTGAGTGACTCATGTTGTAATTTTGAAAAAAATTATACTTTGACAAATTGTTGGCCTAGAAACAGCCTTTCTGGAGAGGGCCCTGACTCTGGCCCTCAGGAGACCGGACACCCATCAGGCTGGCAGCCCCCCACCCCACCCCCTGCACTGGGCCCTTGCCATTGCCTTGGGCCCAGCCCATCCCGGGTGGAGCCAGAATACCATGGGGTCACTGAGGAAATGTTGCCAGAGAAACTGGGCTTAGGACAGAATAATTCTTTTAAAAAAATGGGCTGATTGTTTCTCCCAAAGGACCTTCTTCTTTCTCTAGGGATCCTTTGCAGGAGACCCTTCTGTCTTCTTTGTTCTTTCAGGATTAGCTCTCTACACACCTAAGTAAGTGTCACTATAAAGACTTTAAGAAGAACATTCATAACCCGAGTCGGTAACTTTAATCAACTCTGCACTTGGATTGCGGGACCTGGGACCCAGTAAGTGCAAACCCCCAGCTAAAGCTGAGCAGGTATGTTCCCTTCTCAAGGTCCAGGAGAGCAAATGGTGGCCCCTTCCCAAGTCTGAGAAAAGCATCAAGCCGTTTTGAGTAACTCCCTCAGGAAAAAACAAAAGGGGAACATAATGCAGAGTTGACCTTCTCTGGAGATGACTAAGATGCGTGCCCACCATTGGGTTGGGTGGGGAGGGGCTGTTGGGAGGCAGGAAGACAGCAGTGGATGTGGGTGATCAGCCAGAACCCTTTCCTCTGCTCTTGGACTGCAGTCCTCAGCCACAGCTGGGACAACACACCTCCTCTACAGCAGACCCCATGAAGGAAAATGGAGGTGAGAGGAAGAGACTAGAAGGAGAGGAGAGCTCCTCCCAGAATGCAGGAAGCAGGGAGACCAAGCCCCTCACTGCGCAGCCCTGAGTCCACAAGCCTAACAGGGAGGCAGAGCTCCCAGGTGACCACACACCTGGGGAGGTGCACGTCCTACGCCCAGGTGCAGTTCTGAGAACCTGCTCCAGGGAGGGGCGGCCCATGACCAGTCATGGGCATAGTGTGTCTGCTCAGACTTGGCCCTGAAGCCTGCGAGGTCGCTCCACGTTGCTGCATTCCTGTTGCCCGCTGCCCTGTTTCTGTCTTCTCTGTCTTGGTTTCTGATACTCGGAAATCCCTTGTTGTAAAACATGCCGCAGCGGACGTGTTCTGTGTATTTATTTCCTTGGAACAGATGGGTGTTTCTGGATAACAGGGAACATGCACATAAGGTTTTCATAACTACCCTCCTGAAATACTGTGCCTACTTGTACTTATAGAAGCAGGGTTTAATATGTCCATCTCTGTAAAAACTTTATTTTATTTTTTAAAAGATTTTATTTATTTATTTATTTTTAGAGAGAGGGGAAGGGAGGGAGAAAAAAAGGCAGAGAAACATCAATGTGTGATTGCCTCTTTCAAGCCCCCTACTGGGGACCTGGCCTGAAACTCAGGCATGTGCCCTGACGGGGAATTGAACCAGGGACCCTTTAGTTTGCATGCTGGCACTCAATCTACTGAGCCACACCAGCCAGGGCTGTAAAAACTTTTAATAAATACTGATGTGATGTCTTAATTTATTTCAGTGTGCCTTTTCCTACTCCTAGTAAAGTTGAGAATCTTACCACGTTCATAGTCTACTTGTATTTCAGGTCTGTGAGTTGTCTGTTCTATCTCATGCTTATATTTATATTGCATTGTTTACTTTTTCTTATCATGTTGTAGTCATTCTTTAGATATTTTGGATATTGATTAGAATTATTGCCTGTATTGTTTGTAATAATTGAGGCAGATATTTTACCCATTGTTTGTGTTTTAACTTTATTTATGGTATCTTTCATCTTAGAAAGATGTAAAATTTTCATGCAGATAAATATACCAACAATTTACTTTATAGCTTTTGGGATCTGTTTTATGTTTACAATAAAAATATGATTTAAATGATAAGCATATTATACAAATATTTCTGTTATCCTTTTCTAATGGATTTTGTTTTATTTATATTAATCAGAAGTGTGCATGCATGTGTGTGTTTAAGGGAATATAAAGTTTTCAGTGGGAAGCAAATGTCATATAGTTGTTCAGAAAAAACACTAGTATTCCCCCAGCTGAAGTGGCATCTTTATTACTTACTACATTTCCATACAACATTGGGCCTGCCTTTATTATGGTCCAATAATTTGACCTACTTATTTGCCCACATACGCAGCACACCGTCTTAATAACACTGTGATACCTGAAGGGCACCCACTTCCGACTGTGCTTCCTTTTCTTTTTTTTTTTTAATAAATATATTTTATTGATTATGCTATTACAACTGTCCCATTTTCCACTCTTTATACCCCTCCACCCTGCACACCCCCTCCCACCCAATTCCCCCACTCTAGTTCATGTCCATGGGTCAAACATGTAAGTTCTTTGGCTTCTACATTTCCTATACTATTCTTAACATCCCCCTGTCTGTTTTCTACCCACCATCTATGCTACTTATTCTCTGTACCTTTTTCCCCTGTCTCCCCGTCACACTCCCCCACTGATAACCCTCCATGTAATCTTCATTTCTGTGATTCAGTTCCTGTTTCAGCTGTTTGCTTAGTTTGTTTTTGTTTTTTTAGGTTTGCTTGTTAATAGCTGTGAGTTTGTTGTCATTTTACTGTTCATATTTTTGATCTTCTTTTTCTTAGTTAAGTCCCTTTAACATTTCATATAATAAGGGCTTGGTGATGATGAACTGCTTTAGTTTGACCTTATCTGAGAAGCGCTTTATCTGCCCTTGTATTCTAAATGATAGCTTTGCTGGATAGAGTCATCTTAGATGTAGGTCCTTGCCTTTCATAACTTCGAATACTTCTTTCCAGCCCCTTCTTGCCTGTAAGGTTTCTTTTGAGAAATCATCTGATAGTCTAATGGGAACTCCTTTGTAGGTAACTGTCTCCTTTTCTCTTGCTGCTTTTAAGATTCTCTCCTTATCTTTCATCTTGGGTAATGTAATTGTGATGTACCTTGGTGTGTTCCTCCTTGGGTCCAACTTCTTTGGGACTCTGTGAGCTTCCTGGACTTCCTGGAAGTCCATTTTCTTTGCCATATTGGGGAAGTTCTCCTTCATTATTTGTTCAAGTAAGCTTTCAATTTCTTGATCTTCCTCTTCTACTTCTGGCACCCCTATGATTCAAATGTTGGAAGGTTTAAAGATGTCCTGGAGGTTGCTAAGCTTCTCATTTTTTGGAATTCTTATTTCTTTATTCTGTTCTGGTTGGATGTTTCTTTCTTTCTTCTGCTCCAAACTGTTGATTTGAGTCCTGGTTTCCTTCCTGTCACTGTTGACTCCCTGTAGATTTTTCTTTATTTCAGATAATGGAACCTTCATTGCAGCTTGGGTCTTTTTTGTGCTGTTGAAGTACCCAGTGAGTTCCTGGAGCATCCTGATAACCAGTGTTTTGAACTGTGTATCTTGTAGGTTGGCTGTCTCTTCGTTCCTTAGTTGTATGTTTTCTGGAGCTTTGAACTACTCTTTCATTTGGGCCATTTTTTTTCTGTCTTGATGCACCTGTTGTGCAGTAAGGGGCGGAGTCTTAGGTGCTCACCTGGGCAGGTCAACCCACTACACTGCTGCGTAGTAATGCTGTGGGAGGGGTCCAACAGGGAACAGTGCCTCTTGCTCCACTCTTTGCCAGATTTCAGTCACTTCCCCCAATACCCACAAGCAAATTAGGCCCTTCTGGTGCTGATTCCCGGGTAGGTGGCTTGTATACATTCTAGGACCCTGCAGTTCTCTCCAACGAACTCTCCTGTGAGGCTGGGAGTTTCTCCTGCTGCCACCTCAACCCCCACAGGTGTTTTCAGTCAGAGGCTTTGAAGCTTTATGCCCTGTGCTGGAGCCTTGGGTGTGTGGTCTGACTCACTCCCTCCTTGTTCTTCCCTGTTTATCTGCACGCGAATGTAGGACTGTGCAGTCCAAAAGCCGCTGCCTTTCCCACCTTGGTCTTCCAGTTGCTGCCTTGCTGTGAGTCCTTGCTGCCCCTCCTACTGGTCTGGATGAATGTTTCTTCTTTAACTCCTTGGTTGTTGGACTTCCATACAGTTTCATTTTTCTGTCAGTTCTCCCTTCTTTCTCTTTTAAAAATATTTTATTTAGTTATTTATTTATTTATCAGGGTGTGGTTGCCTCTCTCACGCCCCCTACTGGGGACCTGGCGTGCAACCCAGGCATGAGCCCTGACTAGGAATTGAGCTAGCGACCTTTCAGTTTGTAGGCTGGCACTCAATCCACTGAGCCGCAGCAGCCAGGCCTGTGCTTCCTTTTCTGAAGTGTCTGAGCTATACAGTCACGTGCCACATAATAATGTTTCATCAACAAGGAATCACAAATACCACAGTAGTCACATATGATTATAATGGAGCTGACAAGTTCCTATTGCCTAGTGACTTAGTGGCCCATTGCAATGTTACAGCGAAGCACACTACTCCCGTGTGTGCGGTGATGCTGGTGTAAACACGCCTGCTGCCCTACCAGTTGTATGACAGTCCCGCACATGCCATTGTGTATAGGATACAGCACCTGGTAATGACAACGTGTGACTGTGTTATTGCTTTGTGTATATGCTATGCTTTTTATCAATATTTTCGAGTGGCCTCTTTCTACTTACACACCATGTTCCACTAGCAGCAGCCTCAGACATCTCCTATTCAGCATGTCTCCTGATGGCATCGTGTTCTGTGCTTCATTTAGTCTCGCATCGTTTTGTACAGTCATGTGCTGTACAGGCCTGTAGCCTAGAGCAATAGGCTGCATCACACAGCAGAGGTGTGACAGGTTGTGGCGTGCAGGTACGAGTAAGTGCACTTGAGGAGGTTCGCACAATGATGACATCGCCGGATGATGAATTTCTCAGGGCACATACCTGTTGTTAACTGTCGCTGGACTGTATTTATGTATCTGCTCTTCTGTCTAAACTTCAGGATCATAAACGTCTTGGGGTTTGGATCAAAGTGTCTGACGTGTTTATGGCAGTTTCCTATTCAAAAATATAGTTCACTTTTGCCCTTGGACACAGTTTTTTAGTTTTCTTTTTGAGGCATATTAATTTTTAACATTCCTACCCTAGATTTTATATCCCAGATTGCATGACCATTATAATGGGGTTAAAAAATGTTCTAAATACTTCATAATATACGTAAAACAAACCACTATGTGGGATGCTTCACACTTACATACAATTATTTTTCAGTAAAACTGAGGAAAGGGTGTTCTTATTTCCCATTGCTAGTGCATGAGGGAAAAATCATTGTCATGTTTATATCTTGTACTCAATCACCCTTTCGAGATCTCTTGTCAGTTCCACTACTTTTTCAGTTTATTCTCCTGGGTCTTCAATTTCATCATATGCAAGAAATCTTTTTTTCTAGTCCAAGATTTATGACTTAAAAATTGCATCCTTAGCCAGTATTCTAGTATTATTCTGGGTTTCAAAACAAACGCTGCTAGTGTTTAATGCTAAATGTGGTGTTTGCTATGTTTCTAATACTCTATCAAGTTTTTTCTTTTGATTCCTAGCTTACAAAAAGGAGTTTAAAAATATGAGATGGGAAGATGGTGCATAGGTAAACATGGTTCACTTCCTCAAACAACCACATCAAAATAACAGCTAAATTATAGAACAAGCAGCACTCAGAACCTGCAGAAATGGAGTTGAATGGAAGTCTGGCAGCTATGGAATTAAAGAAACCACATCCATGCAGACTGGTAGGAAGGGCAAAGACACAGAATGGGCTTGTCCCGCATCTACCTGTGGTGGATAAAATTTTAGGAGGGCTATCTTGGGAGTGAGGAGTCCCAGCCCCATACCAGGCCCTGCAGCCCAGGGTTCCAGTGCCAGGAAGATAAGTCCCCCTAACTTCTGGCTGAAAAACCAGCAGAGATTGAGTCAGCGGAAGAAACTGTTGGGGACCCAAGCAGTTCCTCTTAAAGAATCCACACACTAAATTACTCAGATTCACTCCCTTTGAGCTCCAGCACCAGGGGAGCAGCTTGGAAGGCATCAGTGGCACACAGGGAGGAACTGATATGTCTGGCATCAAGGCAAGAGCCGGGGCACAGCTTTTTCCAGACAGAAAGGCAGCCAGATCCATAGAGCCAGCAGGCCTGTGCCATATCTGGTACTCTCTTAACCTGGTTAATACTGTTTGCCACCCCTGGAGGTCCCCTGAAGCTCCATCTCACCCAATTTACAGCTGTTAACAATAGCTTTTCTGTATGAATGGCTGATCTTGGCTCGTGCTTCACAACTTCATAAATCCTCTCAAACAAGCCACAACAGGCCTCAGTGAGCTCCAAACCCCCATATCTCTTGCTAAGTGGCCTTAGGCACAGCACTAGGAGCAGCAAGCCTACATTCACAGCTTGGCTTCGCCTGGGAATCTCCAAGCCCAGCACAAGTAGCAGCCATCTCAGATTGCTTTATAGCTCATGCTGAGTGGCCTCAGGTAAAACACAGGTGGGGTCTGACCTTGGCCTGCACCACCCAGAAAACCACAGGGCCTGGGCAACCAATGGACAGCTACAGATCCTATCGGAGCACCACCACCCTGCCCCTGCATAGTTGATTCTCCGTGCAGGGTGGAGGTTGGTGAACAGTGGTCACAGCCAAACTTTGCAGCTGACTGGCCTACGTAAATCTCTCCCGTTGACCTACCAGCAGCAACCAAGACACAACTACAAGGTGATGGTGTACTCAGCCCACACAAAAGGCATACCTTGAGTACCCAGCTTGGGTGATAGTGGAGGCTGTGCCACTGGATCCTACAGGACACCTACTATACTATATTAGGCCATGATACCAAGATAAGGAGTCAAAGTTGCTCTACCTCATACATGGAAACAAACACAGGAAGGCTGTCAAAATGAAGAGAGAAAGAAACATGGCCCAAATGAAAGAACAGATTAAAACTCCAGAAAAAGAGCTAAACAAAATGGGGATAAGCAATCTCTCAGATGCAGAGTTCAAAACACTGGTTATAAGGATGCTCAAGGAACTTAGCAAGGACCTCAACAACATAAAAAAATCCAGGTGGAAACAAAGGATGTACTAATTGAAATAAAGAACAATTTATGGGGAAACAACAATAGAGTGAATGAAGCCAAGAATCAACTCAATGATTTGGAACACAGGGAAGCAAAAAACAACCAATCAGAATAACAAGAGGAAAAAAGAATAAAAAAAAGAGGATAGTATAAACAGTCTCTGATATAACTTTAAGCATTCCCATATTCACATCATAGGAGTATCAGAAAAAGAAGAGAAAAAGCAAGAAATTGGAAATCTGTTTGAAAAAACAATGAAAGAAAACTTCCCTAATTTGGTAAAGGAAATAGACAAGGAAGTGTAGGAAGCACAGAAAGTCCCAAACAAGATGAATGCAAAGGGGCCCACTCCAAGACACATCATAATTAAAATGCCAAAGATTAAAGATAAAGAGAGAATCTTAAAAGCAGCACGAGAAAAGCAGTTTGTTAACTACTCGAGGCAGTTCCCATAAGACTGTCAGCTGATTTTTCAAAAGAAACATTGCAGGTTGAAGGGACTGGCAAGAAACATTCAAAGTCATGAAAAGCAGGGACCTACAGCCGAGATTGCTCTACCCAGCAAAGCTATCATTTAGAACTGAAGGGCAGATAAAGAGCTTCCCAGACGAGAAGAAACCATTATTATATGAGTCACCAAACCATTATTATATGAAATATTAAAGGGATTTATTTAAGAAAAAGAAGATCAAAACTATGAACAATAAAATGGCAATAAATACATACCAATCAACAGTTAAATCTAAAAAGCAAACTAAGCAAACAAGAAGAACAGAGACAGAATCATAGACACAGAGAGTGCTTTGATGGTTGCCATATGGGAAGGGGTTGTGGGGGAGTGGGTGAAGAGGAGAGGGGTTAAGAAGTACAAATAAGTAGTTACAGAATAGCCATGGGATATAAAGTATAGGAAATGGAGTAGTCACAGAACTATAGGCATGACCCATGGATGTAAACAATGGTGTGGGGTTTGCCTGAGGGAGTGGGGGGTGCTGGGTGGAGGGGTGCAATGGGAAAAAATGGAAAAACTATAATAGCGTAATCAATAATATATAATTAAAAAATAAAATCGTTGTTAATTTTACCATTTGTTAAATACCTATTCATAGTTAATAATTCCTGTCCCTCATGAAATGAATTATGCTCATAGAACTATCAATGCTGAACAGTTCTCATATTTCTAAAATAAATTCTACTTAGTCATGGGTAATTAAATTTTTATTCTGCTTTGTTTATATACTAGTATTGAATTTCATTTTTTCCATATTAATTGATCAGGTACATAATTTTCTTTCATTTATCTTTCTTTTTCTCTGCTTAATGTTGTCTTTATCCAACTTGGAGTAAAGACTGCAGTATCTTAGAAGGAGTGAGGACACTTCCCATCTTCTCTGCAAATAAATTTTTTACATATCACAGAACTATTGGTTTGATAGAGTAACTGAGAGAACTACCTGGACAAGGGCTTTGCGGGGAATAGACCTATAACCATTGTGAAAATGCATTCTTATGGTGTCTACTGAGGTTCTCTACTTGAGTACATGAACAAGTAGATTTTGGTCATTTTTAGTTTCCTGGGAAATTATTTGTTTCATCTATATTTTCATAGATATTGGTTTCAACTATATATGATAATATAATAATCTTTAAACCTTATATCTGTTGTTATATTCATTTTATTGTTTCTGATATTACTTACATATTCCTCCTTTTCTTCTTCTTCTTTTTTCTTTTGATGTCTTGCAAAACCTAAATCGAGATTCTGAAAGAAAAAGTTATTGTTTTTAGTTAACAGGTCTACCCATTTTCCTATTTCTTTGATATCTTTTTATCTTTTAGATTTTTTCTTCCACTTTTTGGGGGGTCATTTTGTTACCTTTGTTTTGACATGTATTTATATGCCTGTGACATTGATTATTTTCTATCTCTCTTGTTTTCTAAGAAGTACATGTCGTTATTCTAATCATTATTCTCTGTATTCCTTAGACCACACTGCATGTATAGTTTATTTATTATTGTTTATTTCCATTTAGTCTGTATAATTTTACTTTCATTTTCTTCTTTAATGAACTAATTTTAAGAAGAATACTTTTTGTTTGTTTGGTTCTCCATCCCTTTGTTTGCAAACTTTCTCTGTGATCCTGTTTTAGATACACAGTAGCTATAAATAAACTATTGTGCCCTGGTCTCTTGAAGTCATTTCCTACCTCTTGAAGTGCTCTTGAAGTCATTTCCTACCTCTCAACCAAAAAATCTACTCTAATAAGATAGAGGCATAGGTAGAAACACTTTGCCTCCTTGTACAACCAAAAGAAGGACAACAACAAATTTAAAAACAAAAAACAATCAGAACTTCCAGAAAAATCAAACTGTATAGAAATCCAACAACCAAGAAGTTAAAGAAGAAACATTCATTCAGACTAGTAGGAAGGGCAGAGAGGGGCAGCCAGGGTGGAGAGGATGCGCAGCAAAGTGGTGGCTGGCAGACCAGGCTGTCCCTCATTTGTATGCAGACAAACTGGGAGGAACAACTGGGATCAAGAGAGACCACACAACCCAGGATTCCAGCATGGGAAAAGAAAGCCTCAGAACCTCTGGCTGTAAATAACTGTGGGGTTGTAGCAGCGGGAGAAACTCCCAGCCTCACATAAGAGTTCATTGGTGAGACCAGCAGGGTCCTAGAATGTACAAAAACCTACCCACCTGGGAATCAGTTCCAGAAGGGCCCAATTTGCTTATGGGTAACTGGAGAAGTGACTGAAAGCATGCTGAGAGCAGAACAAGTGGCATTGTTACCTCTCTGACCCCTCCTACACATACAGCTCCACATACAGCCACGTGGGTTGCCCTGCCCTGGCGAATACCTAAGGCTCCACCCCTTGCTATGTAACAGACATGCCGAGACAAAAAATATGGCCCAAATAAAATAACACATAAAAGCTCCAGAAAAAATACAACTGAGCAGTGAAGAGATAGTCAACCTATCAGATGCAGAGTTCAAAACACTGGTAATCAAAATGCTCACAGAAATGGTTGAGTATTGTCACAAAATAGAGGAAAAAGTGAAGGCTAGGAAAAGTGAAATAAAGAAAAATGTACAGGGAACCAACAGTGATGGGAAGAAAATCAGGACTCAAATCAACAATTTGGACCAGAAGGAAGAAAGAAACATTCAATCAGAAGAGAATGAAGAAAAACAAATTTAAAAAAAATGAGGAGAGGTTTAGGAACCTCTGAGACAACTTTAAATCTTCCAACATCTGAATTATAGGGATACCAGAAGGAGAAGAGGAAGAGCAAGAAATTGAAAACCTATTTGAAAAAATAATAAAGGAGAATTTTCTTAATCTGGCAAAGGAAAAGGCTTCCAGGAAGTCCAGGAAGCTGAGAGACTCAGAAAGAATTTGGACCCAAGGAGGCACATATCAAGGCACATCACAATTACATTACTTAAGATTAAAGATAAGGAGAGAATCTTAAAAGCAGCAAGAGAAAAGGAGACAGTTACCTACAAAGGAGTTCCCATAAGACTCAGTTGATTTTTCAAAAGAAACCTTACAGGCAAGAAGAGGCTGGAAAGATAATTCAAAGCCTGAAAGGCAATGACCTACATCCAAGATGACTCTATCCAGCAAAGCTATCATTTAAAATGGGAGGGCAGATAAAGTGTTTCTCAGATAAGGTCAAGTTAAAGGAGTTCATCATCACCAAGTCCTCATTATATGAAATGTTAAAGGGACTTATCTAAGAAATAGAAGAAGATAAAAAATATGAACAGTAAAATGACAACAAACTCACAACTATCAACAACCGAACCTAAAAAACAAAACCAAAAACAAACTAAGTAAACAACTGGAACAGGAACAGAATCACAGAAATGGAGATCACATGGAGGGTTATCAGTGGGGAGGGGTAGGAGGAGGTTGGGGGAAAAGGTACAGGGAATAAGAAGAATAAATAGTAGGTACAAAATAGATGGGATGTTATGAATGGTTTAGGAAATGGAGAAGCCAAAGAACTTATATATATGACCCATGGACATGAACTAAGGGAGGGGGGAATATTTGTAGGAGTGGGGTACATGGCAGAGAGGAATAGAGGGAAGAAAAAAATGGGATAAATGTAATAGCATAATTAATAAAATATACTTAAAATTTACTCTAAAGAAGTTGCTATATATAAAGCATTTAGAACAGCGTGGCATGCAGTTAGTAACTGTTCGCTACCTTCATTATGATTATGAGCTAGAGGCATAAGAGTTTTTTTTTTTTTCTGCCATAAGATAAAGTCCTGGTATTTTCACAGGAGAATTTAATTTGTCACATTTATTGTGACTGCTGATTTGCTTTGAGGAAGTCTTATCCTTTTACGTTCCAATAAAACATGCTTTTGTTTTCTTGTACGTTTGTTCCTGACCAAGTGGATCATAGTTTTGTTTCTCAGTGCCACCTAGTGTTTAAAAGCTGTATAACCTATTCTATTTGTAATTACCTTAAAAATTTTATAAACCTGTACGTTTTCCCCCTGATATCTAAAAATCCTGGTCACTTCTGAATGAGACAAAATACTGAATATTATTTTATTTCTCTTGCTTTTAACTGTTGCTCCTCCAGACTCCCAGGTTTTGAAATCATCTGGAAGTTTTGTTTCAGATGCTGTACATCCACTTTTTTGTCTTCCGTTTGAAGAACTATTTTCTAGAAATTACATTAAAAATCCTGGGCGCATTCACAGCACTTCCAGCGCCAGACCCCACCTCGGATCGTCTTGCTGCTCACCACCGTTTCTTGTGTAACGTGTCTCCTCCACTGTCTTTTCGTGGGTTCAGTTTGCTTGAAACATCCCCCAGTATTTTATTACTGTCCTTCAGTAGTAGGATATTTCTGACTCCGTTCATTTGTGAGGATTTTCTTTTACCTTCTTCGTTGTAGATGTGACCGTGCAGCAAATGGGGCTGTGATAAAGGAGTCATGTGGGCAGAGTGGTGGGAGGGAGAGGGTCTCAATGAGTTAACCCTGATGCTCAGAGCAGCAGAGTCGCGAGACAAGCAGTAGTGATGCAAACATGCAACTCACATTGAGAAAGTAACTACAGGAAAACCCAAAGCAAAAGCCCCAAGGTTCTCAACTCTGGCATAAGACTGGGATGAGGAGGTGAAACCAACAGTTAACAGTGAACATGCTTAGACGTTTGCAGCTCAAGAGTCATAAAGCGGAAGGACCGCCCCCCACCACAAACACCCGGAAGCCAGGTAAGGCGACCTGCAGCCAGAAGAGGAAAACTAACTGCTTCCCCAATCACTGACCAATCAGCAAAGGCCCACGACCCTAACCCTTACACACGATTTTCGCTCTGTACATCCTCTGGCCTGTAAACCATGGGGAGTTTGGGTTTTGAGCACTAGCCCGTGCTTCTCCAGGGTGGCGCTGTTCCAAATAAAATAGCTTCTTTCTTCGCTGCAAAGTCCAATGTCAGTTCTCGACTTAGGCACACAGGTGGGCACCACGTCTCACTGGGTTGTTACATAGGGAAGGAGCAAAGAAGGGGGGAGATCAGGGGACCATTGCTTTTAACTATAATGTTTTTCCCCCAATTTCACTATCTAAACATGAGCTGCATTACTTTGATAAGAATATGTTGGTGGGTTTTTTTTTTTTTTTTTTTTTTTTTTTTGCAAAGAGGCTTCTTTCTGACCGGACCTGGGATGTGAAGTCAGGTTTTATGAGTGAATCAGTGGTTTTTGGCCATATAAAGAGCGATAAAACCACCCAGGAGCTCAGAGTTGATCTCTCTCTCTTTCCCCTAACAGATACACACACACGCACACACACGCACACACGCACAGATACATCTGTGTGAGGGCAAGTGCATGCATACGAGTGTGGCCGGGCACTACTCCCAGGAGATAAGTTCCTGCCGTCTCCTGCCCCTGTGCTGATCAGTTTGCTTCTAGACAGCAGTCCCTCAACCCAGCCCACCCTCTTCTCCTCTGCATTGTCTTTTGCTGGTTCTTAAGCTTCTATTTCTTACTCTCTTAGGGACACAGGAAACAAATCATCACCTCAGCCATTCACTATGTGCTCTGAGACCCTCTTCCCCCTGTGGCCCCCTGAACTCAGTACATCCTCCCAGCCCAATCTCCTTCCTTCCTTGAGGATCCTCAGAGATATGCCTTCCTCCCCAGGGCCTAACTCCTGACTCACACCCTCAGCACTGCTCTCCACCACTGTCCTAAGGTGGGAAAGCTCAGAAGGTGGCCCCCAGAGACAGGGTTCCCGAGCCCCCAGTAGACTGGGACTGTGGCGGTTGGTTGGACCCTGACACCGCCCTGGGTCCCGGTAACAGCCACTGGGGTTGCGGGTTCTGTCTCTGGCAGCTTTGGCTTATTTTAATCTTTTTTATCATGAAGACATGTGGTGGTTGGAATCTGGGGTGGGAGAGATGTTCGTTATGTTGGCACGCACTCTTTCTAATTCAGCTACACCACATTACATTTACAGTGAACTGCTTCGCCTGTTCACACACAGTTTCTTGTTCATAGTTTTAACCCTCATTTACTTTGGATAAGGCAGTGGATGGCGCCCTGCAGTTTAAATGAGTTGAAGAGAGTCGTTCTGGTGTCCATAGCCTCCTGTTTCAGTATTGGATGTGGGTTCGCACTAGTTCGACCTTGGAGGTCGTGTTTACCATTTCCTATTTCAATGGCCATACATAATAAACTGTGGCCCAGCCCAATCATTTGTTTTCATTAAACTCTTTATCCTGAGATAATTGTAGATTTAAAGCTGCTTTTTGAAAGATATTTTTATTTGGAAATAACTGTAGGCTTATAGTGAGTTGCAATAATAGCACAGAGTCTTGAGCGCCTCTCACCCAGCGTGTCCCCTGGGGACGTCCTCAACAACGGTGACACATCATGAGAACCAGAAGCTGGCGCTGGCACAGTGCTGTGTGCTGCACCACAGGCGCAGCTCGCATCTCCCCAGTGGGTGCGCTGTGGCTGTGGGTGTGGGGCCGTCACCGTGAACGAGCTCCCTCGTGAGGCCCCTTCACAGCCAGCGCTCCTTCCCTTTCCTGACCCCGGCGGCCTGAGCCTTGACTAATCGATTCTCCATCTCTATAATCTTGTCATTCTGAGAATATTACATAGCATGGAATCAGAAGTCTGAAACCTTTTGGGGTTGATGTTTTTCCATTTCATAGAATGCCCTTAAAAGCCATCTGAAATGTATCATCTAAGCTGCTGATGTAGTGAGTTACACTGGTTGACATTTGATTATTAAGGCAACCCTTACAATGCAAGGGTAAACGACACATGGTAGGTATGTATGTTCCTTGAATACGTGGTTAGATTCAACCTGCTAAAACTTTATTTACAAATATTGATCTATGTTCATGACAGAAAATGGGTTTATAGACTTCCCCCCATAACTTGTAATAATCTTGTCTGGTTTTGGTATAAGGGCACTGCTGGACATGTGGAATGAATTGTACAGTATTTCTTCCTCTTTAATTCTTTGGGCAGACACAGCAGGTGCTCAGTGATTACTCGATGGGTGATTTGGAGGATGGACAATGGACTAACATGGGATGCAAACAGAGTTCGGGCTGGGCAAAAGCATAATTTAAAGAACACATCGTGAGCTGAGGCCATGCCATCGACAAGAAGCAGCCTGACTCACATTCGCTGCCCCTCATCTTCACTCGACGCTGAGGTGGAAATCCCTGTCCCTGTTTAACTGGCGAGGAGCCCACGAGGTTGTTACTTGTCAAAGGTCTTTGGTGCACAGAGTTGGTGCAAACTAAATGCACTGTCAGCCTTCTTTCATCCCATCTCAGAGCAGTCGATTCCACACGCATGCGCCAAGCACCCTGGCCGGGAAGCCATCGCTGCTGGCTGTGCAGGGCTCTGGAGCCTGCGCACCTCTGTGTCATGAAGAAGCGTGTGAGGTGTGATTCCCTCTGGCATCATCCTGGAGAGGCAGGTGTGGTCACCTGTGGGGAGGGCTCTAGGTTGTCCATGTCTGGGGGGGGTGGGAATAATTTCAGAAGGTGCTGCTTTCTCTGATCCCTGGGACACTGGGCAGATCACTATGGGAGTCATAATAGAAAGTCATGCATACCGTGCTGGATGTAGGGCCTCAATAATCCTCCAAAATGACGTGTCAGGTGTAAATGAAGAGTTAATCATTTACCTCGAAGCAGGAGGTGGCCCCAGCCCTGGGGTCTAGGAAGACTGCCACTTGTGTCAGGCGTGTTCTTGGAGAGAGGATGATTCTGTGTAGGTGGGGGGGTGGGGGTTGAATGTGAAATACACACTTTCTGTCTAAGCTCCCGGCACCCATTTTTTGGGAGACAAAGGCACGCATGCCACCTTTTTGTCCACGTCATCCCAGCACATGCCCAAGTACCACATTTCATTGTGTCCCAAGCCCACCTTTCAGTAATGTTTTCCTGCCAGGAACCGCTGAGAAGCCACCACACACTTCCTGGAGAATCTCTCCTCTGGGTAGGGCACATTCTGGTGAGTGTCCCTACAGGACACAGCTTTCAGAGCAGAAAGGTGGAGCTGGGAGTGAGCCGTGTCCACGTCCAGAGTTACCTCCACTGGGGTGGGGTGGGACAGAGAGAGCATGAGATGCTGGAGAGGGACCTGGGCTGGATGCAGAGGCCACCCCTCCCACTGCAGACCTGCTCAGGGTGGGATCAGGTGAGGTCCCAGAGCCGGAGGTTCTGTCAGATACTACCCTCTGCCCTTCCTTCATCTGCAATCCAGCCCATGGCCTCAGCAATGCCTGCAGATGCCCGACTGTGAGGTCCAAACTCCTGCATGTCACCCCAGCCCTACCACTGTGCCTCCACATAAGCCCACTATTTGACTTTGTGAGTCCTTTATTGCCCCTTCTAATCAGTTCCCTCCCATCCGGAGTCCTGCCCAGCTTTACCTCCTTCCCCCTCACTAGTGCCCCCAGTTCCCTGGAGCTTTGCCCATGACCTGCACTCACATCTGTTGCTGGTCAGCTCCCTCTCCTTGCCCACCACCTCTATCCCACTGTCACCCCTCACGTGTTGGTGTCTGTGTTTCCAAGCCTTTCTCATTTCTGAGAAAAAGCAGACTGAACAGGAGGGTCAGTGCTCACATAGAAAGCAGGAAGGAGGGAGGGGGGACCCAGGTTAACCTTTTGGGATGTCACGATCCCCCTGAGATCTGGGGAAAGCCATTGGGTTCTCTGCAACATGCACCCGCCACCCCCTGTGTCTGCAGACAGTTTCAGGGTCTCCTTCACCAGAAGATTAATCTCTGCAGAGACCCATGGCCTCAGATTATGAAAGCTATAAACTAGGGACTTGTAAGAAAGAGATAAGCGGGGTGTTGGGACAGGGGGAGTAGCTTCTCTCACCTGTGACTCCACAATTCCTTCATCCTGAAAACCAAAATCTTGGAAAAGGTTGAAATCACAGAAGAGGGTCCCAGGAGGGAGCATGAGAGGAAAGCTCTGCTGTTACAGCACTCTTACCGAGTGCACTGGTGTTTCTGTGGCACAGGAAGCAGAATATTCTGTGGCTGATAGAAGCCTGGAACGCTTGGCTCAGTTTCAAGCCAGGCAGGAGGTTGAGGGAAACACCCTACAGGCTCCGCTGTCTTCTGGGTCCACACACCCTCAGAGAGCTCTTGAGATATGCAGTTCCTCACAAGATGTACCAACAGGCAAACTTTGCAGACGATTTTAGGCGGTTTCAGGATCCTAATGCCCATCCTAAGCCCCGGACATGTCTGAGGATTGGTACTGAACTCTGGTTCAGCTACCACTGCTCAAAAGCTGATAATCAAGAGACAGAGGCTGGTGGAAGGAAAAAGCAGCTGGAGAAGACAGCCGGTTCCCATCATGAAGACTGTCTCACATCTCAGTGCAGGCAGGGCTTTTAGGATGGAGCAGGGGAAGGCAGGACAAAGAAAACCAGAGGGGCTGGTGGGCTCTCTGTTGAGGGTGCTACATGCGAGTCAGCACAGTCGGCTCCCGAAGCCATCTCAGAGCCTGGAGCCAGGCAAGCAAGGGTCTGTTTTTTGTCTCCCTGGTTTTACATCACCCTGGTTTCAGGGTGGAAATCTCCTGGAGTTGGAATGCCTGAAGATCGGAGTCTGCTTGCTTGGAAGTTAGTTCCTAGATTCTTAAGCAGACAGGCTGTCTATCTGCAGTCACATATTTGTAAACAGGTCATCATTCACGGAAACGGTGTTAGAAGAACGGTGGGTGGGTTGCAGGATCAGTGCATTAGTTAGGGGGAGGGGAGATGCCCCAGCCCAGCCGCTCTCTTTGGCCTGCCTGTGCCTCCTGTCCAGTGTGGAGCCAGGAGAGCACACGGATGGCTCACCCCGTGGAGCAGGACGGACCCAGGAGAACTGGGGGAAAGGCTGAGGACACGACAAGACACTTGCCCAATTGTGAATCAGAAATAGAAGGTCCAGTGTTGGACGCAGGAGTGCGTAAGGTACAAATACAGCCCTGGCTCCTTGCTCGGGGGATGAGCTGTGTGTGAATGGCAGGGACTCTCCTAGAACTTTCTTTGTATCCCCGCCCGGAGTACTGAGCATCCCCATCTGGGTGAGAAACAAGGTCGGGGACATTCATGCTGAAGGGAGGGGCTGGGCCCCGGGGTCCTGTGGAGGTGCAGATGCAGCAAGAAGGTGGCGGAACTGGAGGCCAGGTGAGATCAGGGCACATCCCCAAGGGCGGGGGTGTGTTGTCTCCCAGGAGGAAAGTACTAGTTCCTGGGGAAAACCCTTATTGAACAGAGTATTACTTTATCTTGGTGTCTTCACTTTCATTCCTTTGCTATGAAGTCTTTTCTGTATATCGCAGCTTTTTTCACCAGAGTCTTGGTGATGATTTGTACACACTCTGAGGTCCCTGCTGGCTCTCGCATTGTAGGACTCTTTCTGTCGCCTGCCCCTCCTCCTCCGAAGACTGGAACACAGGAAATCAAGTAAATAGCCAAACAGAACGTTGCAGGAATCCTTTGTTAAGAATCCATATCGTAACCACAAACCACTCACCCCAATATTTCCTTCAAAAGACTGGTTTGGTGGGAGAAATCCCAGACCCTCAGCTTCCAACAGTGACAAATCTCTAAGGAGGCCGATGGCGCGTGGGCCAACAGTCTGAGAGACCTTAACGCCTGCTCTTCCCACTTCTCATCTTTCCGGAGCCAGCATCAGGAGCGGGTGGAAGGATAAACGTGTCAAACCGGGTTCTCTGTCCCCTTGTGGGCTGTGTTAGACAGGACAGCATTGACTGTGCAGTGTTCTTGCTGGAAAGTTTGTCCTGAACTTAACCTTGAGGTAATTGTGTGACAACTGCAGAACTGAGGCCATTGAAAAGGACAGCTGGTCTCTCCTTCTTCAAACATTCCATGTCACCACAAATAAGATGGCAAAAGGAGGAGAGTTTAGGTTCCCAAGGAGTACGAAGATTGTGTCACCATATTTCTTTAGTCCTTTGGAATCCACACTTCTCGCCGTTTTGTGCCTGTCTTTCTTGCTGGTGATGCTGACTCGCTGTAGAGGACAGGTCAGTGGTTGGGCTCAGCCGTCTACATTCTGAAGCTGCCTGATCATTTCCTCACGATGAGATTCAGGCCAACCCTTTGGCCAGGAACACTGCCTAGTGCGTGCTGTGTGCCCCCTAGTGTGTGGAGCCCACGTGGAGGCCAAGGGTGTCTGGCTTTCCTGGCACCGTTGCGGGAAAACTCGGGCCAGGCTGTGGGTTTGGATCTCTCGGTGGATGTGTACCCAACCCCTCAGTCCCCAGCACACGTCCTTGCCGTTTCTCTGGACCAGCAGAGAAGAAGCTTGGACAGAAGCTTCTAGGCTTCTTTTCCTCATTCGTACAGGCCAGCAAGACATCCACCCCATTTGACTCTGCCCCGGTGACCCCAGGACTGTGTCTGATTCCTGTGTTGGTTGTACCCAGCTCCTGGGGCCACCCCCTCTCCCCCACAGGCTCCTCCTTGTTATTGCCAGTGTTTTTCATCCCCTTTACTTCCGGCACCTAGAAGTTCTCACCCTTTTTCTTTCAACATGTCTAGGTTTAAATTATGTTGTTTCGGCATTCTTACAGTTTCCTGCACGAAAGGGAAGAGCTGCTTCTTCCCTAGAAAGGGAGCACTAAATCCCATTCTCACCGTTTCCTCACCCCCCCAGTAATAGTGAATTGTATCACTTTTTATCTGTCAGACACACCCACCGCACAGAACCACTGATAGACAGATACACCCCCCTCACAGAACCACTGATAGATACACCCATCCCATAGAACAATAACAGACAGATACACCTATCCCATAGAACCACTGATAGATACACCCAACCCAGAGCACCACCAACAGATACAACCATCCCTTAGAAACAACAGACAGATACACCTATCCCATAGAACCACTGATAGACAGATACACCCAACCCACAGAACCACTGATAGACAGACAGATACACCCATCCCAGAGCACCACCAACAGACAGATACAACCATCCCTTAGAAACAACAGACAGATACACCCATCCCATAGAAACAATAACAGACAGACAGATACACCCATCCCATAAAAACAATGATAGAGAGAGACACCCATACCATAGCACCACCAACAGACAGACGGATATACCCATCCTATAGAAACAGTGATAGACAGACAGATACCACCCATCCCATAGAACCCATGATATACAAACCCACACACAGAAGTACTGGGAGACAGATGCACCTCTCCCAATAGAACCAATGATAGACACACACACACACACACACACACACACACACACACACACTGAGTCCTTGCAGGGATCATGACTGCTTTCATTCTGGTCCCTTGTGTGGAAGTTCTTAAGGCAGTATGATTCCTTCTGGGTTTGCCCTTCTTTGGGGTGACCTTCCTTCTCTCTCCATCACCTTGAGCCAGACCATATTGTTTAGAGATACTTCTGCACTCTGAGTGATCACAACTCCTGAAATATGGTCCACACCTTGGGTCTTGATGTTTAAATTTTGTCAATCTTCCAACACTTTCTCTAATTCTATTTGAGTCATGCTTTGCCTTTACTATACTCCTAACTTGTATGTGTAGCTTAAAATGCAGTGTTCTTTGCTGACAGCAGCGGAGCATAATCTGTCAGAGATTTTTCAGCCAGAGCTCAGGCTGTTGAGCAAAAGAGGGAGATGCGGGTGCTGGGATGCCTGCCAGCCACACACCGCCCTTCTGTTCAGCTTCCCCTTTGGGGTGTATTTCGGTTGAGGTTGCTGGACCTGTCCTAGTGGGCTCTGTGGAGGGCTGGCGCATTGGGTTGCCTCTAGTTTTGATCAGTAAAACAAGTTGACATTTTCGTTTCAGAAAAGGCTGTGTCTCCCAAATCTGGAACATTGGAGAGCCCTCCCAAAGGATTCGATATGCCGGCCCTTAACGAAAGTTATTATAGTGTGGTGAGCCTTTGCATACCTTGTTTTTTGAATGTCTCTGAAACTCAGAGGTTTAGACCATAGGTAAACTGCTGAAATGATAAGGAAATAAAAATAAAATCCACACATATAACCACCATTAATGGTTTGGTACATTTCCTTCCAATCTCTCTATATTTTGTAATCTTGTATTTTAAAAATATTTGATGTATGCAATTATACCTTGTTCTTGTCATATAACTTGGTATTGTAACCATATCCCCATAACCAAATCTTCAAAAATTAGATTTTAAAAATATATACAATGTATTTTAAAGATTTTATGTGTGTCTAATGATACGTTTATATTTGGAATAGACTGTAAGTACTTTAGATCAATATAGTTTCTTTATGTATTAATATAGTCATTCCTGGGATTGGTGTGTGTGTGTACATTTAATCCACATTGTGTATGTAAAAATATCACATAGCATGAAATTAGAGGAGAGTGTGTAAGCATTATACATAGTAAAGTCAAGTATTTCAGAATCCTAAAACTTAATGCACTTGGAAATTTGCCATGAGCAGTTTGGGAGCTTAAAATATATCTGTGGTATTAAATCTGGTATCTAATCCAAATCTTCTTTGTCCCTACACAATTGCATATTGTACAAAAAGTGGGAAATGATATTCTTTATTTGGATAAAATTTTGCATTGCTATTATATATCAGTGTATGTCAGTGAAGTACACTTTCTAAATATGCTTATGTTTTGAACTGTATGCAAAATGTGCATTTATTGAGCTTTTTCCCCTGCTTCCTATTTTTTATTTCCTTGATGAGGGAATATACACAGTAAATCTGAGACCATGAGACCTCTGTATTTCTGAAGTGAAATAACAGCTGACTGGTGTGTCTGCACAGCGGACCTTACCGTGGGTTTCATTTTCTGTACTTTTATTAAGAAATGCTGGAATATGGCCCTGACTGGTGTGGCTCAGTGGGTTGGGCCTCACTCTGTGGACAGAAAGGTCACCGGTTTGATTCCCACTCAGGGCACATGCCTAGATTGAAGGCCAGCTCCCCAGTTGGGGTTGTTCGAGGGGTAAATGATGGATGTTTCTCTCCCTCTCTTTCTCCCTTCCTTCCCCGCTCTGTCTAAATAAACGAACTATAAAAACATTAAAAAAAAGAAATGGTGAGAAACTGTGACAGTTGAACGAGGCGGGTCTGCCGCACTGACCGACCTGTTGCCACATGTTCGCCGTGAGTCTGCACATTCAGCTTCCTTCTTCGCAGGTGCCTTCCATTTGCCCCCAAATCTTACAGAACGAGTCGGCCTCAGGGAAGTCACTCGCTTCACCGGTGATTGTCAGGGGCCCATCCGTGCTAGCCCTGCTGGAGGCCTTGGACACAGAGCACAGCGTGGAAGTGACCAAATGTCTCTCTTGTCAGCATACGCGCTAGTGCGTGGGTGCGATTCAGTGTTTTCTCTCACCTCCGGTGTGCATTTCATTGCCTCCTCTTGTCATGAACTCCCTTCACTTGGTCTCGTTCATGGGGTTCTGCGTGTGATACCCCCGAGCGCACACCGTGAGCTGTCCTTGACTTCTTGTCCTTGAACCGATCAAGCCCAGATCTTCTATTCCTGAGAAATCCTGCAGTGGAGTCTCTCCCTCTACTTCCCTGGTTTCTGGTTTCTCTCTTCTTTTCACCAATCTGCGCCTCTGCCAACTTCCAGGGAAAGTGTACTTCCAGTACACATCCGGTGCTCGGACTCCCAGGGTTCGTCTTCCTGCCCTGGTTCTGCTCAGCTCTTCCCATCCTCTTCAGTCCTGTGCCTGCTGGATGTTTGTGCCTGCGATATGATTCCACCAACTTCTTTGCTTTTTAGTGAGTAAAGTGTTATATGTGTGGTTTTGTGCGTGTAGCCAGAAAAACCAGTGAAAGTCTCTTCATGGGTCCTCAAGGTTTCTTACTAAGAAAACGTAACTGGTAACTGGTGCAGCTTCCTTTTCCTCTTGCATTCTGTGAGATGTTGGCTTTTCTCCTGGGGAGGGTTTCAGGAGGTGAATAATGCAATCATAATCCACAGCGGTGTTTCAAAGAGGGAGCTACTTATTTTGTATTAGAGTTTAAAGTAGTCCCCCCTTTTGTGTGTGATTTCACTTTCTGCCAGGGCCAGGCAGGGCAAGGTCTGGTGGATGGGGCCTGGGTGGCCCGGAACAGACACCTGTCATGGAGGGCCAGCGGGTGCCAAACACCCGCTACCCGCAGCTGGAGGGCCAGTGCTAGGAAGTCGTGAAAGGATTGGCCAGCCGTTCAGGCCCCACCCCTTGCCCTTTGCTCTCTCTCTTCCCACGCGCTGGGGCTGGTCAGTTGGTGTTTCCATGGAGACATCAGAACTCCTGGCTACAGTTAGCTCAGTGCGTGCTAGAGACCCAGAGGAGTAGGAAGCAAAGGAGACGCTCTCTCCGTTTCTACTCTCTTCTTGGCTCGTTTGACGCACAACTGGCTCTAGATGGGCCACTTGCTTTCTAAGTTTCATCGACATTTTTGCCGCTGGCGCCGTCACCGTCCCTTGCCCAGTGGCCGTCATCCAGTGGTTTTCCCCGTCCACTGCGATGATGGCCTGCCTGGCCGGGACCACCCCGCTGCTCCTGCACCTGTGGTGCGCCCTGGTCACAGGCTGTCCCACCGGGATCGGGCACCTGTAGCTTCTGGCTTTTACATCGCGCCCAGAAGGCGGTGTCCTCTTCCGCAGACGACGCGCTTCCCTGTGGGGATCCTCCCCTTGGTGAACTGGAAGGACCCTCCAAAGAAGCCTGTGTTGTCTGCTAGAAATTCTAGGATGTTTGGACCCTCAAGAACGGTCTACATCCCTCCTGCAAGGCGCAGACTTTCTCTCCTGCCTCCACCACCGGAGCAGGGAGTCATGGCTGAGAAGCCAAGACCCTCCAGTACCACCCCATGTCCTTGCCCAAAGGAGGTGGAGGTGAAAGTCCAAGCAGAGTCCCCAGAATGGATAGAAAGGAACAGAAACGATCTGGTACAGCACAACGAACAGGCCGACCAGAGCAGCCCGGGGAAAAGTGGGGATCTACCACTGGCACCCAGGTCCCTGAAGACCAAGGGAAGCCTCACGCCTTGCAAGCGATCCGCAGAGGAAGTGCTGGGTGGAGACCTACTGCCCAGCGTGCCAGCCTCTCCGACCCTGGGCAAGGAGATGGGTGGTGACGAGCCCCCGAGGTCCTCTGCCAGCAGGAAGCCGCGCAAACGCAAACGTTCCCAGCCGCTGCCTCTGCTGCTCTGCGATCCAGGTGAGCTGCCCCCACCTCCCAAGTTGCCTCGCCTTGCTAGTGACGAAAACCTGGGTACCTTGCGGAGCACCTTGCAAAGTCAAAAGACCTTGGAGGAGAAAACAGAGGGCCCAGCTGACAGCAGTGCCACTCAGCCTGCCCCTTCTGTCCCTGCTCCAGGCTCGGCGCTGGCAGGCACCCTGCCCCTGGCCACTGAGGCTGGGCATCGCTCTGCCACCATCTCAGCCCGGGCAGCTGCAGATCTGAGCTCTCAGCCGCTGTTGCATGGTGACGAGGACATTCAAATGGACACGACTCCCCCTTGCTTTGGCGCCACAATCATGCCTTCCAACGACGACATAGAAATGGACACTACACCCCCTTGCTATGCCGCCACAATCCTCTCTTCTCCAAACTGCGACGCGAGATTCCTGCCGGTTTACCAAATCCAGTACAGCGTGGAGCACAGGCGCCCTGCAGGCGCTCCGCCGGCCCACCCTCGTTGAAGGACCACCGCCCTGCCTCAGGCCATCCCCTTGGCCCCGGATCCACACTGCAGCCTACCCAAGGGACCTCTGAGGGTCAGCAGAAGGGAACTTCCCTCCCCAACGCCCCTGTTAGCGCCAGAAGACCACTCATGGCATCGGAGTTGTCACCAAGATGCTGAGTGCTGCGCACAGGGGCTCCCTGTTGCTGGGACCTCTGCAGGGGCGTCCCCCGTGTGGTTCTGGGCCCCACAGCTCCCATGGCTGTGGGAGATGCCAGAGCTCACGCTGGCCGTCAGTGCACCTGCGGCCACCTGGACAGGGCAAGTGTCCTGCACTTCCAGCCGCCGCCACCACGGAGAACAAAGGTATGTCATCCCTGTTCTGACCATGTGAGGCTGTCTCCCGTAACTTGTTTCTTTGTTTTTAAATCGTTTCCGCGATGATTCACTGGTGTGACAGAAAATTACCTCATGATTCTTCTTCAGTGTCTAGGGTTTAGTTTGTTATCTTCGAGGAAGTCACCTTTCTCACGCATCTGATGGCCGCATGTGGAAAGTGTCTGCTCAAGTGCATCATCTTTCCCTTTGGCTGGAGTTCTAAATTCTCTGCTCAGTTTCATTGAAAATGGCACAAACTTATTTTTTTTTCCATTTGAATAGACTGAAATTTGAATCCAAGTGATTCATTTCTACTAGCCTGATACTATTTACATGATTTTTAAGTTTTGGCTTTGGTGTCTTTGTTAACGTATGTAAAGCAAATCCACAGTTGCTTAAAGAGCTGTGATTGACAGTATGTGGGGTACTGGAGTGTATTCCAGTCAGTTAGACACGGATGCCACGAGCATTACTGCAGCCCTACCTCAGTATTGCAGGCATATTGGCCTTTTAATACTTTTACATGTAAATGTATAGAAATGCAAACATTTTCTTACCTCAAAATCTGGACAAAAAAGAATTCATTAAGACTAAAAGCAGTATATGTTTTTCCTAACAATATATTAGTATTTGAAGAATCAGTTCTAAGTCAATTGTTAATCAAATTTTATTAAATTACAGTAATTTATGGTAAGTTAAAAAGAAATCATATTGGAATTTTAACTAAATTTTGCATTGAATTTTCAGTAGCTCTCTGCTGAATGAATACCTTATACCACATTAAAATTATTTTATCCATTTTTTTCTAGTATTGGAAGGGAAGACTCAACAGGAATAATGCAAAAATAGATGGGATGATATTTTTACACTTCCATGTTCATCATTTTCTTTCTTTTTCCTTCCAATATAAAGACACATTTTCTTCTTGTCTTTGTTTTTTTTTTTTAATTTTTGGTTATTCCTTCTTTAAACTTTAGTTTTCCTCAGTTAATACTTTTATGTTAGAGACTGGTGCAGTAATATTTCGCCACACAGAAACGGGTTTCTATTTAGCACACTAATTGGTCAGGATGCGTAATGCAGAGACAGAGAAGGGTGTAGGTAAGTGTAGATATCTTGTTGAATCATTCATTTACTCCGGAAATGTTTATCTAATACTTAAGCGGAAGATTCTAAGAAATGCAGGTGAAGTTCCAACGGGACTAAGACACAGACACACTGTAATTCAAATAAGCACAAGATGTCTTAGAGTGTTCACACCGATTTACCAAAATCCCGCACGCTGTGGTTTACACACGACAGAATGCACTTGCCACAGTTCTGGGGGCTGGGAAGTCCAAGAACAAGGTGCAGGCAGTCCGTGTCTAGGGCATGTCGTTTCCTGGGCTGCTGCCTGTTCCCTGTCACCTCACACCGTGGAAGGGGCGAGGGAACTCTCCGGGGTGACTTTCCCAGGGCACTGAACCCACTCACCAGGCTCGGCCCTCATGAGCTAACCACCTCCCAGGGAACCCACTTCACATGCCATCGCATTGGCGATTAGGCTTCAACATGGGGATTTTGAGGAGAGAAACCTCCAGTCCTGCGCATGCGGATCCTGGAAACACTAAATGAAAACGCGTGGACGATGCCTGTGAAAATGCCCACCAACGCTGCAGCCTCTCTTCCGCTCCTCTCCTGCACGCCTGCAGCTCCTGTCTCCAATGAGACCGCTGGGAGCTCCTTGACTCTTCCAAAGCCCCTGCGCATGCCCCTGGCCTGCCCAGGGGCATTTGGTCACAGCCTGATGTTCCCTCTCCTTCCGTAGAACTCCTTGGCACCCATTCTTAGCTCAGTGGACCAGGCTGGGCCTCCCTTGTCTCTGAGCACAGCCTGCGCTTTGCTGCCACAGGAGTTCACCCAGGCTCACAGCTCAACCAGACACGCTCTTGGTTCCCTCTCTGCCTGTGAAGATTCTTCCCATTTCTCAGGGCTCGTGGGTGTGCTTTCGCTGTCCACGCTGACCTTCAGTCAGCCCATCTACTGCTTTAGGCATTTGCCTACTTTCTATGTAACATGCCCCAACCTTCTGAAATGCAAGAAGAAACAAGCAAGCCATCAAATTTAAACTGCTGTATACCTCCTACAAAGCTTAGAATTGCTTTCAGTGCTGCTTGGAGTAGAAAGTGCACAGTATTGAAATAGTGAATGCATTCATTTGGTGCACTAAGACTCTTTCCCAAGAATTTAATTTCTGTTTACTGTATGCCTAACTTGGAGTTTGACAGTAAGATCCAGATGAAATAGGGAAGTTAACAGAATACAACCTGTAATGTGCTCCAATAGTGGTACCTGCAGGAAATGTATAGGAGTGGTACTAATTCAGGCGAGTCAATAAATGGATGAAGGGATAGCTGACTATGGGAAAAAATGATGTATTTTAATTTTCTAGAGCTGACCTTTAGTACTCTGCCGTCCTCCTTGTGGGTAAATCAGTCTGATAACTTTGTGTTGCAAGTACAGTGAGTGGCCTAATTTCTCCCTTCACCACATTCGCTGATAACACTCTGGTGGACACAATGCGCTCTAGCCAATTCTGTGCCCCTGCTTTTGCAGTTACATCATCCTGGCTTTCAGCACTGTGTAGACTGTGGTGTCCAATTGTGACATTACATTAACTTGGGCATTAAAAATAATGTTTTAGCATAAGATTAATCTAATATTTCACTATTAGAGACAGGCAAACTACATTTCATGCTTCTTCCATTGATATTTCAGTCTTGTGCACAATTGTAACACTTTATCAGTTTATTTCCCTTGGATTTCTACTTGTGACAATTTGAAACAACCTCGTTTCTTTTTAAAAAATATATTTCATTGATTATGCTATTACATTTGTCCCAGTTTTTCCCCCTTTCCCCGTCTCCACCTGGTACCCCCATTCCCTCCAGTAGTACCCTCCCTTTGTTCATGTCCATGGGTTGTGCATATAAGTTCTTTGGCTTCTCCATTTCCTGTACCAAGGGTGTCAAACTCATTTTTACCAGGGACCACATCAGCCTCGCGGTTGCCTTTAAAGGGCCAAATATAATTTTAGGACTGTATAAATGTAACTATTCCTTAACCTTAAAGAATTAAAATTATATTCCACCCTTCAAAGGCAACCAACCATGAGGCTGATGAGGCCCCCGGTGAAAATGAGTTTGACACCCCTGTCCTATACTGTTCTATTCCTCACATTTCCTCTCTATTTTGTACCTACCAATTATGCTTCTTAATCCCTGCTCCTTTTCCCACATTCTCTCCCTTCCCGCTCCCAGCTGATAGCTCTCCAAATGATCTCCATGTCTATGATTCTTTTTTTTATTTATTTTTTAATATATTTTATTGATTATGCTATTACAGTTGTCCCATTTCTCCCCCATCACTCCCCTCCACCCTACCCACCCTCTCCCACCCACATTCCCCCCTTTAGTTCATGTCCATGGGTCACAAGTTTTCTAGCTTCTACATTTCCCATACTATTCTTGCCCTCCCCCTGTCTATTCTCTTCCCATTATCTATGCTACTCATTCTCTGCACCTCTTCCCCCTCTCTCCTCCTCCCACGCCCCTGCTGCTAACCCTCCATATGATCTCCATTTCTGTGGTTCTGTTCCTGTTCTAGCTGTTTGCTTAGTTTGCTTTTGTTTTAGGTGTGGTTCTTGATAGCTATGAGTTTGTTGTCTTTTCACTGTCATAGTTTTATCTTCTTTTTCTTAGATAAGTCCCTTTAACATTTCATATAATAAGGGCTTGGTGATGATGAACTCCTTGAACTTGACCTTATCTGAGAAGCACTTTATCTTCCCTTCCATTCTAAATGACAGCTTTGCTGGATAGAGCAATTTTGGATGTAGGTCCCTGCTTTTCAAGATTTCAAATATTTCTTTCCAGCCCCTTCTTGCCTGTAAGGTCTCTTTTGAGAAATCAGCAGACAGTCTGATGGGAACTCCCTTGTAGGTGACTGTCCCCTTATCCCTTGCTGCTTCTAGAATTCTCTGCTTCATTTTAATCTTGGCTAATGTAATTATAATGTGCCTTGGTGTGTTCCTCCTTGGGTCCAACTTCTTTGGGACTCTCTGAGCTTCCTGGACGTCCTGGTAGTCTATTTCCTTTGCCAGATTGGGGAAGTTCTCCTTTATTATTTGTTCAAATAAGTTTTCCACTCGTTGCTGTTCTTCTTCCCCTTCTGGGACCCCTATAATTCGGATGTTGGGACGTTTAAAGATGTCCCGGAGGTTCCTAAGCCTCTCCTCATTTTTTTGAATTCTTGTTTCTTCCTCGTCTTCTGTTTGGTTGTTAGTTTCTTCCTTCTGGTCCACTCCATTGGTTTGAGTCCCAGTTTTCCTTCCATCTCTATCAGTTCCCCATGCATCTTCCTTCATTTCACGGATTGTAGCCTGCATTTTTTCATCTAGTTTGTGAGCAAAATCAACCAATTCTGTGAGCATTTTGATGACCAGTGCTTTGAACTGTGCATCTGACAGGTTGGCTATCTCTTCACTGCTTAGAGGAATTGGCTCTGGGGCTTTTATTTGTTTTCCGGTTTGAGCCATTTTTGGTGGGTTTTTTTTGTTGTTGTTGTTTTGGTTTTAGTCTGGTCGCGGCTATTACATAGTGAGGGGGTGGAGCCTTAGGTGTCCCTCAGGGCGGGGCAGCCCAGTCGCTGGGTTGTGACGCTATAGGTGGGGGCGGGGTCTGAGAAGCAGCAATGGCGCCTGCTCAGCTCTCTCCCGGACTCCGGCCCTTTCCGCTGCTTCCCCTTCACCTGGATTATCTGTGCACGCGGGCGTGTTGTTACGTAGTGAAGAGTGGAGCCTCTGGCGCTCCCCAGTGCGGGGCAGCCCAGTCGCTGGGTTGTGACGCTGTATGTGGGGGTGGGGCCTGAGAGGGAGCAATGGCGCCTGCTCCGCTCTCTCCTGGATTCAGTCCCCTCCGCCACTTCCCCTCCGCCTGGACCGTCTGCGCGCTCGAATGTGAGACCACCTGGTCAGTCAGCCAGCCGCCTTGTGCGGCCTCACTGGGTCTGCACAGTTGCCCCCCTGTGCCCGGGGTCCGCCAGCTGCTGCCTGTGGGCCCGGGGACCGCCAGCCGCCGCCTGTGCACCTGGGAACTGCCAGCCACTGCTGCTTGCGTTCCTGGGTCTGCACCTCCACTTTCTCCCGCCGCGACTCTGCCCCTCTTACCGGTCTGGATGAATGGTTGCTGGACTTCCGTACAGTTCAGTTTTCTATAAGTTCTGGTTGTTTTCTTGTTTCTAAATATTTGTTGTCCTTAATTTTGGTTGTGAGAGGAGGCACAGTGTGTCCGCCTACGCCTCCATCTTGGCCGGAAGTCTCCATGTCTATGATTCTATTTCTGGTCTGGTTTTTGCTAAGTTTGTTTTTTTTCAGATTCAGTTGTTGATAGTTGTAAGTTTGTTGCCATTTTTATATTCATAGTTTTGATCTTCTTTATTTTCTTAAATAAGTCCCTTTAACATTTCATGTAATAATGGCTTGGTGATAATGAATTCCTTTAGCTTTACCCTGTCTGGGAAGCACTTTATCTGTCCTTGGATTCTCAGTGATAGCTTTGCTGGATAGATAAATCTTGGTTGTAGGGCCTTGCTTTTTATCACTTTGAATACTTCATGCCAGTCCGTTCTAGCCTGCAAATTTCTTTTGAGAAATTAGCTGACAGTCTTATGGGAACTTCTTTGTAGGTAACTGTCTGCTTTTCTCTTGCTGCTTTTAAGATTCTCTTTTTATGTTTAAGCTTTGGCATTTTAATTATGATATGTCTCAGTGTGGTCCTCTTTGGGTCCAACTTGGTCCAACTTGTTTGGGATTCTCTGTGCTTCCAGGACTTGTATGTCTATTTCTGTCACCAAATTAGGGAAGTTTTCTTTCATTATTTTTTCAAATAAATTTTCAATTTCTTGCTCTTCCTCTTCTCCTTCTGGTATCTCTATGATTCGGATATTGGTATGTTTAGAGATGTCTCAGAGGCTCCTTACCCTATCCTCAATTTTTTTAATCCTTGTTTGTTCTTGCTGTTCTGATTGAATGCCTATGCCTATTTTTTTCTTATGTTCCAAATCGTGATTTGAATCCCAGCTTCCTCCTCTTCGCTCTTGGTTCCCTGTAGTTTTTCTTTATTTCACTTAGTGTAACCTTCATTTCTTCCTTCATGTCATTGCCATACTCAGTGAGTTCTCTGAGCATCCTTACCATCAGTGTTTTGAACTCTGCATCTAATAGATTGCCTATCTCCATTTTGTTTAGTTTTTTTCCTGGGATTTGTTCTGTTCTTTCACTGGGGCCATATTTCTTTGTCCCCTCAATTTGGCAGCTTCCCTGTGCTTGTTTCTGTGAATTAGGTAGAGCTGCTTTGACTTACTGTCTTAGTAGCGTGGTCTTTTGCAGAAAAGGGACCTGTAAATCGTGTGGGGTAGAGACTTAGGTAATCGCTGGGGCAGGGCAACCTGATTCAGTGCATTGAGGCTCTGCATGGGGGAAGGGCTTGGAGAGAGGTAAATGCCGCTGCCTGGCTTTGTGTGCCCAGCACTTGCTGGGTTTCCGGTCACTTCACCCACTCTCTGTATGCAGCTGGCACCTTTCCAGCTGTTGCCCTGGTGCTGAATCCCAGAGTGGGTGGGTTTGTGTATGTTCTAAGACCATGTGGGCCTTTTTCAGGGAGTCTCCTGAAAGTCCAGCAGTGTCTTCTGCCACCCAACCCCCCACTGGTTTTTACAGCAGAAGCTATAGGGATTTATCTTCCCCACATTGTAACCCTGGGCTGTACGGCCTGGCCTGGGGCTGGGATTGCTCACTTTCAAGGTATCCCTCCCAATTTGTATCCACCACCCATGGTTGTGGGACTGCCCATTCCACCTCTGCTGCTGCTGCTTCTCCATGCCACGCCGCGTGTCCTCGCCTCCCCACTCCATCTCCACGTCTCCGCCCCTCCTACCTGTCTGGATCAATGTAGCTTCTTTAAACCCTTTATTTCAGACTTCCTTCATTGTCAGACTTCCACACAGTTCGATTTTCTGACAGTTAAGGTGTCCTTCGTTTTGAGGTTTAGTTGTAATTCTTTCTGTGGTTGCACAAGGAGGTGAAGCATGCCTACCTATGCCTCCATCTTGACCGGAAGTCTCAAAACAACCTCATTTCTAGAGTCCTTTGCAAAAGGAACCTCAGTAGACTTTTGTTTTGTAAACTTTTCAACAAAAAAATTCTTTTTAAGAACTGTTTCTCTTTTATAGACTTTTCTATTTTATAACCTATTCATAAAATGATATTTCCTATTCTGCCTCTGTATTTTGTTCTTTAATCACAAAAATTAAGGAGGCTTCCTGTACTGTGCATGACACCATGCTCTAGTAGGCATTTAGTAGGGACTACTCAGCAAAACTGTCATATAACAAACAGTAACGCTGTCATTTAATAAACCTACAGTTGAGCTTAGACATGTTTTTCATTGTTTTTTTTTTCCTGTTGCCATTTCCTGTTAGATCCCTGTGAGCTCAAACTCGGAAGACAAAAGACATCATCATCTTTTATTTGTCTGCTTTAGTCATTCAACAAATGTGTACTGAACACCTGCTATGTGCCAGGGCTTTTTTCTCAAGTTCTAGGTTGTGGAAACATGAACATAGTCAGTATCTGAGGACAAAAGTAGCTCACGGAGAGGGGATTGAGAGCGACCGTGTAAGGGAAGTGTGTTTTATACGGGGTGTCCGGAGAGAGACTCTCTAAGGACGTGCACTAGAGCAGGGACCTCACTACAGCTTGAGCAGAGAGCGCCCTGTGGACAGCGGAGGCGCAGCCTTTCAGGGAGCGTCCCGGGAAGCGGTGGCAGCTGGGGCCCATCCTGAGGCTCCCTCCCCTGCTCAGGAAACAGACAAGGAGCCAGTGTGGCTAGAGCAGAGCAGTCAGCGCAGAGTGGTAGGGAAGGAGATCGGAGAGGGTGTGAGCGGTGATACCAGGCAGTGTGTGTCGGCCGCGGTGAGGGGTTCATTTTCATTTGGCTCTGAATGAACCTGAACGTTACTAGAGTCACCTGAGCCAAGGAGCGACACACGATCTGATGTGCATCTTAAAAGCTTGTTTTACCCACTGACTGTACTGGCTTTGTTAATGCTGCGTAGCAAATGACTACACATTTAGTGGCTTTGAAACAGCACGTGTTGATCATGTCAAAGTTTCAGTGGCTCCAGGGTTGGCGAGGAGGGGCCATTTAGCCGGGTTCTCTGTTCAGCATGCCATAAGTCTAAAATCAAGTGCCATCATCAGGGTCCTGTCAGCAGAATTCACATCCTTGTGGCTGTGAGATTGAGGTCAAGGTCCCCAATTCTGCTGTGGATTTTTTCATCCTAGTTATTTTTTTCTACTTGGGCAAAATAATTCATAACATGAAATTTGCCATCTTAACCATTTGTTAAGTGTGCAGTCCAGTGGTGTTAAGTACACTCACGTTGTTGTGAATCATCTTTAAACGTTTTTAACCTGCAGGTCTGAAACTCTGCACCCACTGAACGATTTCCCTTTTCTCCCTCCTCCCATCTCCTGGTAGCCACCATCCTGCTTTCTGTCTCCATGAGCTTGGCAGATGCGCATACCGCATGTCAGTGGAATCGCACGGTGTTTGCTTTTTAGGGGACTGGCTTGTTGTTTGTTTTTGCTGCCTGTCAGCCTGGTGCCGACCTGGGGTGATGCGTAGAGGGGTACAAGGGTGGAAGAGAAGCAGCAGCCCTGTGAGGAGGAGAGAGGAGCTGGAAGTGAGAGGTGGGGAGCACCTCGGAGAGAGGAATTTTCTTCCCTCCACTCCTCTGACCCTTCGCCCCTCAGCCTGTCCCCTCACTGTCATCACATGTCTCAGGGAGGCAAAGCCTCGGGGCAGCGGCCCTCTTGGGGCACCAGCCACACAGGACAGGTGGACTGGCTGGCTGTCTTCTCCTCTGAGGGTCCCGCAGTTTCAGCTCTTTGGGTAAGTTTACATCTGTGGCAGTAAGACACACTAAGTGTTGTACATTGTGCAGGCACAATTTCAGCCTCCAAAGAGGCTGAAAAATAAATTTATCAATAAATTTCTTAATGTGCCTTTAATAAAAGAAAATTTAGTTGAAATTTGTCGTCCTTATTTTTATAAACTTGGTTGCAGTTTAGATGGCCATGGACTGAGTGGCCCCTGAGCACAGAACACCAGCCCTGCGTGGGCTCCGACTACAGACAGGCTCCCGCCGAGCCTGCCTCCTGCTGACGCAGCTCTCCCCGCTGCCTGTCCTGCGTCCCTGCTGCCAGTGTTGCCAACTCTAGCAAATGCAAATACCAGCACCCAGTGCAATTTAGATTCTAGGCCATTGACAAGTAGCTTTTTAGTATCAGTACGTCCCATGAACTATTTGAGCCATGCTTGCATGAATGTTATCTGTTGGTCCTCTGAAGCTGAAATTGAACCAGGTGTCCTGTATTGTGTTTTTGGCAACCCTACCTGTCCTGAGAGCGTGCCCACAATAAATCGTTTGAACACACACACACACACACACACACACACGCACGCAAAATTGTTTGTGTTTTTTTTAGTGGAAATCAATGTCACAAACGACTGCCGTCTTGATGGAGGAGTTTCGGAAATGGTGTTCAAGACAAGCCAGACAGCTTCCCGTGGAGAAACAAACACGTCATCTGATGGGTCAGAGCATAGTCAGAAGGACAGCGTTTCCAATTGAGATAAGTCACTGCGTTCACTGGTTACGGCTTCATTTTATTAATCATCGAGATTTTATTTATTTATGTACTTATTTATTTTATTGATTGGTTTTAGAGAGAGGAGAAGGAAGAAAGAGAGAGAAACATTGATTTGTCGTTCCACTTATTCATGCGTTCATTGGTTGACGCTTGTATGTGCCCTGACTGGAGTTTGAACCTGCAACCTTGGTGTACTGGGACATCGCTGTGAAGAACTGAGGTACCTGGTCAGGGCCACTGAGATTTTATGTAGCATGTTATTTTATTAGTTTGTTATCAAATATTATAATTTCTACAGCTATATTTTACTTACTTTGCTATTATCTGTTTTTTTTTTCCATTAGACTGAGGTCAATAACACCCACATTTGATTTTCTACTTTCTGGTAACCCAGAGTACCACAGTATGGACGATTAATAATTGTTGATGAGTAAGTAAATGAATGAAATTTCTTCTGTATCCCATTAGAAAATAAAAGGGGGGAATTTTTATCAATATACTGGAGAAGCAAAGAAATACAAAATAAAACCAGAAAATTTTTCTTCTTCAAAATTTGCAAGAGAAACACTATCATGAACATTGAGTGGGGGGGGTGAAGTAAACATTTTCATACATGTCTGGAGAGAGTGTACATTGGTCGACTTTCTGGGGGGCAGTGTGCTTATTTATAAAGAAGTTCAAATATTTCTTTCTCAGTACCCACCATTTTAATTTGTAGCAGTTCAACCTAAAAATTAAAGACATGCTCAAAAAGGTGAAGAGATTTATTTACACTAATAAAAGTTGAAATCAAAGGAAGTGACTAAGTACATTATGATGAAATGTCTTGTACAAATCATGTTTTTGAATAATTTGCACAAAAAGGTTTCTCATAAGATGTTAATGTTTCTTACTTTTTAAAAGATATTCATGTTTTTAAAAGATGATATAAAATAGTATACATTGTATTATTATTTCAACTTTTAAAACAGGAAAACTAACTAGTGACTGAGAGTACAGAATTCAAGTCAAATAGACTCAGTGTGAATGCTGACTTCGCTATGTAGTTATTAAAGACATGGCATCGGAGAAATTATTTCATTTACCTAAGTTTCCATCTTATTCTGTGAAAGTCACGTAATGGTAGTAGCACCTACCTTGTAAAGTTATGAGGATTAAATGAGGAAATGAATTATTACTAGTGTCAAAATAATTGAGGAGAAATAAGAAAACATTCATGTAATTTTTCTCTTTGTGATGGCATATAGGTGCCTTTCTGCTTTAAATTCCATATGATATTTTCTAAATTATCTATAATGAAACTATTAGTTCATAATCCAAAATAGATATTCACAATAAAAACAAGACTAGAGTAAATTATCTCTTAAATGACTAAAAACATTTTAATGTGGATAAGCACATTCAAATGTGCAGCCCATAATTTATTTTTTAATATAGTAAATACCCGTAGAGAAAACACATTCATCAAATTTGGTTTGTCAAAGAAATAACATTCAATTCATTAAACATGTAACATTCTCACTTCTGAGAGTTTAGCTCTGTCACAATGTCACTTATTGAGAACAAGGATGAAAATCAGGAAAAACCCTCCCAACGACATAAGCCCTGAAACAGCAGAGGAAACAGTACAGAATCTGTGTGCTAAAGCGCGTGTATCTTTCTGAGTTCAAAAGGCCCTCGAGTCTTCGCTCGGTGACCTTGCTGGGTTGTGGCTGGTTTGCGGGAACTCTCTCCACGTCACTGTGCAGGCGAGGACCCGAGGGGCATCCTGGACTTGCTCATTTTCTGGTCTTCCACATCCCACAGCCAGGTCTTCCCCATTCTGTCCTTAAACGAGGCGGGAGCTCAGAGAAAAAGTCAAACCACCTTTGTCTCTCACTCAGCGTGTTGGATGTTTGTGAACTGGTCTGCTCTCTAGTCTTCATGTCTCCCACGTGGCCCGCTTGCCCCCGTCCTACCCCTCCCTGCCCATTAGCTGAAACGCCTCTGGACTTGCCATTGCTCTGGAGACCAAACTGCAGGCAGGGACCACCTCACGGCCCTGCCTGGTGTGGTCCCCGCCTGCCCCTCCAACTTCATCTGTCCTCCCTGTCACGTAAGCAAGCTCAGCTGACACCGCAGCACAAATGCCTTCCCAGTTCCTACATTTCTCTCACTTGCCAGCCTGTCGACCGTTCCCAAGCTGGACCTCTGACATGAACGCACACTCTTCTGCCCTGCCTTTTCACCTGCGAGCTGTTAAGCTGCTCATCCTTTGGGGGTCAGCTTAGGAATCCTGTCTGAGAGGCCTTGGTGGGTGACCACCTGGCAGGAGCCCCGCCATTCCCTGCTTCCCACGGGCTGTTTCTGTGATCACAGCCCAGCTGTACCTTAAGCTCCTCAGAGGCCACTGCCCTTCCCTTCACTGTATTTCTAAACCAGCTGTGCTGCCGCATTTCCAAGCCCACGACGTGAGGAGCACAAACTATCAGTGAGACTAGAGGCTGCTATTGACAGACATAGAGACTAAGGGAGAAACTAGCACGGCGTAGGCTCATAGCTGAAGAGGGGACTTGAAGTCAGGGACTTAAAACTCTTGGCACTTATTTTATTTATTGCTTTTGGGAGAGAGCCAGAGAGAGAAACATTGCTTTCTTCCACTTACCTATGCATTCACTGGTTGCTTCTTGTACGTTCCTGGACCGATGATGGAACCTGCAACCTTGTGGTGTCGGGACAATGCTCTAACCAACTCAGCCAGCTGGCCAGGGCTGGGATTGATTTTTTTAAAGTTATACTTTGTTGTTTATGACATTACAGTTGCCCCAACTGTTCTCCCTTTGTCCCGCACCTCCCAGTGCCCCCTACTCCCTCAGGCAATCCCCACACTGCTATCCATGCCCGTGGTTCATGCGTGTATGTTCTTTGGCTACTCTGTTCCTTGTGCTGCACTTTCCTTCCCCTTGGCTGTTCTGTAAGTACCTGTTTCTGCTTCTTAATCCGCTCACCTCTTCACGCATACCCCCAAACCCCCTCCCATTTGGCAACCATCAAAATGATGCCTGTGTCTATGATGCTTGTTCATTTTGCTTTTCAGATTTAGTTGTTGATAGGTATGTATTTATCGTCATTTTATTGTCCATATTTTTCATCTTATTTTTCTTAAAGAAGACCCTTTAACATTTCATTTAATACTGGTTTGGTTGTGTCTTGGTATTTTTTGAGATAGAAGCAAAGTCAGTAAGGGCTTCACTCTTTTTTTTTTTAAATGGTAAACTCTTTTTTTTTAAATATTTATTTCTTTTAGATTTTATTTATTTATCTTTAGAGGGGAAGGGAAGGAGAGAGGGAGAGAAACATCAATGTGTGGTTGCCTCTTGTATGTCCCCTGCCGGGAACTGGCCTGGCAACCCAGGCATGTGCCCTGACTGGGAATCGAACCGTGATCCTTTGGTTTGCAGGCCCGCGCTCAATCCACTGAGCTACACCAGCCAGGGCAGGGCTTCACTCTTAATAGATTGCAAGACAATGTCCAAAACCAGGAACTCAGACCATCCAAAAGGCATGTCCAGTCCAGACCGAATGAAACTATTATTGGAGAGAATACCAGGGAAATTGTTGAGATAATGTAACATTTGCTCATTTATTATATTTGACAATTGCTCTAGTGAATTATTCCTTCAGTGCCACCTGGTAATGTCAAAGTGGTCATATTTCAGTTCTAGGTGTGTCTACTTTGTGTTTCGTTCCTCGTTGTAGGATAGTAAGTGACAGTGAATGCAGTTGCTTATTCATATAATTGATAAAATATTTTTAAAATATGAAGACTATAGAATTATACAGTTTATAAAATTTTTCAGCTGAGAAATTTGGGCTCAATGCTTTTTTTTTTTTTAATCTGTATCTCAGTGTTTGGAGGTTGTATAAACAGATATTAAACAATAGAAAGCATAACATTTTTAAACTCTGTCTACTCTCTTTCATTTTTTCTTACAAACTGTCCAGTTCTTTCTGTAATCTCAGCTCTGTCTAGTCTTGTGGCAATGCTCTGATTCTTGTAATGTCATTAAATGTCCACGAGTGCACTGATAATTTGTAAGTATTTCTCCTAGAGCTACAGGGGATTAGATTCCTGTGGCCACAGATGATACTTCCACCAAGTGCTTCTCACTGAAGGATGTGAAGAGGCATCACTCCAGCTGCCGATGCCACTCTGTCCCTTTCCGTTGCTTGTCTGCTAAGCCAATGCCACACAGTCATGGAATTTCAAGACGCCACGTCTGTGTTAGGGAGGGTAGCCTAGGCTACACTATGGTGATAAATACCCCACAGACTATCAGTTACAATAAAGGAGAAAAAATTCTTGCTCATGAAATGTCTGAGGAACGGCAGATGTGTCTGGGGGCAGCTCTTTTCCCAGCAATAACCCAGGGCTTCAAGTTCTTTGTCCTCACAGCTCTGCTGTCTCAGACCTGAGCTTAATGGAGACACCAAAAAAGGAAGTAAGGAAAAGTGAGCCAAAGATCTTGTGGGAGAGTTCAAGAGTCAGTTTTGGAAGTGGTCTCTGTTATTTTGGCCCCAGTTTAAATTCAACACAGCCTGGGAAAGGCAGCTATTCTGTGTGCTCGGGAAGGGAAAACAGAATTTTGTTTCGGTGTGCATTTAACCAGCCACCACGACACCCAGCTCTCATTGGCTTATATTTATCCGCTTTTTACATTTATTCACTCTCATTCTTTCCGAGTCCTTAGATTTTAGGTATTTCTCTTGAAAATATTACGTAATTGAATTTACTGTTTAAACTGATCTGACAATGTCTGTCATTTAAATTGAGGGTTTAGGCTATTTACATTTAATGTGATTGTTTCTAAATATGTTTTCTATTTTCCTGAGGTTCTATTCCCTTATATTCTTTGTTTTATTTTTCTTGTTTACAACTTTCTCTTTTTCTTTATTGCTCTACTGAATTAAGCAATACATGTTCTAGTAATATCTTTATGAAATGGTCTCTTATATCCTCATCAAGAAATATCTGTTAAACTTGTTACTGTTCACTGTTTTAGTTGTCTCTTATTTTAAAAATCGCATCTCAGTGATTATTATTGTTTCTATTTTACTATAAAATCAATGCTTGCTTAGATTTATATATATATTTACCAGTTTTCTCTTTTCTCCTTTTTGTTTTCTCGCTCAGCATTTTTTTGTAACTTAATTTTTCCTTCTACTGTTAATTTTATTCTGTATGAAGTACATTTTTTAAGATTTCCTTCTTTGTTGGTCTATTAATGATATATTTTCAGTTTTTGTTTATCTAAATACATCTTCTATTTTACTCTATTTAATAGTATAAATAATAAAATATATAAAGAATAAATGGCCTGAATAATGCTTATTGCCAGAAAGTCTAGGTAAGCTTTGAAGTGTTACTTTTCTTACATACACCTTTAAAATATAAATTATTTTAGAGTCCATATAACTAAAATATGGTATTATTATTGAATTTCCCTTTGATAAATATAATCTATCTAAAATGTGGATGAAGAATTGCAATCAATAACATGTTTTTCTTTCTTAAGCTATTTGAAAATTTTTCTCCATATACAAATAAATCTCAACCATAATTGGAATTTTTTATCCAGCATCAAATTCTTAATAAAACTATTCTATTAATTGTCTATTCACATGCCTTTCAGGCATGAAATTGTCCTGCAACACAAAAATAAGTGGCACCACATTCAAAGAGAAACCTCAGACTTTCAAGAATATGATTTAGAATTAAGGGCTTGAGTGTTCTTTTTAGAATAGAACTCTGATTATTGCACTGCTTTTGTACACTAGTTTTTCAAGGTCCTTATAGTATTACTTCTTCTTTACCCCTGAATCTGTATTTCCCTCATTTATGGAGCTTCCTTGTTTAGGAAGGTAAAGGATGAGTGTAGCAGGCAAGAAAACTGACAAAATCAATTTACCAATGTGAGAAGAATTATTCCTCTTCAAAGATGTTCAAAGATTCCTAGTCTTGAAGAAAAGAACTTGAGTCCGAATTATGCTAATCTGAAATGATCTAAATTTCATACCAAATTATGTTTCCTGAATTCAGAAATATTTTTATGAGGTTATCCGTCTTTCGAACAAATGCTGCATCAAGATGATTTATTATTTTGGCCTGGCTGGTATAGCTCAGTGAATTGAGTGTGGGCCTGTGAACCAAAGAGTTGCCAGTTCGATCCTCAGTCAAGGCACATGCCTGGGCTGTAGACCAAGTCCCCAGTAGGGGGTGCACGAGAGCCAACCACACACTGATGTTTCTCTCCGTCTCTTTCTCCCTCCCTTCCCGTCTCTCTAAAAATAAATAAATAAAATCTCTTTTAAAAAGATGATTTATGATATCATCGCAGACTTCTGAGTTACAGAACATAAATTGGTTGTGAAGAGACCAACAACCTAGTAAGTCAGAGAAGATCTCCAAGTTGATCTCTATGTACAAAGTGTACAGATTAAGAAAATGAGGAAAACCTAAGGCCAAAGAGAATGGAAAGGTTTTATACAGACTATTTTTTATACTACCAGTCATATCAGAAGGCAACTGTAATATCATTTTGCAACTTAGCTTATATAAATAAATGTTTAACATGACCGACATACCCAAATAGATGCTGAGAGCATCACTCTATCGATGATCATAAATATGACTCGCAGGGGTGTCTAACCCATTGCCCACAGGCTGCGTGTGGCCCAGGATGGCTATGAATGTGCCCCAACATAAAACTGTAAATTTACTTAAAATGTTACGAGTTTTTTTGTGATTATGTGTCGCAGTGTATTTCAGGTGTGGCCCAAGACAACTCTTCTTCCAGTGTGGCCCAGAGATGCCAAAAGGTTGGACACCTTGGATAGAGGAATATTTATTGCTTTTAAACCTTTTCTGTTTTGGAAGAAGGAAATATGTGACATACATTTATTTCTTTTAAAATGCTATAAATGAATGATATTTGGTGCCAGTTTTGAAGGGTTAAATCTAAGCTTTCTGGAAATCAACTTACATGAAATTCCCATCCCTTGATGCCCCATGATAAATGAGGAATTACATTATCAGTTTTTTTTCTTCTTAATTATATTTGACCAATGAACAAATTTTAATTTAAAAATTTTCTACTTTCATAATAGTTTTGTAGTTACAAGGAAACAAAGCAAAGTACGAAACCTGAGGTCAAAGTGGACAGGGAAGAGAAAGAGGGAGAGACCTGGCTTGCACTACTAAGTGTGGGACACTGGTGGTCTTTGGGCAGGGAGAGGACAGTGACAAGAAGGAGCATGAGGCGTGCTGGTAATGATCCGTTCCTTGGTAAAATCTTTTTAAGATGTTATTTATTTAGTTTTGGAGACAGGGGAAGGGAGGGAGAAAGAGAGTAGGGAGCCTCTCGCACACCCCCTACCGGGGACCTGGCCTGCAACCCAGGCATGTGCCCTGACTGGGAATTGAACCGACGACCACCCTGTGGTTTGCAGGCCAGCACTCAATCCACTGAGCCATAGGAGCCAGGGCTGTTGCTTGGTAGAATCTTACTTAGGTTTGTTTGGTTTGTAAAAATTTATCTATCTATACATTTATCATATGTGTACTTGACCTTATTTATATTATGCTTCAATGAATAGATTTTAAAAATCCAAAAGTCAGTGTTAGAGGCATCTCATGGCCAGCTGTTCTGTGGACAAACAGAGGAGTGTGATGCTGAGTTAGCCCATTTCTCTGAGCTGTCTGAAATGGGAGTCCCAAGAGAACTGTCGCGAAAGCCAAGGCATGTCTGTAAAATGCCTTTCTATTCTGACTTCGCTGGATTAGTAGAGTAATGTTAAATATTATTATTATCAGTCATGGAATGCACAGGTAGAAATAAAATGGCATTAAAGCTCAATGCCAGTGAGCTAAAAAAATGGCTTTGTTCAGAATTCTACCAGTATTTGAATTAAAGAACAGTGTTCTTTGTCCGTAGTTACAAAATAGCATTTTAATGAATGATACCGAAACCAAACAAGATCACAGGCAAAGAAAGAACTCACAGGATTCTAGATCAACTAGATCCTGGAATCCTTTCCTCATTCACTGTCCTAATCTGTTGTGTTTCTGGGCAGAACCGACACATTTTCAGGTGCAGTTCTTTGCACTACATCCTCCGCCATCCGTGGCCTGGTGGTAAGAGAAGCCTTGTCTCTATGCCTCCCAACAGAGAGAAGAGAAGAACATTACTGCTCAGCGACTGAGGGGATTCAGCACGAAGGGAGCTGTCTTCGCAGAGAGTCTCCCCTGACCCCTCTTATCAGTTCTGAAGAGTAACCCGCTGTATGGGGACGTGAGTTTGGAGGAAGTCATGGAAGACAGGAAAAAGAATCCTTCGTGGACCATCGAAGAGTGTGACAAGCGTTCCCTGCACACCAGCCTGTCTGGGCATCTGAAGGTACTAAGACTTGCTTCTTCGGGGGTGCGGGGGGCCAGTGAGGCCATCCTGAAAGATATGGTCTCGGGGTGATGGGCATTCCTCACCAGGTGCCAAATCTCCAGGTTTTAGGTCATGTCAGCCTCTGGCTTCCCTTGTTCTCTCCTCGTCATTATTTGTGTCTATTTGTTTTGAGTTTTACAACACATCTGATGCGGCACAGAAGCCAGGTTTACCAGGAAGGTAAAATCTTTTTGAAAATTAATTTGCCAGATCATGTATGTTTTCCTCCAGTCGTGTGACTATTTATGTTCACGAATACTTACGAATCTGTCGTTGGACATTTATTAAGAAATATTTGTTAAACATCTGTCTTCGGCCCTGTGCAAGGCAGCTCTCATCAAAGATCGTTTCATTTCAAGCCCACTCAGTGATTTCAGACTGCAGACTTACATGCTGGGCTCTTTCCTGTGTCTCAGTAACGAAACGAAACAAAACAAAGGCATTTCAACACAGGAAAGGTATGCAATGAACTCCTTTGCCCAGCTTAAACCCAACTGAAGTCTGGTTTCTTTTTTCCTCTTTTTCCCCGCTGGTGTCACCCATCACATAGAAGATCTCGAAATAGCTGACAAGCCAGGAGAGAGGCCCTGTGTTTTCTGATTGGACTGGACTCCTACCCAGCCCCAGCCAGCCACGGCTGCCCCACGGCCAGGAAGCCCGGGCATGTTCCAAGTAGTCCTTATGCCTATGTGTTCATACCTGAAGCATCTAAAGACTTTCTTTTGCAGGGAACAGCCTCATGCCCCCTTAAAATCTTATACTTCTGAACATCTCAAATGTGCATGCTTTGAAGTATCTCCTTGTCTGGAGTCTTTGAAGTTTCTTAACCTCCTAGTAGATTGAATGTATCTCCTCCTGGTCTCTTTCTGGAGAAGTTTCCATAACAGATGCTCCCCTGTAGCAACAATGATCATGTGTTTTTCATCCCGAGTCTGAAGGTCAGGACCTCTAAGAAGTCACCCCCTACAAGTAGGAAACTATGTGTTGACTTATTTCACAAATACGTCTTGACTGTAAGTGAGAGCCTTTCTCCTTGTTGTTTATGTGAACGACCAGGGGACTGTAAAGGTAAATGTTACTGTCCCTGCCCTCGGGAAGTTCATCACACTTAGCAAACTAACAAAGAGTAACCACAGAAGATGCTGGAGTGATGAGATGGAGGAAGAGGATTGTCCTGGTCAAGGTAGTACAAGGTGAAGTGCAGCCTCAGAAGAGAGCGAAATCACATTCGATTATTCTTTTAAAGGCCTTTATAAAAAAGTTAATTTATGCTGGGCTTGAAGGATGTGCAGAACTCAAAAGATGTAGATAGTTTGCATTGAGTGTGGGATGGGGGTGGGTTCTTCTATGAGGTGTACCAAGAGAAAAGGCACAAATGCAAGAAAGTAAGAGAATTTGTCAGAACAATAAGCGGTCTAGTTTTGCTGGACCCACAGCTGAAGTAGTAGAATAATGGGAAATAAGACTAAAAAAGCACACTAAAAGAAAATGTGTGAGTATAAGGATAAGGAAATGGAACATTATTGGCAATGACATGTACTTTTTATTGGACCATTGCACTGAGTTATGTTTAAGAAGATCAAACACGAGGATGATAGCTCTATTGCTTTACTAAAACCGGTGCCCCCCACCTCTACTGCAAATCACTCACCTCAAAGGTGTGGCCCCCTCAGGGCCACAGGGGCCCATTTACAGACTTCATGGTGGTATTCTTCAGCACTATCTATTTTTAAGATTTTATGTTTTTAGACAGAGGGCAAGGGAGGGAGAAAGATGGGAAGAGAAACATCAATATGTAGTTGCCTCTCAAGTGGACCCTACAGGGGACCTAGGTTGCTGGCCAGCAACCCAGGCATGTGCCTTGACTGGGAATGAAACTGGTGACCCTTTGGTTCTCAGGCTGGTACTCAGTCCACTGAACCACAACAGCCAGGGCAGCACTAACTATTCTTGAGGGATGCTTCTGGAAGTCATGACTGTTGTTTTTATTATCATTTCTTTTCATACTTCATTAATTCAACTTCTTCCATAAGCTTCGCTGTCTCTATCTCTTAATTAGCAGACAGAGTCCCTAACTTACTTTCTGAAAACTTTTCACCACTATGGGCTGTAAAAGTTCTTCTGGAACCGCTATGATTTGGATGTTGGCACATCCGGTGATATCCCAGAGTCTTCTTACTGTCTCCTCATTTTCTTTTTTGAATTCTTGTTTCTTCATTCTGTACTGATTGCCTGTTCATTTCTTCCTTATGTTCCAAGTCACTGACTTGAACCCTTGCTTCCTTCCCTTCACTGTTGGTTCTCTATGGATTTGTCTTTATTTCACTTAGCGTAACCTTCATTTCTTTCCTCATGCATTTGCCATCATGAGATCTCTAAGCATCCTTATCACTGGTGTGTTTTTTTTAATATATTTTATTATGCTGTTAAATTTATCCCATTTCTCCCCCATTATTCCCCTCCACCCTGCACACCCCCTCCCACCCATATTCCCCTCCTTTAGTTCATGTCCATGTGTCATAAGTTCGTTAGCTTCTACATTTCCCACACTATTCTTGCCCTCCCCCTGTCTATTTTCTACCCACCGTCTATGCTACTTATTCTCTGTACCTTTTCCCCCTCTCTCCTCCTCCCACTCCCCTGTTGCTAACCCTCCATATGATCTCCATTTCTGTGGTTCTGTTCCTGTTCTACTTGTTTGCTTAGTTTGCTTTTGTTTTAGGTGTGGTTATTAATAGCCGTGAGTTTGCTGTCTTTTTACTGTTCATATTTTTTATCTTCTTTTTCTTAGATAATTCCCTTTAACATTTCATATGATAAGGGCTTGATGATGATGAACTCCTTTAACTTGACCTTATCTGAGAAGTGCTTTATTTGCCCTTCAATTCTAAATGAAAGCTTTGCGGGATAGAGCAATCTTGGATGTAGGTCCTTGACTTTCATGATTTGGAATACTTCTTTCCATCCCCTTCTTGCCTGGAAGGTCTCTTTTGAGAAATCTGCTGACAGTCTGATGGGAACTCCTTTGTAGGTGACTGTTCCCTTATCCCTTGCTGCTTCTAGAATTCTCTGCTTCATTTTAATCTTGGCTAATGTAATGATGATGTACCTTGGTGTGTTCCTCTTTGGGTCCGACTTCTTTGCGACTCTCTGAGCTTCCTGGACTTCCTGGTATAGTCTATTTCCTTTGCCAGATTGGGGAAGTTCTCCTTTATTATGTGTTCAAAGAAGTTTTCCGCTTGTTGCTCTTCCTCTTCCCCATCTGGTACCCCTATAATTCAGATGCTGGAACGTTTAAAGATATCCTGGAGGTTTCTAAGCCTTTCCTCATTTTTTTGAATTCTTGTTTCTTCCTTCTTTTCTGTTTGTTTGTTTGTTTGTTTCTTTTTTTCTTTCTTTCTTCCTTCCGGTCCACTCCATTGATATGAGTCCCAGTTTTCCTCCCATCACTATTGGTTCTCTGTGCATTTTCCTCCATTTCACTTATTGTAGCCTTGATTTGTTCATCTAATCTGTGAGCAAAATCAACCAATTCTGTGAGCATCTTGATCACCAGTGCTTTGAACTGTGCATCTGATAGGTTGGCTATCTCTTGGCGCTTGTATGAATTGGGTCTGAGGCTTTGATCTTTTCTCCTGTTTGAGCCTTTTTAAAAAAAAAAATCTGTTTGTGGCTGTTACATAGTGAGGGGCAGAGCATTAGGTGTTCCCTAAGACGGGGCAGCCCAGTGGCTGAATTGTGACGCTGTATGTGGGGGCGGGGTCCAAGAGGGAACAATGGCATTTTCTCCACTCTCTCTCAGATTCCAGTCCCTTCTGCTGCTTCCCTTCACCTGGATTATCTGTGCAAGAATGTGGGACCTTCTGGTCAGCCAGCCGCCTTGCTCGGCCTCACAGGGTCTGCCCATTGCCATCCCATGTCTGGGGTCCACTAGCTGCCACCTGTGGGCCTGGGATCTGCCAGCCACTGTCTGTGCACCCAGTCCAACCTCCACTTTTTCCTGACGCCACTCCGCCCCTCTTATCTGGGTGAATGGTTGTCGGACTTCTGTACAGTTCAATTTTCTATCAGTTCTGTTGTTTTCTTGTTTCTAACTCTGTGTTGTCCTTAATTTTGGTTGTGTGAGGAGGCACAGTGTCTCTACCTACGCCTCCATCTTGGCCGGAAGTCAATCATCACTGGTGTTTTGAACCTGTATCTGATAGACTGTCTGTCTTGTTTTTCTTAGTTCTTTTTCTGGAATTTTTATCTGTTCTTTCATGTGGGCCATATTTCTTTGTCTCTTCAATTTGGCAGCCTCTGTGTTTGCTTCTGTTTATTGGGTAGAAATGCTTTGACTCCATCTTGGCCCACCTGTTATATTTTGAGGGGCGGAGCCTTAGGTATTCACTAGGGTGGGTCAACCTGCTTTGCTTCTCTGTGGAATTGTATGTGGGGCAGGGGTCTGACAGGGACCAATGCCACTTGCTCAGCTCTTGCCTGTTTCCAGTATCTTCCCCCACTTCCTGTATGTAATTGGCACTTTTCTAGCTGCTGCCCTGTTGCTGAATCCCAGAGTGGGTGGGTTTGGTACATTCTAGGGCAGTGGGGGTCCTTTAAATGGACTCTTCAGAAAACTGTCAGTTTCTTCCACTGCCCCAACACTTGCTTCTTATTACAAGCAGAAGTCATGGGGCTTTACTTATCCGGTGCTAGAACACTAGGCTGCTCGGTATGGCCTGGGGCTGGGATGCCTAGCTCAACAGGTTCCCTCCTGGTTTTTAGCTGCCCTAGGGACAGTCTGTTCTGCTTGCCACTGCCGCCACTGCCTCATCGCCACCGCCACACTGCGTTCTTTCTGCCCTGGCTCCCCATCTGCACCTGGATGAATATTTCTTCTTTACATAGAGTTTGTATGTAAAGAAGACTTCCATACAGTTTGATTTTATGGCAGTTCTGGTTGCATTTTGTTTTAAGATTAGTTGTGATCCTTTTTATAATAGTGTGTGGTGGGGAGCTTTGTGCACAGAGTGCTCCCAGGCAACACGGAAGAGAATAAGTCTACCAAGAGGTGATCTGCTTGGGGAGGAGAGGTGGCCAATATCTCAAAGGAGAAGGGCCAAGAGCCTCTTCCTCAATGGGCTTTTATTGGGTCATTTTGCATAAGAATACAGGCTCATTAATCATTATCAGGCAGTAAGGATCAAACAATAGATAACATACAAAGAACTCTGAGGGCCTATTTTGAGTCAGGGTCAGATAGCTAAAGAGCAATAAAATTTTGAGGAACAAAGTCACTTGTTGCTTGGACCCTTATTTAATTGAGAGCATTCTAAACAAAGCAGGTTTCACAGGATTTTACATATTCTTTCTTAGGCCTGATTGCCCTAGGGAACCCGCCCTTTCCAGCAGAGATCTACACCCACCACCAGCATTGTTTCAGGCTTAAGTCAGGCAGGGTAAGCAAGGCAGCCAAGAGATTAGGAGACTTCTCTCAGACAGAATGAGGACTCAGGCTATGTCAGGACAGCTGAGGGGCCAGGGTTCATTCATCACCCCCTTTTGCTGTAGCCCCCCAAGTCCTTCCTTGGGGCCTCAACATGATCATGCCTGACTCAGGTTGTTCCCCTTGGGGAATCTTACCCATTCTTGGCTAACTGATCAAGCGTTGGGGCCAGTTAAGGATGAAGTAAAAGGAGCAGAAGTGGCACTCCTGCCAGGGAGATAAGCTTTGTCTCCATAGTGGCTTGTGGTCTGAAGGTCGCTCACTCAGCCTTAGCCATGAGGGGTTTACAGCTTCTGAAACCAGGCAGGGCGGGTCCCAACAAGGGTGAAGAGGCAAAGGGTGTCCACCTGTGCCTCCACCTTGGCGGGCAGTTTATCATGTACATTTTAAATCTCATCTTTTCCTTCATAAGATTAATTGAAAATGAAATTGTAAGTCCCAATTCCAGCTCAAAAATGGTCAAAACTTTCAAGGAGAAAAGAAACATATAGAATAAATATAATTAACATAATAATATTAAATCCCAGCCAAATATCATTGCTTATTCGAAGGTTCCGATCCTGAAGTCTGTTTACTTTTTGTTTTATAAGGCAGACTAGCCAGAGATTGAGGAGGTTAAAGACAACCTACCACCAAACTGAGAGTTTCTCTCTGTAATAATTAAAAAGGCTGAAGTAGAGCTGGAAGGGAATTACGTGATGACAGTGTGAGACTGTATCAATCCTGATGCTCTTGCTGCTCACGGACACTTCTTACGCTGTTACGTCTCCCAGGCTTTGGGGACCTTTGGTCTAAGCCAGCGCAGGCAAATCAGTGAGTAGGAGTGCTTCTAAAAGACTCCAGAGCTGCAGAGCTCACCATTCTGTTCATGATGCTTCACAGGTGTCACTGAAGTGACCATACATCCCAGTCCCTCCCATCCAGCGTCACACTCTTGTCCCCGCATGATCCTTATTATCACATTCCCTTTTCCACTCCATCCTGTCCTGGGTTGGGACAATCCACTGTAGGGTCAGCAGGTTGATGGTTCACCTGTCCATCATTTTCTGAGCACCTGCTCTGGACCTGGCTCTGGGGTAATGACCAGAATACAAAGGTGAGTAAGACAGTCCCCAGCCCCCCAAGAACTCAGGAAAGGAAGATCAGGGCAGAAGGGGAAGGGACCACTTAATGAGGACACCAAGTGATGTGCTGTTCGGATCACAGGGCAGGAAGACAGATGACTGAAAGGAACACGGCAGGTTCCTCAGTGCAAAGGGCGAGCAGATTAGCTACTCGGTGACGTAAGAACCAATGAATCAGCTCTGCAGAGGCAGGTGGGTCTTTCCCGTTTAAAACAATGTATTGACTTGCACATCTACCTGTTCAGGGAACTGGGGTGAAAAGGATTCAAATGAAAACATAGAAACAGGTTCCAGCTTATATTTCTTCAGTGGTTATAAGAAAACCTGTCCTGCCTGGTGAATCTTGTAACATATAGAGATAGATAAAAATGTTTGCAGAGGAAGAATATTCTCCACAATTGAGTAGTTTTAAAACTTAAAGCAGATCACATTACTTCTTTGCTTAAAACCCTTCCTGGGTTGATCATTGTTCTCAGAGTCAAACCCACACCCCTTCCCGTGACCCAGGAGCTCTACCCTTCGTCTGCAGCCCCAGCTCCTGCTGCTCTCACTCCAGCTCACTCAGCTGGGGCTGCTGGGGGCTTGGCTGTTCCCTCTGCCTGGAGCGCTCTTCCTCTGGTGCTTTACGAGTCTGACTTGTATGGAGGGACAGGCCCTCCAAGACTGACAGCAGCCCAGAAGGAAGCAGCAAAGCCAAAAGGTCAGGAGAGGGGGTTCCTGCTGATGTCACAGAGCAGCCAGGCAACAGGTTGTGTGACAATAGAGACTCTGCTTCTTCACCCCTGCTGTGCCCTGGAGTCTGGAAATAGGCCCTGCTGTGCCCTGGTGTCTGGAAATCTGTTATTGTTGGGAGTTCCCCAAATAAAGCCCACTTACTGCACCATTACACGCTTCTCCAACTACAGGATGCTCTGCCCCAATTCTGTGCAGAGAGGATAAAAACAGAATGTCCAATACATCTTTCTGGAGCATCAAGTTTATTACAAAAATTGGGAGAACCAAGTACTTTAATAAGAACCCCCACAAACACGGGAGCAAAGGAGAACAGGGGAGGGGAGAAAGGTCCCAGGAAAAACAGTCCAGTCTCTGAGGTTTCATTAGGTGGGGGCTGAGGGGTGGACCTAATAGGAAGAAAACTAGGACTCAAATCAATGGAGTGGAACAGAAGGAAGAAAGAAACAACCAAACAGAAAAGAATGAAGAAACAAGAATTTAAAAAAATGAGGAGAAGCATAGTAAACTCCAGGACATCTTTAAATGTTCCAACATCTGAATTATAGGGGTACCAGAAGGGGAAGAGGAAGAGCAACAAGTGGAAAAGTTATTTGAACAAATAATAAAGGAGAACTTCCCCAATCTGGCAAAGGAAATAGACTTCCAGGAAGTCCAGGAAGTTCAGAGAGTCGCAAAGAAGTTGGACCCAAATAGGAACACACCAAGGCACATCACAATTACATTACCCAAGATGAAAGATAAGGAGAGAATCTTAAAAGCAGCAAGAGAAAAGGAGACAGTTACCTACAAAGGAGTTCCCATTAGACTATCAGATGATTTCTCTAAAGGAACCTTGCAGGCAAGAAGAGGCTGGAAAGAAGTATTCAAAGTCATGAAAGGCAAGGACCTACATCTAAGATTGCTCCATCCAGCAAAGCTGTCATTTAGAATAGAAGGGCAGATAAAGTGCTTCTCAGATAAGGTCAAGCTAAAGCAGTTCATCATCACCAAGCAAGCCCTTATTATATGAAATGTTAAAGGGACTTAACTAAGAAAAAGAAGATAAAAAATATGAACAGGAAAATGACAACAAACTCATAGCTATTAACAAGCAAAAAAAAACAAAAACAAACTAAGGAAACAACTGAAACAGGAACAGAACCACAGAAATGGAGATCATATGGAGGGTTAGCAACAGGGGAGTGGGAGGAGGAGGGGGGGAAGGTACAGAGAATAAGTAGCATAGACAATGGGTAGAAAATAGGAGGAGGGAAGAATAATAGAAGTTAAATAACTTATGACAGATGGACATGAACTAAAGGGGTATGTGGGTAGGAGGGTATGTGCAGGGTGGAGGGGAATAAAGGGGAGGAAATGGGACAATTGTAATAGCATAATCAATGAATTATATTTTAAAAAATAAAATGTAGGGAGTGTGGTCCTGCTGGTATTGCTCAGTGGGCTGGGTGTCGTCTTGCAAGCCACAGGGTCCCTGGTTGAATTCCTGGTTGAGCACACGTGGCCAGGCCCCTGGTTGGGCCCAGGGTCCTCAGGTTCTTGTTAAAGTGTATTTGCTGTAGGCCGTCCACAATTTTTATACATTACATCGGTATAACTCTTTCTTTCATGGACGGCACACAGCAGATACATTTTAACAAGAACCTGAGGACTCTCCGAGCCACCCTTTGGTGGGAACGAGATGGAGAGCTTGGGCTCCCACCACTCAGCTCTGAAACTTCTTGAAAGGAGCTGCTGCGGCTGTGGGTGGTGGGGGAGCCCTCAGGGCCACACTGGTGGGCTGGGCTGAGAGTGGCGGTTGCAGGCTCTGGGTCGGGTAGGGGAGTGGTGGTCCTTGCTTCTAGGCCAGGTGAGTAAGCTGAGGAACTGGATTGCAGGATCAGTGGCGGGGCGGGCACCCTCTCTCCTGGGATGCAGGTGGACGAGGAGGACCTGGAGTGCAGGCCGGGTGGCGGGGCGGGCACCGTCTCTCCTGGGATGCAGGTGGACGAGGAGGACCTGGAGTGCAGGCTGGGTGTGGGGGAGGGGGACATCCTCACTTCCACTCTGGGTGGGGGATCTTTCTTCCTGGTTTCCTTGCCGCCTGGGGAAGGGCTGGAGCTCGAGTCCAGACTGGGCGCAGGGCTGGTTGAGGGCATGGAATTCTCAACCTCTTCGCTGCAGGAAGTGCTGGTGCTGGGGTCAGAGGAGGGGCAGGGCCTCACCTTTATGGTGCGGCCCTGCATCTTGGTTGTCTTCATCCTGAGGATCAGGTATGTTCCCATGACCCTGTCATATTTATTTTGGGTCAGTGATTCCTGGATTTGTCGCTTCTTAAAGCCCATGCTCTTCATGATTTTGGTGATCTGGGGGTCAATGTCCCCCCAGGGCGGCTCACTGTAGGGCCTCATTTCCTCGTCCTCACCCATGTTCACCCATGTGTCTTTCATGATGTCATCCAGGGTGGGTCTCTGGCTGGGGTCAACAGTCAGCATTTTTTGTAACAGGTGTTGAACTTCCACTGATGTAAACTCTGGTAGTTGCAGCTTTTTACCGTGTATTTCTTTTGTCACTTCCCCAGCGGTGTTCCCCACAAACAGAGGCTCCCCCGTCACCATGCGGTAGAGGATGACCCCCAGACTCCAGACGTCCGCCTTCGGGCCATCGTACACCTGATGCTCTAAAATCTCCGGCGCCATGTAGCAGAAGGTGCCACACATGGTTGTCAGTTTATAATGAGTAAAGTCTCTGCTGACGCCGAAGTCGGCCACCTTTATATTGAGGTCCTCATCTAGAAGGATGTTCTCTGGCTTCAGATCACGATGAGCGATGCCTTTCTGATGACAGTAGTGAAGGGCTGAAATCATTTGCCTGAACATGGTTCGGGCTTCGTGCTCACTTTTGCGGCCGCACTTCCGCAGGTGCTTGTGCAGGTCGCCTCTGCTCGCGTATTCCATAAAAAGTATGTGCTTGTCCTGAGTGGTGATCACCTCAAACAGTGCAGTGATATTCGGATGATGTAAGGTCTTAAGTGATTGCATTTCCTCAAACACACTAGTCAAGCCCTGCTGGCTAAGACTTTTGAAGGCCACCTTGGTCCCAGTGAGGCTGTGCCGGGCCAGTTTAACCTCTGCAAAGCCTCCCTTGCCAATTGATTTAAGGGGTGTATAATCACCAATATGGTCCTTCTTATTGCCAAAGGTGGCTGCAGAGTCATTAGACCCGGTGACTTCAAGATAAAAATCAAATAACATATTAAATAAAATAAGTTAAAAAATAAACAAAAATTTGAGAAAAAATAAAATGTAAGGAAAAGAAAATTAACAAAAAGATCAAAAGAATAAAAATAACAAAATAAAAATCAAAATAGAAAATACAAGTTGAAAACTATAAAAATAAAAATAAAAAAATTTGTTCCAACGGATTATAAAATAAATATATAAAATATGCAATATATAAATAATATATAAAAATATACAAATAATATAATATAAAATATATAAAATATATAAGTAATATAATATATAAACAATGTATAAAATATACAAATGATATATAATAAATAAATAATATATTAAAATATACAAATATATAAACAAAATATAGAAATAAAAATATAAAAAAATAAAATAAAATGAAATGAGAAAAAACTCAAATGGAAAAAAATGAGAAAAAAAAAGCCAAACAAAATAAAAAGAACAAAAAGAAAAGAAACGAGAAGTGAAAATGGGAAAAAAACAAAATGAAAAAAATGAAAAAAAACAAAAAGAACAAAGGGAGCAAGTTTGTCCTAGTCCAACAGGTCACCTCCAACAGCTTCCTGGGCTCTAACGGACAAAGACCTCCGCCAGCCAGGAGCTGCTATAGGAGCAGTGGGTGGGTGACCCATCACAGTGGGGCCTTATGAGGTCGGAGCAGGAAGTGGACCAGTGGTGGCTGGGGATAAACTACAGTGGTTTTCTCACTGTAGTTTAATGTTGGTGTCATGACAGTTTTACTTTGGAAAAAAAAATAAAAGGGTCCCAAAAGAGCTTTTTTTATAATGTGGGATATTAAAGATTGATCTTTACTTTATTAGAAATGACAACCTGTAAGATGCAAAAAAAAAAAGAAAGAAAGAAAGAACATAAAAAACTGAAAAATCTGGCTGATTCTCAGGTTCCAGGTCTCAGTTCAAATACCACCTGCTTGGAGAGGGCTTCCCTGACCCACCGCTCCTACCACCTCACCCAGCCTATCACGTTTGTCATCTTCACAGCCCTGACCTCAGGGCACCTGATTCCTGTCACTGTCCATCCTTCCTGTGAAGGGAGAGGCAGGACCCCAGTGGTCCCTGTGTCCAGCACAGTGAGTGGCAATGAAGTAAATGTTGAATAAATATTTGGTTCCTGGATTAATAGGAGACTTTGGGGGAACAAAAGAAAATATGGCCAACTCTTTATTTAATCAAAGTGAGTCATAAAGTATCTTTAAAAATTCATGTCTGCCCTCACTCAGCTTCTGGGGCAGATAAGACAGGAAGGAGGAAGGCTGAAAGTGGGTTTCCAGGTGTGTGGGCGCTTGGTGAGCCTGAGGAAAAGCCATCAGGTAGGGGCCTTGCTGTAAAGATTAAAGAAGATGATTCCTCCCTCCAGAGGTACTTGCCAAAGGAGGCGATGAGTTGGCATCTGCAGTGAGGCTGCAAGGTCCTTTCCCACTTGGAACATCCCTTTGCACATTCCACAAGGACCTCTCAGGGGACCTTGAGTAGCCGTGTAGGTAAACGTCTGTGCTCCCGAAAGGAACCATCTCTGGGGAGAGGAGTGATGATGAGGCTGGTTAATTTCCATGTGTGACAACACCTGGAAGCCTCTGGGTGAAAGGACTTCTGCAGAGGTACAGAGGTGAGGTGACATGTTGGTCCAAGTCTGCCCTTTTATGGCAGCACAGAGGGAGCAGGCAGGACACTCGGGGGAGCCTCTGGCAGGTTATATTCAGACTCATCCTGGAGGAAAGCTCCCTACTCCAGAACATCGAGTGTTTTAATCACGTGTGTAAGTTATTAGTCTAGTCATCACTTTCCTTCAATATTGCTCTCCTCAAGTCTCAACTTTGCATGCAGGGTGTCTTTAGAGGGATCTGCCTGTGAGCTTTTCCCTCTGCAACACTTCAGTTATTTAACTTTTACCCTAAATCTGTGACACTCAGTCCCTAAGGATGACAGTCCCTGTGGCTGAGCTGATTGGGACCAAATGGGGTCATTTCATCAATTCTGGACACGTGGTTACAAGTTACAGTTGGACATCAGAACAAGCTTAGGAAGGAGCTTTCAGCCTCTGTGTTCATCAGGGACATCGGCCCACACTTCTCTTTCTTCGTAGTGCCCTCATCTGGTTTTGGAATTAGGATAATGCTGGCCTCGTAAAATGAGTGTGGGAGCCTTCCCTTGGCTTGAGTTTTAGGAAATAGTTTGAGAAGGAGAGGTGTCAGTTCTCAGAATGTTTGGTAAAATTCACCTGTGAAGCCCTCCAGTCCAGGGCCTTTGTTTGTTGAGAGTTTTTTCAAATCAGTGCTTCAATTTCACTAGGTGTAATGTGTCTATTCAGGTTCTAACATAGTTTTGGGGATTGTATGTCTCTAGGAATTTATCCATTTCATCCAGGTTGTCCTCTTTGTTGGCATATAGTTGTTCATAATATTTTCATGTTAACTATGATATGTCTCAGTGTAGGCCTCTTTGGGACCAACTTGTTTGGGCTTCTCTGACTTTCCTGGACTTGTGTGTCTTTTTCCTTCACCAGATTATGGAAGTTTGGGCCATTATTTTTTTAAATATATTTTGTTGATTATGCTATTACACTTGTCCCATTTCCCCCTTCTATTCCCCTCCACCCTGCACACCCCTCCTACCACATTTCCCCCCTTTAGTTCATATCTATGGGTCATACACGTAATAAGTTCTTTGGCTTCTACGTTTCCTATACTATTCTTAACCTTCCCCTGTCTATTTTCTACCTACCATTTATGCTACTTATTCTCTGTACGTTTTCCCCCTCTCTCACCCTCCCACTCCCACACTGATAACCCTCCATGTGATCTTCATTTCTGTGATTCTGTTCCTCTTTTAGTTGTTTGCTTAGTTTGTTTTTGTTTTAGGTGTGGTTGTTAATAGCTGTGAGTTTGCTGTCTTTTCACTGTCATATTTTTTATCTTCTTTTTCTTAGATAAGTCCCTTTAACATTTCATAGAATAAAGGCTTGGTGATGATGAACTCCTTCAACTTGACCTTATATGAGAAGCGCTTTATCTGCCCTTTCATTCTAAATGACAGCTTTGCTGGATAGAGCAATCTTGGATGTAGGCCCTTGACTTTCATGACTTGGAATATTTCTTTCCAGCCCCTTCTTGCCTGCAAGGTTTCTTTTGAGAAATCAGTTGACAGTCTTCTGGGCATTACTTTGTAGAGAACTGTCTCCTTTTCTCTTGCTGCTTTTAAGATTCTCTCCTTATCTTTCATCTTGGGTAATGTAATTACGATGTGCCTTGGTGTGTTCCTCCTTTGGTCCAACTTCTTTGGGACTCTCTGAGCTTCCTGGACTTCCTGGAAGTCTATTTTCTTTGCCAGATTGGGGAAGTTCTCCTTTATTATTTGTTCAAATAAGTTTTCAATTTTTTGCTCATCCTCTTCTCCTTCTGGTACCTCTATGATTCAGATGTTGGAAGGTTTAAAGTTGTCCTGGAGGTTCCTAAGCCTCTCCTCATTTTTTTTTCAATTCTTGTTTCATCATTCTGTTCTGGTTGAATGTTTCTTTCTTTCTTCTGGTACAAATTGTTGATTCGAGTCCTGATTTCCTTCCCATCAGTGTTGGTTCCCTGTACATTTTCCTTTATTTCACTTAGCATAGCCTTTATTTTTTCATCTAATTTGTGACCATATTCAACCAAATTCTATGAGCATCCTGATTCCCAGTGTTTTGAACTGTGCATCTGATAGGTTGGCTATCTCTTCATTGCTTAGTTGTATGTTTTCTGGAGCTTAGAACTATTCTTTCATTTGGGCCATTTTTTTTGGAGGGGGGGTCTGGCAGTGCCTGTTACACATAAGGGGCAGAGCTTTAGGTGTTCACCAGGGTGGGGTAACCCACATCCCTGCATTGGGATGCTGTATGTGGGGGAGGGTTCCTGGAGGGAACAGTGGAGCTTGCTCTGCTCTCTGCTGGTTTTCAATCACTTCCCCCACTACCCACAAGCAAAGTGGGTCCTTCCGGTGCTAATTGCTGGGTGGGTTGGCTTGTGTATGGTCTAGGACCCTGTGGGTCTCTCCAACAAACTCCCCTGTGAGGCTGGCAGTTTCTTCCGCTGCTGCCTCAACCCCCACAAGTGTTTTCAGTCAGAGGTTTGAGGCTTTATTTCCCCACTGGAACCCTGGGTTGTGTGGTCTGTCTTGCTCCCCGGTTGTTCCTCCCTGTTTATCTGCACTTGAACGTGGCATTGCCCAGTCTGTAATCCGCCACCTCGCTGGGTCCACTAGCCGCCACCTTGCCCGCTCCCATCCTCCTGCCACCATGTTGCCTCCAGTCCTCTTCACCTGGCTGCCCAATTCCGCCCTCCTACCAGTCTGGGTGAGTGTTTCTTCTTTAACTCCTTGGTTGTCAGACTTTCATACAGTTCAATTTTTCTGTAAGTTCTGGTTGTTTTTTGTTTTTAAATGTGTTGTTGTCCTTCTTTTGGTTGTGCAAGGAGGCAAAGTGTGTCTGCCTACGCCTCCATCTTGGCTGGCAGTCTCAGAATTTCCAATTTTTATCCAAAGTTTTATACGGGTGCTGAGTCATCAAAGGTAGGTTTGCTAGTGACTAAGCTCTTCTCTCTCAGCTCCAAATCCTCCTTCCTATTCGTTTTGAGGTATTCGGGCTGAAATGTTAGAAATCACGTTGCTGCTTCAGGCTGGCTCCCTGTTGCCTCAGCACCAGGGAGAGACACAAAGTGAGACACAGAGACAGGGAGTCAGGCTATAGAAGGGAAAAGAAACTTGTTCTGTCCTGTTGGCCTTGTGTTTGCCTCCTGTTTGCCTCCTGCTCCTCTGTCGTCGTCTTATCAATGTTTCAAAAAAATATTCCCAGCAAAGGCAGCTGTGGTTTCTTCCTGTAGCATTGTTTGAGTCCATTGTATGTTTTTCCAGCACTTTCAGAATCACCTTTATTAACCTGCTTTCAGAGACCCTCACACCAGCCCAATATGGTGGTCCCTGGAACAGCGCAGATTTGAACTGCACTTATGTGTGGATTTTTTCACGTTGCAAACAGATGGTATAAATTTACAGTATCAGCGAATACAGTACCATAGTGTAAATGTATGTTCTCTTCCTTATGATTTCTTAGGGACAGTTTCTTTTCTCTAGCTTCCTTTGTTTTAAGAATGCAGTATGTTATACATATAACATACAAACCTCATGTTAACCAACTGTTGATGTACCAGGTAAGGCTTCCAGTCAACAGTAGACTCTTTGCAGTTGAGTTTGGGAGGAGACAAAGGTGATATGAGGATTAGACTGTGTGTGGGTGGCGGGGGTGTGTGGTGTCCCTAACCCTCGTGTGGTGGTTCAAGGGTCAATTGCAGCGTCTTTCTCAGAGACCTGGGTTTCAGCTTCATTGGCCCCTCCTCCTTCAACCTTCTAATTTAGACTAATTTCATCTCTTTACTTTCTTTTCCCAAGTCCTGGGGGGATAGCTGCTTCTTGCATTTGCTACCCTTGTGATACCATAGTGTAAGAATTGCTTTTACAAAATTTTTAAAATTATATATCCTTTCTTTAAAAATACCAGACTGAGCCCTGGCTGGTGTAGCTCAGTGGATTGAGCACAGGCCTGCGAACCAAAGTATCTTGGTTCGATTCCCAGTCAGGGCACATGCCTGGGTTTCAGGACAGTTCCCAGCAGGGGACGCACGAGAGGCAACCATACATTGATATTTCTCTCCATCTCTCCTTCCCTTCCCCTCTAAAGATAAATAAATAAAATCTTTTAAAAAATAAAAAATAAAAATACCAGACTGATAGAAGTGAATACTTCTTTGTGACTGTTCCATGTGTGTTGAAAAATAAAACACTTGCTCTCTTTTTGGAGTGTGATATTCTGGACAATATATGTTCCAGAATATGTTCCAGATATGTTCTTTTTTTCATCCTCACCTAAGGACATACTTACTGATTTTAGAGAGAGGGGAAAAGAGGGAGAGAGAGAAAGGGAGAGAAACATGGATATGAGAGAGAAGATCAATCTGTTGCCTCTCCTCTCCTGTGCGTCCAGACCAGGGACCAATAAGTGGAGGTGTCACTGCTAGTGACAAATAATAGGGTAGCCTCATCCAGTACGCAGCATGCTGCTGCAGTCCCTGCTGATGCACATGCACCAGGTCCAGAAGGGTTTTTGACAAATAATCCATTTCCTGCCAAAGCAGGGCTCATACTTCCCGGGTTGGACCTCGCTGAGGCTGAATGAAGGAAGTTGGGGCCAAACTTGAAAAGAGCCAGAATCATCTTCCAAGGCTCACACCTCACATGAGGCCTTTAAATGGCCTGCGGGCACAGCACAGAGAGGGTGCTCAGCCTAGAGCAACAGGAGAGGGACCCCTCTGCTGGCTTTGTAGATTTGGGGTCCTCTGGGAGTCACCTTCTGAAGCACAGCCCCCTGTACCTTCTCATCCCACATCTCAGAACCTCATTCCTTCAGCTGGCTCCGAGGGCTGTTCTTCCAACAGCCTTTGTAATTCTGCTAGGAAACCCACCAGCCCCTGGGGGAGGCCTTTCGAATAGTCCACTCTCTCACTCCAGGACATGAGAGGCCTTTAAACTCTGCCCTGTAGGCCTCTGGGCTTTCCCACGTTGACCTGAGATGGGAGTTAACACTTGCCACACTGTCATTTTCTTTCCTGGGTGCGTAAACTGCATGGAGCAGCTACCAGTCAGAGTCACAGCCCTGACTGTCAGCCCTCTGGCTCAAGTGCTGGAGATACTTTACAAGCAGGGCTTATTGCCCCAGAATCTCAATCTTGCATCACTGAGGGCAGCCCCGCCCCACCTCACCCACTGATAATTAGGTTCTTATTGGCATCAGCAGTTCAAGTGGCTCTGCTTTGTGCCTCTGGACTGGATTTACCCCCTTCTCAAAAATAAACTGTCAGATCTCTCATGTCCCCTCCCCAGTACCCTGAGACAAGCTCATCTAATAAGGTCACTGCAGGACAGAAATCAGATGAGACTGCAGAATACCTACAAGCAAAGGAACTTCTTGTGGAACCAGGTACAGCTGAGAATGAATCTTCCTGCCAGCACCCAGGTGGGGGGAGAATGGGGGCAGGAAACAGGGAAAGGGAAGAGACAAGGAGAGTGAGGAGGGGAGGGGGGGAGAGAGAGAGAACGTGTTCCCTGCTAATATAAGGTTAAACTAGTTTTCTTTCTTTGAAGAAATATCTTCATGGTAATTTGTTTTAAAAATTAATTCTTAATGAACAAATCGTAGTGTACTGGCTGACCAGATAACAATACATTTGAATGACTGATGCTTGTTGCTTTCCTGTAACAACGAGCTAGCGTCACCTGGTGAGGACAGTATACCCTGGGAAGGAATCTGGCTCTGCTGGACCACATACTGTCGGGATGCTGGGCTATGCCTTCAGAAGGCCTCGCTGTCATCGTGCAGAAGCACTGGCAGGATCTGGCCTCCTTGAAAAAGAGGCTCCGACTCAGTTGGCAATAACGCCTACGCCGTTGAGTCACACACTATCCCCAACACGCATCCCAGCGTGACGGGGTTTTTTCTACCTGCTGAGCTCACTGCCCATCTTGTAGGGTGTGCTGGTTTGGCCAGACAGCGGATTCTCTAACACACATCTGGCTATGTCGTTAAGTTATTCCTGAATGTTTTGCCTATTGCCAAAGTGGTCTGCTGGTTTAAAAAATCAGAGTGCCATCTTGGAAAATATTACTCTCGCAGACTGCTGTGTACAATCCAACTTAGTTATCCAGGCAAAACTGCTTTTTGGCATCTCTTAAATCTTTTAAGAGAAAATGTAGTGAAGAGTTTCTGTCTTCATTTACATTTAAGGTTAGTCACACGTATTTTCTTCCTCATTTGCAATATACTGATTAGAGGTGTCCACTTGCTCTTAAGTCGAGAGGTTTTTCCACCAGATTCCCATTTTCGGGGAAATAGGAAACACCCTCCAAGAACCTCTCCATTCCAATTCTTAACAGAAAAAGGGATGTAGGCGGGGACCCTAGACATTCCTTTCATTTTCCCCTTATTTTATCCTTTTGCTGATCTTTGATTTTGGGGTGTTCAAGTTGGTGAGAAAGTGTTTCCACGACGTGACTCATGCCCAGATAGCAGATGGAAAAAGTTGAAATCTTGCACTTTTATTCTCACTCTAAATGTATAAGCCTCTTATCGGTGACAATGTTGCTTTCCAAGTATTTACTAAACAACTACCCACTGATCTTTCACAAACTTAAAATCTAATGTTTTTTACCTCTACCCACGTGCCGGGCACTCTTCAAACACCTTCCTCATATTAGTCCTTTCATCACCCCAACAACTCTATGAACTGGGTTCTCTTTCCATCTTCAAGTCACAGACACAGAAAGGAGGCAGCAAGAGGAGGCGTAAGCTGCCTCAGTAAGTGCTGGGGCTGGGACGGAGACCAGGCTGGAGTCAGAGCCTGTGTCCTCGCCCTTCCAGTCCTGCCACCCAGACCTCTGGGCGTCTTTCCCCGCTCACCCCCAGGCGGCTGGGCAGACCCTGATGGAAGAGCCCCCGGGCCCATCGTCTTCTTCAGCATCTGCTTGAAGGTCTGATGGTCAATTGGATGTCAGAAGCATTTCCTCTGGCTTCCTCAGGGGACACAACTCATGCTAGGGTTTTAGTGGATACGATGGCAACTTGGAGAGCTGTCTCTGACAAACTGTCTAGGGAAACCAAACAGAACTTTGGCTTTAATTCAACCAATGGTGCTTCTAATTTCCTTATTTTCCTCCATCAAAAATGTAGGGCATAGGCATAAACTACATACATGTAGAAAGAGAAAACAGCCCTGGCTGGTGGCTCTGTAGGTTGGAGCATCTTCCCCAAAAGGTTGCAGGTTTTTTGATCCCTGGTCAGGGCACCTACGGGAGTCAACTGACCCATGTTTCTCTCTCACATCAATGATTCATTCTCTCCCCCACCGTATTCCCTCCTCTTTCTCTAAAATCAATAAACATATCCTTGGGAGAGTATTCAAAGAGAGGGAGAGAGAGAGAGAGAATAAAGTGAACTCAAGACAAAGCACAACCCCAACAAATCAGCCATGTGTCTGCATTTAGCCTTTCTTACCAGCTAGCCCCAGCTTCCTGCACTGTTCCCCTGGATGTTTCAGTAACCTCCTATCTGCAGTCCTTGCTTTTGCTCCCGCCCTCACTCTGATCTTATCAGCTCCAACATTAACAACTTCTCAGTGCAACCTGAGAACCTCCAGTCTCTTCAAGTCCTTCAAGATCAGGTTCTGGCCCATTGTCCAGTCCTTTCTCCTATTAGCAGCTTTTCAGCCTCACCAAGCTCCTTGCAGATCTTTAAAAACACACTGTTTCTGTATTCCTGAGGATCTTTTTGCCTGCTGTTTGCCTTTCCTTTAACTGCATGTGAGACTGATCCCTACAATCATGTCTGTTCAAATATGACTTCCTCAAACAGGCTCTTCCTCACTTCTGTTCTCAATTAAACGTTTAATTTTATTATCTCTTCATTACTGTTCTTGCTCTTTTTGAAATTATTACACTTTGTTATCATCACTTATGTGTGTCATTGTTAAACCTTTAAGTCTATCTTTCCACTAATCAGCTGAATACCCAGTGCGGCCACAATCAGCTGACCGTCACAGTGGTGGCCACATAGCATCCACCACAAGGTGGCACCAAAGCACAGCAGGGACGGGGTGCAGCTGGATCACAGACCCTTGGACTGCAGGCTCCTCCTGGGTTTTCCACTTGGCTGGTGATACCCCATTTGAAGTTTTGGACCAGCCCCCTCCCCAAACATCTGAGAGTGGGGTTTCATAATATTGTATTCTCTTCTGACCCTACACTGAAGAAGAAGATTGATCTATGAGAGAATTAGAGCATAGTTTTGATGACCGAGATATGTCTTGGTTCTAAAGACCACAACTCGAAATTCTTAGAGATACAGAACTTATGTCAAAATAAATGACTGTGCTAATAAGCACATTTATACTGAAACCTGCGTTGGATGTGATGACAGAGGTCCCACCACTAGGAGTCGTTCAGCAGCAGCCAAGATGCTTAGTTGCCTGGGATTATGTCAGAGATTGAAGCTGCCGGAGGAGGTCTGCTTAGATGACTCCAGAGAATTTCAGTCTTAGAATATATGCTCTGGAATCCAATTGAAATGTTTGAAAAGATGTACAAGTTCTGTAAGAATGATAGTTTAGAATTACTGGCATTACTCTTCAGGAGAATAACAATTCTCCTTTATGACAACAACAGTAAAAAGGGCTTAGGTAATGGAATCTGACCTGAATTAAAACCCAATCTGTCTACCTGTGTGACCTTAAACAGCTATTTTTACCTCTATTTCCTTATTTCTCAGTGGCATAATAAGACCAAATTACTGAGTTATCATTAAACCTCTATCAGGCCCCAACCATTATTTATACTTGTTTTAAAAGATAGTCCATTCTTCTGTAAGGTGTACAATGATTAAAAACTAGCAAGTGGTCCATCAGCACAACCACCACTCAGAATGTGTCTGTTGCCTAATTGTTTCCAGGTCACTTTTAAATGGCAGATAATATAGAAGGATTGAAACTAAAGAGGTTTTCTACTTATTGACTCTTTTAGAAATAGAAAGCGTTTGGAAACTATTTCCCCTGTTCCAGTAGGGGCAGGGCACAAATGCTCTTGGCTTTTGGTTTTCCATCCTGTGGATAGTTAGGAAGTGGGAGGGTTTAGTGCAAGAGAACACAGAGAGATGTCTCCACATTGACAGGGGTGCTAGAGAGACAAAAAGATCTGTATTCATTAGCTTTAGCCACTTAGTGGAATTAGAAGGATCTCCCGTGGCTCGTGCATGGAGAAGCAGCATTGAGCGGCTGCCAGAGCAGCAGCAGGAGCTTTGGCAATGAACCTGTCCAATGCCAGGGGCTCCCTTACGCTCACACCCTGACAATGACTGTGCCGTTGACCTAAGTTTTGGAGTGATTTAGTCAACTATTTCCATCAATATCTGCATATACAATTAAAGTTAGGCTATTGTGAAAAAAAATTTTTTTCTAAAACAGCTCTACCAATGTGGTGGGGTAGAGGCCAGAGAGCTGGAGAGGCCAGAGAGCTGGAGAGCCACCTTGGCCTTGCTCCTCACCTGGGGCACGAGAGTCACTGGGCCCGGTCTCCCTGTCTGGGAAACTAGGAGGTAGAAGCAAATGATCTCTCAACTCTCACTCTCCATTCAGCTCTTACATTCTCTGATTCCATGCATTCAAGTTTGTTCCTTTTTTCAGTCAGTAAGTCAATCGGTTATTAGTTGAAAATGTCATTGATCACCAATGTGTTAGGCACTTGGATATCATTTATTGAACAACAAATATTTTATGAGCTCTGACTATGTGCCAGGCCCTGTTCTGAGCTCTGAAGATGCAGTAGTATATATATATAAAAAAAGACACAAGTTCCTACTTTTCTGTTTCATATTCTAAAGGGGAAACAGATATAATATAAAAATAGTGAAATACTGTGTTTGAGAGTGATTAAGTGCTATGGAGAAAGTGGGAAGAAAGGTCGGGGGGTTGAAATTTGGGGTCTCACTGGGAAGCTCACTTTTGTTTGAAGGTAGGAAGAGGGTGAGGGAGTGAATGTGTAGGTACCTGGGAAAAGAACATTCTAGGGACAGATCTATCTGTGGATCAGAGCTGTTCGGCCAGGTCCTACCATCAGCTCAGAGGCCAGCATGGATGGGACAGAATGTCTCAGGGGTGGAGTAGCAGGAGGTGACTCTGTCCATTCTGATCCTGGAGGGAGCCTTGGTTTCTTTCAGTGGAGAATGGTATTTAGAAACCAGATCTGGATTTTTAATATACCAATTGCTACAAAAGGGTTACTGCTTTTGGACCCTTTCAGCAGACAGAGCTAGGAAATACATGCATGTATGTATTTACATGAACATATGCCCATATAGACGTGTGTGTGTGTGTGTGTAGCTATTTCTGGATCTACCTCTGTTTATATATTTTTTAAAAGTATAAATTCATACCAATACTTCTAACTTTAATCCATCACCTATGGACAGGCCAAATAAGAGGACTAAGCTTGTACTTAGTCATGTGACTTTTCTGAGAATATTTCTAATGTAATGGTGCAGGCCAAAACCTGTTTGAATAGGTTCAAGTGAGTAAGAGGAACACAATCAGGAACAGTGTGTAAGACAACACTGCGAAAAGGTTTTGTTATAAAGGGAAAGAGAAAAGCATAATACTCATTGGATCTATTATTAAGCTGGAAGAAATAGTACCATAGTTTTACACAGATGTGAAGGTTGCCAAAGAGAAGAACAAAAAGGATTTTGCATGTGCGGCACCAGGAGATTAAGCGCAGTATCTGGACAAAGACGCAGGTCAGTAGGCAGATATGAAGGGAGCTTGCCAAAATGACCTTCTGGTGGAGCAGAGAACAGGAATCAATCATTTGATAGAGTGGCTAAGCAAATGGAGCAAAAAAATACGGGGTGAGTGCCAGGAAACCATCAGAGCCCATCTGAGGTTAGTGATCATGTTTTTAAAAGTGAGACCAGACTTCCGGCCAAGATGGAGGTGTACATGGGCACACTGTGCCTCCTCTCACAACCAAAATTAACAACAACAAAGATTTAGAAACAAGAAAACAACCAGAACTGATAGAAAATTGAACTGCATGGAAGTCCAAAAGCCATTCATCCAGACCGGTAAGAGGAGCAGAGTTGTGGCAGGAAAAAGTGGAAGTGCAGACCCGGGCACGCAGGCAGAAGTGGCTGGCAGATCCCAGGCACACAGGAGGTGGCTAGTGGACCCCGGGCATGGGGTGGCAACTGTGCCGACCCAGTGAGTCTGTGCAAGGTGGCTGGCTGACCAGGTGGTCCCACATTCCCAAGCAGATAATCCAGGCGAAGGGGAAGCGGCAGAAGGGACTGGTATCCGAGAGAGAGCGGAGCAAGCGCCATTGTTCCCTCTCGGACCCTGCCCCCACATACAGCGCCACTACCCAGCAACTGGGCTGCCCCGCCCTGGGGAGTATCTAAGGCTCCACCCCTTACTATGTAACAGCCATGACCAGACCAAAAGAAAAAAAAATGGCTCAAATAGGAGAACAAATCAAAGCCCCAGAGCCAATTCATCTAAGTGACCAAGAGATAGCCAACCTATCAGATGCACAGTTCAAAGCCCTGGTGATCAGGATGCTCACAGAATTGGTTGATTTTGCTCACAAATTAGATGAAAAAATGCAGGCTACAATACGTGAAATGGAGGAAAACGCATGGGGAACCAATAGAGATGGGAGGAAAACTGGGACTCAAATCAATGGAGTGGACCAGAAGGAAGAAACAAACAACCAAACAGAAAAGAAGGAAGAAACAAGAATTCAAAAAAATGAGGAGAGGCTTAGGAAACTCCAGGATATCTTTAAACGTTCCAACATCAGAATTATAGGGGTCCCAGATGGGGAAGAGGAAGAGAAACAAGTGGAAAACTTCTTTGAACAAATAATAAAGGAGAACTTCCCCAATCTGGCAAAGGAGATAGACCACCAACAAGTCCAGGAAGCTCAGAGAGTCCCAAAGAAGTTGGACCCAAGGAGGAACATACCAAGACACATCATCATTACATTAGCCAAGATTAAAATGAAGGAGAGAATTCTAGAAGCAGCAAGGAATAAGGGGACAGTCACCTACAAAGGAGTTCCCATAAGGCTATCAGCTGATTTCTCAAAAGAGACCTTGCAGGCAAGAAGGGGCTGGAAAGAAGTATCTGAAGTCTTGAAAGGCAAGGACCTACATCCAAGATTGCTCTATCCAGCAAAGCTTTCATTTAGAATGGAAGGGCAGATAAAGCACTTCTCAGATAAGGTCAAGTTCAAGGAGTTCATCATCATCAAGCCCTTATTCTATGAAATGTTAAAGGGACTTATCTAAGAAAAAGAAGATAAAAAATATGACAGTGAAAAGTCAGCAAACCCACAGATAGTAACAACCACACCTAAAACAAAAGCAAACAACTAGAACAGGAACAGAAACACAGAAATGGAGATCACATGGAGGGTTAGCAACAGGGGAGTGGGAGGAGGAGAGAGGGGGAAAAGTTACAGAGAATAAGTAGCATAGACGGTGGGTAGAAAATAGAGAGGGGGAGGGCAAGAATAGTGTGGGAAATGTAGAAGCTAAAGAACTTATGACACATGGACATGAACTAAAGAGGGAGAATGTGGGTGGGAGGGGGTGTGCAAGATGGAGGGGAATGATGGGGGAGAAATGGGACAACTGTAATAGCATAATCAATAAAATATGTATTTTTTAAAAAGTGAGACCAGTTAGCGTAACTATGTTTTGTAGCCCCATTTGGCTGCAGAGAGTAGAAATTAATGTGACCTAAGGTATAACTAAGGGACAGAGTTGAAGATGGGGGAGGGAGCCGAGGACATTTGCTGGGAAGTGGTGTGACTGACGGGGAGTTTAAGGTAGGAAAGGAAGGGCGAGCTGGTGAGAGGGTGGAGGGTTTGAAAGTCCTAGAGTATCACAGGGCTGGTGCAGTGGGGCTGTGGGGAGAGACAGGAGGTCAGAGAGTAGCATCTTTGAAATAGAGATTATGGGTGTTGTAGTTTTTTGTAGAGACAAGGTCAAGGGTATGACTAAGAGTACAAGTAGTTGAGCTAAGATAGTGGGGAACATATCAAGGATTGAGAGGCCAGAGTATTAAATAGATCATTCGTGTGGGTATGGACATTAACAAGGAGCAAAGATATACTTATGGTAAGGAAATAAAGTCCTCAGAGCAAAGGGGCGATGTCCCAGCAGCTATAGATGATGGCAATAAAGAGAGCCAGGACATACCAAATCCTGATGACATGAGTTGCAAAACCTGAGATTTTTAGGGACAGAGGAAGAATGGTTTGAATGCAGCCACGGGGACCCAGGAGGTTGCCGCTTCCTGTCCAAGGCCAGGGGAGTGAGAGTGTGGGAAAGAAAACAGCTGTTCCCTGGAGCGCAGGGGACAAAGCGCATCCTCAACTAAGTGCCAGGTCCTTTTAGAGCAAACTACGAAGGAGATGCTCAGAGAAGCGGATGAGGATACAGGGAATTTCGTTATCACCACTCTGAGTCATAGAAAGCACACGAAAGGGCTTCCAACAATTGTAGAGACATAAAAGACGGCGTCGGAGAAGGCCGTCAGCGAAGCCACGTGGAGATGAGGGCGGGGCACGAGTGGGGACTTAGACGTGGTGGCTCATACTCGCAAAAATGAAGCTGTGATGGGATTAGGCCCCATGTTCCTGTGACGGACGTGGAAGGAGACCGTGAGTGCTGATGGGGGTGTAGGGCTCCTGAGAGCTACATGCAGGGTTGGGAACCTCGGTGGTTCCTGACATTGGAGGTGTGAGATCCCAGGGGGGCCCAGCCTTCTGCTGACCTCCGACGCCCTCTGCCTGCTCAGGGCTGATCGTACCCTCTGCCCCCTGGCTCGTCTTACGTCCTACTGACAGTGGTGACCAGGGGCCCATGTCATGACACGAGTGCCCTCATGTACACCGCATAAGTGTGAGTGTGTGTGTGGTAAAGTAGTAGACCTCTTTGGAGATGGTTTACGATATTAAATGACAACAGTAAAAGTGACAGGGGCACCCTCTTGGAGGTGCCTGTCACAGGACATAGAAAACAAGATGAAGTCACTGACATTGGGCAGCTAGGCGATGTGGCCAAGAGTGGCTTTTCAGTATCTGTTTATAAGGACTCTTGCTCCTTCTCCATCTGAATCAGTAAGAACTGAGTTCCCCATGAGCAGAGAGAACGTTAGCATCTCTGTTTCTCCATGTGTAGATGGTGGTGCTTCAGCGTTGTACTGTTTCCAGATATAGGGGGAAGAGTGGAGATGGAAGTCCTCCATGCTGAACTTATTCTTTAAGACCCAAGGGCAGGTTAGAGAGATAATAGGCTTGGCGTGGGAACCCCCTGTCTGCTGATTTCAGTGCTGTTACAAGTGTGGCTGGGGGACATAGGCTACCTCATTAGGAGGGACATTCCCTCCTCCCATCTGGAGCCTTCTGAGAGGAGGGAATCCTTAGATTCTGTTTGTTGAGCAAGTTGATAGATGAAAATGCAAAACTACAGATGGGAGAGAGGGAGCCAAAGAGACGAACACCGAGGGGCTGAAGCAGAGATCGGAGAAGAAGAGGTGATCAGGGGACAGGGGCCGAAAAAGAGCTGAAGGAGAAGGAGGCAGAGAAGAGGACACGGTGAAGGCTGGGGAGGACATTGGTGGGGATCCTAGAAAAATGAACGATGGTAGTGGTGGTGAAGTTGTTGAAAGCTCCATTCTGAACAAGGAGATGCTGAGTCCCTCCTCTCTCTCCCTAAACAAATTTCAATGCTGCTCTACCTGCGGTGGGTTATTTTTGTCATCGTGGCTGTCATTTTGGTTATTAGATATGATGACATGAAGATTGGATTCCAGCCCAGAGCCACAGGAAAGACGGTCTCCTTTGGAGGCCCAGGCATCTGCCTTTGTCCCCCCCCGCTTTTTTTTTTTTTTTTTTTTTGTGGGGTGTTGCTTTTTATTTTTTTAAAGATTTTATTTCTTTATTTTTTAGAGATAGGGGAAGGGAGAGAGGAAGAAAGGGAGAGAAACATCAGTGGCCTCTCACACTCTCCCAACTGGAGACCTGGCCTGCAGCCCAGGCATGTGCCCTGACCCGGAATCTAACCAGGGACCTTTTGGTTTGTGGGATGACGTCCAGCCCCCTGAGCCAGACCAGCGAGGGCTCCACTTTCTTTGGAGGCAAACCACAGCTAACTCATATATTTGATAAAGCCTATCTGTCCAGTATACGAATACTACCGTATTAACATTATACTTAGTACTTCTGAATTTCCTGCTTTATGAATTTCAAACTCAAAAAATAAAATACAGTGCAATTGGAATCTCACATTTTCCTACGTAGCTACAAGGGCTTCAGCGCTAAAAAACTCCAACCGGAGCCTTGGGTCTCCCTCCTCCCAGTCTCCCAACAGCCCGCCCCTAGGGGAAGTGCGGGGAAGTGCGGTCAGCATTGTGCTGCTCAGTCTGAAATATCTCCATGGCTGCGCAGCGGAAGGTTACTGGGTTTAAGTGCCTGTGGGCAGATTCTTTGCCTGTAAAAATTGGGTGAATTACAGTATCTTCTAAAGCATGTAAATTCCTTAGCGCAGTGCCCAACACGATGAACATTAGCTAGTATTAAAGTTATAATAATTGCTGATCTTGGAACATTTGATTTCCTATTTCCCATTAAGGCAAAGTCTCAATTAACTTTTTAAAGTATTTTTTAATCGATTATGCTATGGCAGTTTTCCCAATTTTCCCCCTTTATCCCCCCTCCACTCTGCCCCTCCAACCCTCCAGCCTTCCCCCACCCCATTACTTCATGTCCATGGCTGTACATGTAAGTTCTTTGAGTCCTCTGTTTCCTATACCATTTTATCTTTCCCTGTTTATTTTATGCTTACTAATTATGCTTCTTCTTCCCCGTACCTTCCCCCATTCCTCCCTTCCCCCTCCCCACTGAACTCCCTCTGCGTGATGTCCATTTCTCTGATTCTGTTCCTGTTCCAGTTGTTTGCTTAGCTTTTGTTTTCATTGTTTTTCTTTTCTTTTAGGTTCATTTGTTGATAGTTTTGAGTTTGTTGTCATTTTACTGTTCATATTTTTGATCTTTTTTTTCTTAGGTAAGCTCCTTTAACATTTCATATAGTAAGGGCTTGGTGATGATGAACTCCTTTAACTTGACCTTATCTAAGAAGCACTTTATCTGCCCTTCCATTCTAAATGAAAGCTTTGCTGGATAGAGCAATCTTGGATGTAGGTCCCTGCCTTTCATGACCTGGAATACTTCTTTCCAGCCCCTTCTTGTCTGTAGATTTCTTTTGAGAAATCAGCTGATAGCCTTATGGGAACTCCTTTGTAGGTTACTGTCTCCTTTTCTCTTGTTGCTCTTAAGATTTTCTCTGTGTCTTTAATTTTGGGTAACTTAATGATGATGTGCCTTGGTGTGTTCCTCTTTGGGTCCAACTTCTTTGGGACTCTCTGAGCTTCCTGGACTTCCTGGAAGTCTATTTCCTTCTCCAGATTGGGGAAGTTTTCCTTCATTATTCAAATAAATTTTCAATTTCTCGCTGTTGCTCTTCTCCTTCTGGCACCCCTATAATTCAGATATTGGAACATTTCAGGTTGTCCCAGAGAGTCCTCAGACTCTCTTCATTTTTTTGGATTCTTATTTCTTCGTTCTGACCCAGTTGGATGTTTATTTCTTCCTTTTGTTCCAAATCGTTGCTTTGAATCCTGGTTTCCTTCTTGTCACTGTTGGTTCCCTGAATATTTTGCTGTATTTCATTTGGGTATCTTTCATTTGTTCTTTCATTTTTTTGATCAAGTTCAATCAGTTCTGTGAGCATTTTGATTACCAGGGTTTTAAATTCTCCATTAGTTAGGTTGGCAATGTCCTCATTGCTTAGTTCTGAGGTTTTACTGTGTTCTTTCATTTGGGCCATATTTCTTTGTCTTGGTGCACCAGTCTAGTTGTTCTGGTTGATTTTTTAATTTAATTCCTTGGTTGTCAGAGTTCCATGTAGTTTGATTTTTCTGGTGCTTCTGGTTGTTTACTGATTTTAGATTGGTTGTTATCCTCTTTTTGGTTGTTAGAGGAAGCAAAGGGTTTCTACCTACACCTCCATCTTGGCCGGAACTCAAAGTCTCAATTAATTTTGTAACCTATATTTACTTTTCAAAATCCAAAGATACTTTTTTAAACAAATACCTGGTGTAAAGAATAAATGTTGATAATTGAAGATTTCTTTTGGCTCCATGCTTGCTTATTTGTTTGGTTTGTTTATCAGGAAGAAAAAAACACCCATTTAAAGTCATTCTTTCCCAAAGGTGGATTTTTAAAGGATGCATATGTTGGAGAATTTTACTAATATAAATAATGTCTCCTTTTTCTCTTTTTTCTTCAAACTGGTAATTCTAAACTCCTGTTATGATGTCTTTTCCCTGTTTCACTATTTCAGTTTTAAAAGTACCTGTTATTTTTTTGTCAAAGATTTTTAAAAATCTAATTGTCTTTTGTTTGTTTGGTTTTTTGGCTGGTATCATTCACAAATAACTTATCTATTGCTCCATTGCTGAAGTATTCTCTTAATGTTGGGTGCCAAGTAACTGTGTTCACAATATGCCTCCCCTCTGTACTCCCCAAACACGTGCACACACAGACTTATCCAGGACAACTTAATAGTTACTCATAAAATTATATTATTTTTAAGTAGAGGTAACTCTTTTCCTGTGTATTTTGCATTATAATGCCTCATTTTTAAACTTTATGTTGTTTACTATATTCTGCTTGTGCAACCTGATTAATTTGTATTAGTCATTCACATCTGATGCAATCCCACTGTTTTCATTTCTATGGTTCTAATATTCTCTGTTGTCACGGATGTAGAGTTGCATTTTCGTCTCATATAAATTCATTCTCTAAGATCTCTGATTTTTTTCTCTAGCTTATTTTAGTTATCACACCCACTTTTGTGATTTTTGGCTTTTAAAATTTTTCAAATTTTAATATTGATAAACTTTACAAATACTTCCATTTCTTGATAAATGACGACTACCGAGTACCGATCAGCATCACCATTTATAGGCTAAGGGGCTGGTTTTCACCTGACAGCTTGATGTCTCTGCACTTGTCATCAGGATCACACAAAAATCGCACCCAGCTGACGTGGGAGCGAAGGAACCTGACATTTTATGTGTGTCATCCGTTAGTCAATCAACAAAAAAGCAGCAAGGCCAGCAGGTATATAGGCAGGTGTATAGATAGGTAGACACACAGGTGAGAGAACCGTAAATGCTGCTCTATCATTTGGATTACCAGAATCTTCAGGAAATCTTCCTCATCAAAATGTCCCAAAGCTACTACATCTCGAATGTCAAAACAAATACACCTTTCCTCAGCCTATGGATTCACTGCAGCTCTCTCCCCCTCTGATCTAAACGACTGCTCGGCTCCTTTGATTTCTTTAAGAATCTTCCTTGTGGAACAAGACTAAATTGATCTTGACTAGCCAGTTCTCTTGACGATCAACTATGATTATATAATTTACAACGAAAAGGTAAGCAAACGAACACTTTCGTTCTTGATTCATGAAGGGAGGTTCAGGTTTCAGTGACAAGTTAGCCTAAACTCAGAGCGGCTCGGTTATCAGACATTTATTTCTTGCTACCCTAACAGTCCTGCCTGGGCCAGGGAGTGGGCGTGGTTGTCCAAGTCCCAAGCAGGCAGAGATGATTGTCATTTCTGTATCAGGCTCTCGTGATCACCCTTTTAATGGTTTTTTGGCAGCTGATAAGATGGCAGTGAGACAAATAGAGGAAAACTTGAACAGTCATTTTTTAGAACCAATTTATTGGAATGGTTTCCAATAGTAAACAATTAGAAACCTTGTAATCTCTTCTGCAATTCCATTTTTAACCCTAGAAAAGCATTTTAGAGGGTTCCCTGATTGGTATAATATTTTGAAAGTTTTTACAACAAAGAATCTTGCATTTTTTTCATTTATTTTGCTAAATGACATTTTGGCACAATTTTATTAAGTGATCTGTCCTCTGAAATAGGTTCTATTTCTTTTTAATGATCTAAAATGGTAGCAAATAATAAAATAGAAGGAACAAAAACCATGCCATAGTTATAGCACGGGTCTCTCTAAGCTTTAACAGATGCATTTATAATACCAAAGGGTACATATCTGTATATTTATATCTCTCTCTCCATCTCCAAGACCAAACCTTATTATGGCAGATTCTGTTAGAGACAGCTTATCTGAATCAGTTATTTCCTAGTTTTATATATTTGTTTATTTATTTATCAACCTACATTTTTTGATAGCCCACAAACATGGTAAGGGAAAAAAAAATCTCCCTATATGGTGTGGAAAACTATAAAGATGGAAGAAAAATTTGGTCCACCAATTTCTATTACATCCACTTCACATTTATTTTTTGACATTTTAACATTGTTAGTAATTTCTCTCTCCTTAGCCCAAACTTTAACTCAATATTGGGCCTCTGAGATGTTTGGGGAACTGGGGCTCCGCCTTGGAGAAGAGCTGCAGAAAGCACGGGCTCGTTGTCCAGCAGTCACTGCAAACCTCTGGCCCTCCAGATGGCGGATGGCGTCAGCGGGTTCGGGTGTTTGCCACTTGGAACTGGAGCTGCCTCCCTCTCGGGCCAGCAGACCACACGGCCTTTTCCTTCTCCGGTGTTTGGTCCTCTGTGTGTCAGGGGGCATGAAACACAACCTGTTTGCCTGTTTCTGCTGTGTTACCTGACACACTAGATGGATTTTGGGAGGAGCGGCTCCCAGAGCGCTTTCCACGGCAAGATGGAAAAGGAGTCCCATAAACGGGTGATGCGTATATGCGCTCCCTCCCGATGCGCTCCAAGCCCCAGCTCCAGGAGGGCATTGTCCTGCAGGGCGTAGAAACGCCACCACAGAGACTCGGTCTTTGCTGTCCCTTTGTCCCACAAAGGAAATGCCCCTGGCCCGCACCTCAGGGGTGGCGACTCACGCCATGCAGCCCCAAAAGGGCTGGGACCAGTGCCAGGAAGCTCAGTTATTTTTGTGGCAATTGTGATAAAACCCAGATGTTTTTCTATAACCGAATACCTGGAGGGTTCCTTAATCTCATGACTTTAGGGAAGATACCTACCAAATTTGTTATACGATTAGCTTAGCACAAATGCGTAATTCACGTCAGTCATACACAGACAATTTCTAGCGTACACTTTTCATTCCTCTTGGCAGAATTTAGGTAAAATGCTAAGCTAGCACCTCAAGAATCCTCTTCGTTCAGTTCTGGGAGGGGTTCCTCCTCTCTAATCAGTCAGGTCGGCCTGGACCACTTAGGTTTCTACCACCTGCTCTTGTCCAAGATGCTCCACTCAGGAACGGCTCCTGCTGGTGTTACTATTCCCAGATAATCCTCAACTGCAGCTACCGCTGCACTGTATCCAAGATTATAGATACTGGATTCTTACCGACTGCGTATTCACAGAGATTGGATTTTCCCACAGAGGTCGCCCATTCTTAGTGGGGAGAATGTCCTGCCGTCTTTTATTTACTATCCATCCACTTGCCTATCCAAATGTGCCTCCACCTTATACCTACCAAAAGGGTTCTTACGAGAACAAAAATATATATCCATTTAGGAATACTTGAAGTTTTAGATTCTTTTAAATTTTACATTATTTCACTCATCTGTTATGACAGAGACTCCATAGATGAGGCGGGTAGATATACAACAAAATTTAGTAATGACGCGTAAGCTAGAGTCCATAGTTTAGATGATTTCCTTGAAAGAAGGTTCATCACTCAATGACTGGAGTCTAGTTTCTCCAGACAGGGCCAAACTGAGGAGTCCCTGTGCTCTGTCTTGGGGCTGTGTCTCTTCAGAGAGACCTCGGTCTCAATTACAACCCTACTTCTTGTTAGCACGTGGCCCTAGGCCTGTCACCCCTCACCAGTTTTCTAATCTGTAAAAGGCTATAGTCATCTGCCTGTCAGCTTCTTGCAAGGACAGGATGGAGTTATTCATACCGAGCACTTAAAACATTGCCTTACACATAATGAGGGTTTGACAAATATTATCAGTTATCATTGAATCAGGACACGAAGCCTGTGTTCATTCATCTGTTCACTTTGATGAGTCTGAATTTTTCTGTCAATTTCAGTTTTTTAACCTAACTTTCTTTAAAATGCCTTTGAAAAATGCCACTTTTTAAAATTGAGTTGAGAAGGCATGGAATGACTATGGTCCCCAGAAGCCTTGATATCCGGATTCAGCTCTTGTCTCCACCGACACGATGTTACAGGGTTAGTGCTCCAGTTCCTATTGACAGAAAGCCAACCAAGGAGCCTGGAACAAATGGTGGAGGAGATTTGTGGGTGAGTTTGGAAGACCCCCTCAATCCCATTATGGTCCATGGCCATTGGGTCTATTTTCTTACAACGTCTTTTCCCTGGACGCAGAGTGCTGCGGGAAGAGGAAGGCTGGGAGCTGCACGGTGGCCACAGAGACCCAGGCTGGCCGCGAGATGCTGACACGTTGACTCGGAGAACCCATGTGCAGGCAGTGCTGAGGAGGCCTTGGCGCTTTACGGACAGTGCTGGGGTTCTCCCGCACATCTTACCATCTGTTCCAAGCTCTGCGCTGAAAGGAACAGTGAAGGAAGGGGAATGGGCTGACATGTGCTCCGGGAGTCAAGAGGTCAGGACCGGAGTTTGCCCCAGGGAAAATGACAATACTCAGTAATAGGGGAAACACATTTCATTTTTCAAATGTGGCAGCAGGGGGGGAGATGAAAAATATCTGGAAATATTTATGTGTGTGCCCCTTTAAGTGTAAATCATCAAAAGGCACCATGCCTCATAGAGGACCATATATTGAAATAGAATATGTGAGTAAACTGCAGCCTCTTACTAATGAAATAAATCATTTAAAAAGTCCTTTGAATATTTAAGTCATAGATACTGGTTTTAAGTATTTTTCACTAGTGTTGATTGTCTGTGTGGTGGGTGAGGAATGAATAACAAAGGCCACCACACAGGTGACTCCCCTGGCTCCTGAGAAGATTGAGGTTCTCCATTCTGAAATGGTCCTGGGGGTGGGTGAGGGTAGAAGGAGAAGTATTCCTGCCATTGAAGGAAAACAGGTCAGGTAATGCAGAGGACTGTTGAAGAAAATAAGGCAGAGGTGAGGAAGAGAAAACAAATTTTAACCTTATTTACTAGAGTTACTAGTATTTGTAAGTATGAGCTCCAGTTGATGTTATTCCCTTTAGCATATATATAGCCACTTAGGGTGAGGGATAAGAGCAAGTGCATGCCCAGAGATCAAATGCAAAACATCACCTTTAGTGAAACCTTTTAAGTCCGCTTTTAAAGCTTAGTCTTTGAGAGGCAGTACTATAGGCAAGGAGGAATTCAAATGTTGTTAATATGCATAAATATGCATCGAAAGCATCAAAATGCTTCTAAATTGGTATTGCTGATACAGTCTCTCATAATTTATTCACAAACATCTATGAGTATGCTTCAGTATATTCTTCTAAATTGGGGAATAAAGCAGTTTAATAAAACTGCAAATGTCATACAAAGATATATTTCTCATTTTTAATAACCTCTTTTAAAGCAATTACATGATATAGTATTTCTTACTGGCAGGTACAAATATGCAAGGCTTATATTTAAACATGATCTTGTGCTTTGTCATTAAGAAAAGGATTTAACACACATGTGGAATGATTCTTACAATTACTGCCCATTGTCTTTTTTTACCTTCTGTCATGTTTATTACATGAGCATGTTCATTTTGTAAAAATCCATCAAGCTGTACATTTCTAATATGTGCACTTTTCTCTACAGTATACTCCAATTTTTTTTAAAAGAATTCGTTTATTTATTTTTAGAGAGAAGGGAAGGGAGGGAGAAAGAGAGGGAGAGAAACATCGGTGTGAGAGAGACACACGGATCTGCGGCCTCTCATATGCGCGCCCTGACCAGGAATCTCGAACCGCCACTTTCGCCTTGTGGGACAACACCCCACGGACTGAGCCGCACAGGTCAGGGCTCCGGTGTTGTTCTCTTGTTGACACTGTTACAGATGGCTCCCATCCCCCATCCCCCACCCCCCCCGTTTGCCCCCTTTCATCCAGCTTTCCCATCCCCAGCCTTCACCACATTGTTTTCTCTCCCTGGCTATACCCAGTCTATTTTAAACCAAAACGTTACCAGGCAAATTTTATAGTCGCAAAGAGAGAACGTACAGAATAAACTAAGTGGGTCACTACCACCTGAAGGTTTTCTTCCCCCGAGTATTTCATGAGAAACGTGTATGCCTGGGCCTGAGTGTTGTGCGTATATTAGAAGCACTTCTCAAAAACATACATAATTTTCATAAATTTTAGCTATGAAAATGTTAATATCTTATCTGATATACTCTGAAATATCACCTTTGTATTTCTGTTCAATACTGTACTAAGTTATATTTAACTATGTTTTAACATTGAGGCTCTTTAATGACTAATGATGGTGAGCATATTTTCATGTGTTCATTAGCCAAAAAGATGTGAGGTGTGTTATTTTATTTGGAAAACTGTTTACAAATATCATGCAACCATTTTTTAAAAATCCTCACCCAAGGATATGTTATTGATTTGAGAGAGAGAGGAAGGGGTGGGGAAGAGAGAGAGAGAAACTTCAATGTGAGAGCCTTTGATAGGTTGCCTCCTGTATGTCTCCCAACCAGGGATTGCCGCAGCCTAGGTATGTGCCCTGACAGGGAATCCACAACTTTTTGGGCGTATAGGACAATGCTCCCGCCAACTGAGCCACCTGGCCAGGGCTCATGAGCTCGTTTTTAATTGGATTATTTGCTTTTTTATTGCCCAGTTATAAGAGTTCTTTATACTTTGGTGAAAATAATAAATGTTGGCAAAGATGTGGAGAAGTTGGAACCCTTACACGCAGCTGATGGGAATGAAAAATGGTGCTGCCTCTGCAGAAACACTTTGGCAGTTCCTCAAAAAGTTAAACATAAAGTTATGTGATCCAACAATCCCACCATTAGGTACACGTCCAAGGAGATTGAAAACAGATGGTCGTGCAAAAACTTGTACACTAAACACATGTTCACACAAACACTTGTTCATAGCAATGTTATTCACAGTAGCCAAGAAAAGGAGAAATAACCTGTGATGGATTCATGGGTAAACAAAATGTGATATGTTTATACAATAAAATATTATTCAACAATAAAAAACAAAGTACCAATTCATGTCACAACATGGATGAACCTTGTAAACATTATGCTGAGCAAAAGAAGCCAGACACAAATGGTCACAGAATACATGTTTCTTTCATGTGAAATGCATAGAGAAGTTTGATCAGCAGTTGTGAGCAAAATGGGGATTCGGAGGGACTGCTGACAGGTACGAGGTCTTTTGAGGGATTGTAATAGAAATGTTCTGGAATTAGATATTGTAATGATTGCACCACCTTGGGAAATACCAAAAAACCCTGAACTGTGCATTTTAAAATGGTGTATTTTATGTTATATAAATTATATCTCAATTAAAAGTGAACTAGAATAGGCAATTCTAGTAACTAGAAGCTTGCAGGGCTGCCGGCTCTACCAGCTGTGCTGTGCTCAGGACACCACCACTGAATCAGGAAACGGTTACTCAGTTTCCACCAAACTAAAAATAGGCTTAGCGTGGACTATTTTTGAACTTGGTGTCAACAGAGCCATACAGTCTATACTCTTCTGTGTCACCCCTGAGCCGTCACATTGGTGTGATCCGTGAGCACAGTTCTGTGTCCTTGCTGTGTGGCTGGGTCAGGGAGGCGCAGTAACAGCCCCCAGAGATGTCAGCATCCTCATCCCTGGAGCCTGTGAATCTGATCCAACACCTGGCAGAGGAGAAGTGATAGGCAGGTGGAATTAAGGTTGCTAGTCAGCTGACCTTAATATGGGGAGATGAGCCGGATTCTCCAGGTAGGCTCAAGGTAATCACCAGGGTCCCTGGAAGTGAGAGAGGCAGAACGTGAGGTCAGAGAGAACCATGAGAGGGGCCGGCTGGCTTTGCAAGCTTGGAAGAGGAAGGAAGCGGTCCGGGAGCCCAGAGAGGAAGTATGAAATGCAGTACAGCCAAGTGGGTGTCTCTGGAAGCCAGAAAAGACAAGGAAACAGAACGCCCTCAGACCCTCCATAAAGAATACGGCACTGCCGATCCTCAATTTTAGCCCAGTGTGTCTGGCGTTGGACTCCCGAGCTACAAAACAGTAAGATAAAAATCAGTGTTGTTTGAAGCCACTAAACTTATGGTAGTTGATCACAGTTTGTAGTAATTTGTAGTTTTATAGAAAATTAATATGCAGGGTTTCTAATGTCAGCATTACTGATTTTTGGACCAGATAATCCTTTGCTGTTGGGACCAGTCTTGGGTAATATTAAGCAGCATCTCTGCCTTCTACCTGCTAAATGCCATTAGGAATTCCACCAGTTGTGAAAACCAAAAGTGTCTTCCAGACATTGCCAAATGTCCCTGGGGGCCAAAATCACTCCCAGTCGAGAGAAGCAATACTGCGTAGTATTTTACAAATATGCCACAATTTATTTAGCCAACCTATTATCTGAAAGAATTTGGAGTGTTTCCAACATTGTAATGACTAATAACAGTAATGTTATTAGTAATAATAACATTCTGTGAGTATCTGTGTGTGTTTCGGTTACTGTATGTGCACCTTACTGTGAGATACGTACTGAAAAGTAGGATCACTTGGTTGGTATGCCTTTTGCAGCAACTTGCAATTCTGGAGGCAAGGTGAAAAAGTTCCTGTGGCACCCCAGTTTTGCCTGCCCTTTTCCTTTCAGCCTTTCTAGTGAGTGTGTACAGCATCTTCTTGTGATTTAAATGTCCATTTCCAGGATACCTAATAAAGTACACATCTTTTAAACACATGTATTTCCACTACGATAGTCATGTTTATGAAGTGTCTGACCCAGTCTTCAGCTCAATATTTTTTGCATTATCTTTTCTTTTTTAAAACTTCGTGTGTGTTATTATTCTATGCAGCTCCATGTTCCGTGTTGGAGATGCACACGCTGACCGGGTGAAGGGTCCTAATGAGCTCAGTGCGGTGAGGCTATCATTTAGTGGGGTTGTGATTCAGTCTAGCAACTCTTTTGTGCTCCTTGGGTGGGCCTTTACCATAACTTTTGTGTCTTTAACGCTGTGAGATGCCCTAAGATTCTGCCCTTTGCAGTGGCTTTCAGTGTGATTTTGTAGTCTCCACCTCTGCTTCTCTGGAGAAGCCATTTCAAGTGAAGGCCTCTTATCTTCGGGGTCTTGCTCATCCCAAATCTTGCTTTTGTCTCTCTGGACCTATACAGTTACCCAGAGCTCTCCTGGTGTCCCCACTTCTTACCTCTAGTTCTCCAAGTTGCCCTGCTTCCCAATATCCACAACAGGAACTGCCCCCAACCTGGAGGGGAAAAGCTGAATTTGGCTCACCTATCCACGCTTCCCTTCCCTTTCTTGTCTTGTGTCTCGAGTTCTGGTTGCCTCTGAAACTCCCAACATCAAACGGATGATTTTGTCTTTCAAAGCAACTTTGTAATCAGCTCTGTAAGTATTCTCCCCAGCAGGAAAGGTCTGCTGAGTTCCATCATGGCCGGAAGCACAAGTGCCAGGTGGAGTCTTAAGGCCTGAGACCTCCCATTCAGTCACACCTGTCCCAAATTCCCTCCCCTTCTTTCAATACAATTGTTCCACACTGTCATTCAACATCCCGCAGTATTAAATTCTGGTTCTGGTGTTCAGCTACACCAGCCCTGCAACTGTAGGCAAGAGATTCTTTCAGAAAAGTCACCTCAACCACTGACTGTGCTCTGGATGAGACTGTAGATCTGTGAGGTTGTTATTTTCTTTCTCCTCTAGTGCGGTCAGAGCGGGGAGCCTCCCACCACACCCAGTGTTGAGTTCTTCACTGACTGCAGTGTGTCATTGAAACGTTGTGTCTAACAAAGTCTACTTTGACATTAAATGATCACAGATGACAATTCATCGTTTTGCCATGGTCTACTACAGACTGGTTTCCTGTTATTTCATGGTCATGCTCTCTTTCCCAGGTAAGAAATTTGTCCCAGATTCCCATTTCCTGTAGAGTCCTGTGACCTACAGATATCCCTATTCCTGAGAGATGCATTGTTTCAGAAACAGTCTCGGGTTTAATCCAAAAGGGAAATTTTCACCATTCATCCAGAATGGATAGGTGAACAGAAGAAATAGACTGTCAACTAAATTTCCAGAGAAAAAAATATCAAAGCAATACACAAAACTTGGGCCATTCTACGATCAACAAGCTGTAGAACCAGGAGTTGCCACAGCTTCTGTGTCTCGGGCACCTGCTGTCTCTGCCCCACTCTGGGTCATCAAGACAAGAGTCAGGCTGGCCTTTCCCTCTCCTACGTGGTTTTAAATTCGAATGTCAGATGGGTACATCTGACTGGCAAAATCAAATTCATTTCTGATACCCTCACTGCAAACGATGAGGGGATGTGGCCTGAAGTTTGAGCCCTTGCTGCACAAGAAGGGAGCTGGGACAATGACACGTCCTTCCATCTGCAATGTCCACCCCCCGCCTCCGACCTATTTCCCACTTCATGCATCGTTCTTATTTTTGACAGGACTGGACCAGAATGTCTTGCTTCTAGGCCCCTACACTGTGTGACCAATACTTGTTATTTTACCCTCCAGACCTGCTTCTGTTCTCTGTCTTAGTGAAGAACCAGACAGGCGTGGCCTGGCGGCCTGCTAGGTGCCTGGATGGTCTCCAGTTTCGTTCACGTCGCCATCCCAGTCCTATCTAACATGAGACAGTACTGGGGAGGCTGTCTCTGCCATAGGGCGTGTTCTGTCGTCCCCATTCTCTCTGATACTTAATTCACTTGGACTTTCCCCCATTTCTTTCTCAATTTCAATAGCCTTTTAATCGTTTGTCCCTCAAGCCTCTCTCTCCACGTACTCATCTCCAAACAGAACAACCACCCCCCCCAATACTGTTGCAGGTCTTTCTCTTCGCCCTGCCCTTCCCAGATATGCCCTCTTCCCCAACCACATGGTAGAGAGCTGCTGACTAACCAAGTTCATTTTGTGTTCTTCTACTTCTTTCACTCTCGTTCACACTGTTCCCTCTGCCTGAAAGTTCTTTTGCCTGTTCATTCTTTTCTTAAGTCCTACTCATCCTTGAAAATTCTGTTCAGGTGTGACTTATCCTGGGAAGCCTTTCCAAATTTCCTTCTGCTTTCGATGTGCAAACTGCGCTTAGAGTGTTGAAGGGACTGTTGTGTCATCGAGGCTTCCGAGTTGGTTTCCCCCACCAGACAGGTCCTGGAGGGCAGAGAGCCCATCTTGTTAAACTGCGCTCATGTGAAGGATGTTAATAACTGAAGTTGAGCAGTGAGACATATTTGTGAAAAACAGTTTAATGATCAGAGTACAAATCTTAGCAGTATTTTGCAAAGCTTATGTTAGGTTATATTTTTGAGCTAAATTGCAAGCTGGAACTTGATAGTCTGTTTTCCACATGTATTGTGTTCACAGTAACTGTTGACAGTGATGAACAAACTTTATTAACTTGGGCCAAGAAGCTTTGTCCAAAAAAATTCTCTGTCCAAGCTAACTTTCAAATATTTTCCAGGAAATTAATGGACCATTTCTTACAAAATTAGAATTTTCATGTTATTAATAGGGCATAACCACCAATAAATGAAGCTCCCAAAAGGTATATATTGTACGTGGAAAAACCTCATAAATTTAACCACTTTCTCTAAAATATTGGGGTTTTGTCTTTTTTAAAATATATTTTATTGATTATGCTATTATGGTTGTCCCATTTCCCCACTTCATTCCCCTCCACCCTGCAACCCCTTCCACCCATATTCTCCCCTTTGGTTCATGTCCATGTGTCATAAGTTCTTTAGCTTCTACATTTCCCACACTATTCTTGCCCTCCCCCTGTCTATTATCTACCTACCATTTATGCTACTTATTCTCTGTACCTTTTCCCCCTCTCTCCTCCTCCCACTTCCCTGTTGCTAACCCTCCATTTGATCTCCATTTCTGTGGTTCTGTTCCTGTTCTACTTGTTTGCTTAGCTTGCTTTTGTTTTAGGTGTGGTCGTCAATAACTGTGAGTTTGCTGTCATTTTACTGTTCATACTTTTTATCTTCTTTTTCTTAGATAAGTCCCTTTAACATTTCATATAATAAGGGCTTATTGATGATGAACTCCTTTAACTTGACCTTATCTGAGAAGTGCTTTATCTGCCCTTCCATTCTAAATGATGGCTTTGCTAGATAGAGCAATCTTGGATGTAGGTCCTTGACTTTCCAGACTTGGAATACTTCTTTCCAGCCCCTTCTTGCCTGGAAGGTCTCTTTTGAGAAATCAGCTGACAGTCTGATAGGAACTCCTTTGTAGGTGACTGTCCCCTTATCCCTTACTGCTTCTAGAATTCTCTTCTTCATTTGAATCTTCGCTAATGTAATTATGATGTGACTTGGTGTGTTCCTCCTTGGGTCCAACTTCTTTGGGACTCTTTGAACTTCCTGGACTTCCTGGTATAGTCTATTTCCTTTGCCAGATTGGGGAAGTTCTCCTTTCTTATTTGTTCAAATAAGTTTTCCACTTGTTGCTCTTCTTCCCCTTTTGCGACCCCTATAATTCAGATGTTGGAATGCTTAAAGATGTCCTGGAGGTTCCTAAGCCTCTCCTCATTTTTTTGAATTCTTGTTTCTTCCTTCTTTTCTGTTTGGTTGTTTCTTTCTTCCTTCTGATCCACTCCATTGATTTGAGTACCAGTTTTCTTCCCATCACTATTGGTTCCCTGTGCATTTTCCTTCATTTCACTTAGTGTAGCCTTCATTTGTTCATCTAATTTTTGACCAAAATCAACCAACTCTGTGAGTATCCTGATTGCCAGTGCTTTGAACTGTGCATCTGATAGGGTGGCTATCTCTTGGTCACTTAGATGTATTTGCTCTGAGGTTTTCATCTATTCTTCTGTTTGGGCCATTTCTTTTCTTTTCTTTTTCTTCTTTTTGGTCTGTTTGTGTCTGTTATGTAGTGAGGGGAGAAGCTTTAGGTGTTCACTAGGGCAGGGCAACCCAGGGGCTGGGTTGTGATGCTGTATGTGGGGGCGGGGTCAGAGAGGGAACAATGGCGCTTGCTCAGCTCTCTCTCAGGTTTCAGTCCCTTTGGCCATTTCCCACAAGCAAATTGGGCCCTTCTGGTGCTGGTTCCCAGGTGGGTAGGCTTGTGTACATTCTAGGACCCTGTGGGTCTCTCCAACAAACTCCTGTGAGGCTAGGAGTCTTTCTCGGCACCTCAGCCCTCACAGGTGTTTTCAATTGGTGTTTTGAGACTTCATTTCCCTGTGCTGGGGCCCTGGGTTGGGAGGTCTGTCTCACTTCCCGTTTTTGCCTGGTTTATCTGTGCACGAATGTGTGACTGCAGTCAGCCAGCCACCTTGCGCCGCGCCTCACTGGGTCTGCCCGTTGCCACCCTGCACTCGGGGTCTGCCAGTCACCGCCTGCCTGACAGATCGCCAGCCACCACTTTTTCCTGCTTTGACCCCTCTCTGCTGGCCACCGACTCCGCCCCTCTTACTGGTCTGGATGAATGGTTGTCAGACTTCTGTACAGTTAAATTTTCTGTAAGTTCTAGTGTTTTTTTTTGTTTCTTTGTTTTGTTTCTAAAGTTTTGTTGTCCTTAATTTTGGTTGTGCGAGGAGGCACAGTGTGTCTACTCATGCCTCCATCTTGGCTGGGAGTCTGTTTCTTTTTTAAAAAAGCAATTCTAACAGTGTAGGAGGAACTAAAAAAGTTTACCTGTTTACCCTCACTGAGTATATTCCTGAGTAAAGCTGCATCCCTTTCCAATGTTTCCAGGAGTAGCACACCTCCCTGATGTGGCTCACGCACCCAGGGCACCTCGCTGTCCTTGAGTCCTGAAGACCACTCTGCAGCCTTGCAATGAGCAGACTGGGCTTTTCCCCTGAGAGATAACAAACAGCCAATTGTAGATCTAAGTTGCACCAAACATACCCATATTTTGCCATGTATAATATGCACATTTTTGCCCAAATTTTTGAGGGAAAAATAAGGATGCCATGATGCCATAGTGATTGGTCACGACTGGGCTGGCAGCTTCCTTGTTAGCTTATTCTGGTATGGTTTTGAGGGATTTTCTAGAAGCTCCCTCAAGATTCCATTGCTTCAACCCTCCCAAACGTTCTGGAAGTGATTTAATCTTCTAAAAGAACTTCTTTTCTGCTTCAAATAGCTTGAGTGGATTAGAATCTCTAACTGAAAATTTGCCAATACTACAAGGCATTAGCAATAGCTGAATAAAAGCTTTGGCAGTCAGTCTGAAGTAGGAGGCATTGTACTAAGACTTTATGAATATTATCCCATTTGATCGTAACGATCATTAGGTATTATTGTCATCTAGCATAAGTGATGCAGTTGAGAGGCAAAGAGATTAAGTTGCTCATCCACAGCTAGTGATGGTGGCATCAGTCCAGAGTCCTGCAGGCCAGGCTTCTCCTTGAACTTGGCTGCTCAGTGCCATTACCCTTTTCAAGTGTTAGTGTCCAGTGTATTGACTTCACATAAGTTCTTGCAGTAAAGACTGGAGTAGCTCAATGAGTCATTTAGAGCTTGATTCCCCCCATAATTTATGAGCTGCAAGGGTATATCAGTCAGAACACTTCGTTCTGGCTACTTTAATCAGAAAAGCAATGTGTTTAAGAATGTCAAATGTCTAACAGATTCCCTAGGATACTTTGAAAATAAAAAAGCATAGACTCAAAACCAAGCTTCTAGAATAATATCCCAAAACACAACACAGGACGGAACTACTGAGGAAACTGTGCCACACCCCTGCTGGGTGCCTAATGCCAGAAATTCAATGTGATTGGCACCAATGGCACTTCCCCACCAGGAACTCAACCTCACCCTTGGGGACACTGCTGCTGTCCCTGCTGCCCCTCCTGCATCCAGTTGCTCCCATTGCTTATTTCTACAAAATGGAACCAGTAAGTGTGTCTGCCTGTGGAGCTCTGGGTATATGCCCTAACCCTGCCCGCAAAGGAGGCTTGTTGGCTTCTGATGTCCACACCGGAGAGCTAACGATCATGAGTGGAGACATTTCCCTCAAACCAGAAAGGCCGTAGATTATGGGGAATGAGGAACATGACCAATGTCATTACAAGCAGTGTTGAAGCTTAGTTCCTACTCTATTTTCTAACCACATACTGAAAGTGTCAGGAGTTTTCTAGTCCTGAGTGTTTTCTATCAGTTCATGGGAGCTGGACACCAGCTACTGATCCGTTTTGAAAGCCTGCCATTGGCTAAGCACTGTTACAGGGCTGTCCAACCTGTGGCCTGCAGGCCGCATGCAGCTCAGGATGGCTGTGAAAGTGGCCCACACAAAATTGTAAATTTACTTAAAGCATTATGAGATTTTTTTGTGATTACATGTCACAATATATTTAATGTGTGGCCCAAGACAACTAACTCTTCTTCTTCCATGTGGCCCAGAGATGCCAAAAGGTTGGACACCGTTGGAACTTAAAACATGCCTCTAGTTCAGAAGAAAAATGTTTCTTTAATGAAAAATTATGGTAGTGAATATTCGCTTCACAAATTACCCTTCTCACCAATGAATGAAACAAATGGTCATTAGTCTGCTGCTGAGTTCTCAGTTGTGCATAATTCCATTTTATTTTTGAGCCTCTACAGGCTCCTGTGTGTCTTGTGTTTGTAATGACATTGTTAATACCAGGTGTTAAAGTAATCTCATGAAAATAATAGAAGAATTATGAATTGGACCTATAAATTTTAATCACCACAACTTTAATTAGGCTTATTTTATTTTTCTTCTAACATATGATTTTCTGTAATGATTTCACTTCACTAATACTTTCTAGGCCTTTGAAAGACCACTGTTAATAACCGCAGTATATATTAAAGATTTCGAAGTTCCACTTACTAGATATACGTAGGTGCATTGAGTACGTCCTTACATCAATCAGAAATCAGTTCCTTTTTCTGAGTCCCCACAGTTGCCGACTCTCCCGTGGACACTGCCCTGATATAGACCTGGTTAAGGTACATCCTCTCTTCAGGGAGGAACAAAGGATGCGCATTTTTTTGAGGGTTAAAAATGATTTTTGCCCTGGCAGTACGGCTCAGGTAGTTGGAGCATCATCCTGAAATGCCAAGGTTGTGGGTTCAGTCCCCAGTTGGGGTGCATATGGGAGGCAACCGATCAATGTTTCTCTCTCACACTGATGCCTCTCTCTCTCTGTCTCTCTCTCTCTCCCGCTTCCTCTCTAAACTCAAAAAAAAAAAAAACAACAAAAAACAAAAAACAAAAAAACACATATCCTTGGGTGAGGATTTTTTAAAAAAATGATTTGTATCATTTTTTAAAATCTTTTTATATGTTACTCTCTTGTCTATTGATCAATTAGCTGCTATGGCCTTATTCACATCCACATTTTAAGGTTTCTTTCAAGTGAGATGATAGCTAGCTCTTCATTTCCATTGTTTGGTAGAAACTACAAAACTGCTTTGCACTAAGAAGCAGTAAAGAGGTACTTAATTAATTCAACAAATAGGCATGACCTTCCTGTGATGCATCAGATGAGCTGCAGATGCCAAGGATACAGACCACTTAAGTCGAGGTATGAGGTACCTGGAATCAAACGAGACAGAGAGACACATGGGGATAATTACATAGAGAGGCTGCGAAGCCATTTCCTGAGCTAGATATTAATATTCTGTTACAGAATCCTCAGCCATCCTGCCTCCCCTCCCGGCCCCAGTTTTCATCTCACTCTCTTCTTCCCTTTTAACTAAATTTCTTGCAGGAGTTGCTGTCTCAAATTTTCCATCTTCTACTTTATCTTAAGCTATTGACATGTGAATTCTGCCAATGTCTCACCCACAAGGTCATTGAAACGTCTGTCCACAAGATCACCAAGGCCCTCTCTACTTGATCCCTGACCAGAGTTTAACGCTGCCGACCCCGTCCTTACTGAGACTCCTGACGCTTGGTTTCCCTGACATGTCGCTCTCTTCGCTTTCTTCCTCTGTCTTTCTGCAGACGGTTCATGTTGGCCTTCTTTGCAAACTCTTCTTTTTACGTCTGTCTCTCTCAGGTTGCTGTTGGGTGAGAGTTAGTCCCCATTCTCCTCCATACATTCCCGGGACGTTCCACCATGCCTACTGCTGACATGATCATTACACACCAAAGACTCTGTGTCCTGAGCTCCGCGCTCACTGGGACATATCTGGGCTTGGAAGTGCCATGGCACGTCACCTGCCTGAAATGTTCACGAGTGATCTCGTATTTTAGAACAGTGAGATTCAAACATTTTGGCCTCCGTCTTAGCAGCTATTGAGTCCTTATAGAGCATTTGTTTTTGTGCCTTAGATCAATAAAATGTTACCACATAGTCTTTGAAAACTTTAGAAATGATTTATTTCAAAAAATAATAGACCCATTGCATATTAAGATAGATGACATTTTTATATGGGTTAATATAAAAATAATATAAATAATTATATGTGGAAAGCAATAGTTAGTGAAAAGAGGGGCATTGTTTTACATTTTTGCAACTCTCAATAATACACAAGACATGTGAATTCCCTCATCTGCTTCTGTATTCAGTCTGGAAAACTCTGCTGTACATTTCTAAGTGTAATGGGAATAAAAGGCAAGTGACATATAATTATTATTATTATATTGATTTTTACCCTGATGAGTCCCTGGAATGATTCTGAGGACCTCCATGGGTCCCCAGATCATGTCTGAGAGGCACAGGTGTTGAGTACTCCTAGAATCCAATGTGGGAATGGCCAGGGTGACTCAGGTGAAGGGTCTCAGCGAGGGAGTGGTGATGGAAGATCAAAATTAATACGCAGTGCTGGTGAAGGTGGGTTGAGCTGAGTGAGCCCAGGCCAAAGGAGGTGAGGAAAGACAATCAGTCAGAGGCCAAGCCAGACTGGGAGCTGCCCCTGCAGACGTTGCTGAGGTGGGGGATGATGCCACAGCCGGGGTAGTTACCATGGCATGGAGGCTGCACTTGTTTGAGTAGCAAGAGGAGTCAAGAGCAAAGGATGAGGCTGAGGGACAGGAAGGATGGGGCCAGGAAGCTACTTTTCTGAGAAAGGGGTAGCATCCAGAAAGGGTTTGATTGCGTTCAGCAAGGGCCTAGCATCTTAGATATAACATGTCTCACTACATACGCAGAAAATAGAGTCATCTAAGAGTTGGGTACCAGGATGGCAAAAATCTCTCAACCAATGGGATGGTGCCATTTTCTCCAGTCAATGTAGGGACTGGATGACTCCAATTTGGGATTTTCTGTGGCCGTTTTCCGTGATGCTTTCAAACAGATGACTTCAAAGCAAAGGTTTCTAGTTGTTCATGTTGGTCTAAATGACCCTGAGAGCCAAGCCACCATGATGGTAAATCAAATTCTACATTACACAAAGCCCCAGGCCATGAGGTGAGGGGCGGCTGAAGTTCTGCTCTTGTTCTGCTCACCAAGTTGTACACCTGAGTGGCTGTTGCTGCTCACCTGGAGTGGCTTTTCTAATTCCATCCCAGAGGAGACATTATTCTAATTTGCAACAGTGTGTCATAAGGGCAAGCTGTGGCCCCATGTGAGAAATGTTTCCTTCCTTCCTTCCTTCCTTCCTTCCTTCCTTCCTTCCTTCCTTCCTTCCTTCCTTCCTCTTTCTTTCTTTCTTTCTTTCTTTCTTTCTTTCTTTCTTTCTTTCTTTCTTTCTTTCTTTCTTTCTTTCTTTCTTCTTCCCTCCCTCCCTCCCCCCTCCCTTTCTTCCTCACCCAAGGACATTTTTTCATTGCTTTTTAGACAGACAGGAAGGTAGAGAGAGAAAAAGATCCCATGTGAGAGAGAAGCATTGTTTGGTTGCCTCTCATACACACCTAGACCAGGGCCCAAACCCACAACCTAGGCATGCACCCTGATTGAGAATCGAACTAGCAACCTTTGGTTACAGGATGACACTCCAACCAACTGAGCCACACTGGTCAAGGTGAGAAAAGTTTTCAAAATTGAACAGCATGGTGGTGTTTTGGTGGCCAATGCTGTCTTTTCCCCTGTAGAAAAAAGTCCCCAAAGTTACTATGGCAGAAAAATCTAATTCTTGTGTGAGAAAAACACATGAGGAGTTGGTGGTGGAAGCAAAGCATTAGCCAGAATCTATAACCGTTGTGTTGTAATTCATTATTTACATCTGCGCACACACAGCGAAGAGATCATCTAATTAGAACCTGCACCTTTGGTGGAGTTTGGAGTGACGTGTTGAGTGGTAAGATACCCACACAATCCTGATCACCAGCCTCCTCTATCCTTTGCCTAACATGTCTATTGACACATCGCTGGAGCTCAGCCAAGGGGAGTGAGGGCCCCGTTTCAGAAAGAAGAGTGTGCAGAATCTGTGCACTGGAAATAATTTACACAAAGCTGTGATGATGGCAGCTCAGGTATGAGGTTGAACCTAGAGCACTTACCACCATTTCAGCAATCTAATTTCTTTCCCAGAACTATCATGCAAAGCAAGGGGATTCTCAATCATTTTCCACATGTAGTACACAGTCTTTTATGTTTGCACATACATATGTATGTGTGTATGTATGTATGTATTTGTGTGTGTAGTCTCCCCAGCTCCTCTTCCTTGGGAGGTGGAGTGGGGATTACTTCTCTTCTATACTGTGTAATTTGGGAGGAGTTGTAGAGCCCAGTCCAGGCTTCAGCAACATGCTCAGCAGTCAGACTCTCTATCCTTGGAATTCAATTATTAGACAGAAACGCCCAGAGGTGGAAAACAATTAAAGAGGGCTGTCTGCTTATAGTCCTTATGATGAATTCGAAAATCCCTACTATTAAAATACCTGAAACTATTCTGATTGTAGTCTGCTCTAAGATTGTTTTCAATTTTCCCTTTGATTTTGTAAGCTATATATTTTTCTTTTAATAAACTCTTTCCCCCCTTAAATTAAGTGTAGTTGGTTTCTATTGATGAAAACCAAAGAAATCTAACAAAATTAAATACAAAAATTGGGTTCCAGGCAAGAGACCCTCAGGAAAATGTGTTAACTGGCTTTGGTTTTCAGATGAGATGCGAGTTGATGCGGTAAGACCCTGGGACCAATCGGCTGGTCAGGTCTACCCACCTGGAGCCATGCGCCCACTGAGGATGATGCTCTCTGGGGCAGGGTTGGTAGTCCCAGGGCGCAGCTACAGGGAATAAGGCACATCAGAGAGCGGGCTAGGGTATTCCACCCTGATGGTGTTGGATGACTTAAAGTAGAGAGAACAAGCTCACAATGTGAAACAAGCTCCCTCAAGACACAGAATGGAACTAACTATTAACCTTCCTTGACAGAGTTTAAAAAAAAAAACACGGCAACTGTAGTAGCTGGTCGGAGATCACTGAAAATCACATGGAGAGATTGATTTTTTTTTTCCCCCTGAATGACAGCAGTCTTTAGATTGATTCTCTTGCCAAATGTTTTAAGTGAGAGTTAGCACCTTGATTAAATCAGAGATTTGGATAACAGAAACAAGGGAATGTGTGAGGATTTTGAAGGCTTTGCGAACCCTGTGCTAATGAGCCCACCTGAGATAATTCTCATTCCTCTTCTCTTGGCCAAACGTGCCATGTTGAAGACGAAGCTAAGACTTCCCTGGTGCCTTATTGCTTCTACGTAAGCAGGACTTTTAAAATATCAACTCTGCCTAGGTGATCAAATAAAAAATTGGAGTACAGGTCATTTCAGGAACTTGTGAAGTTAAAGTGTCTGGGGAAATGGATGTTTTGTGTCTGTAGCCAAGGATGGTGAAACAGTTCTAGATCGGGCTACATTTCTGTACATGGGTGAACTTACCAGAGCCTCCATACCCAATGAGACGCAAACATTTCCTAAGCTCTTTAATACAACTTAAACTGAACACAGACTTTCAATGGCTGAAAGGACGAGAAAAACCTTGGCATAGTTTGAGAGGTAGACTGAAAAAGTTTGGAGACAAAAACTCTAGATCGAATGTCCCATGCTTTCAAAAAACCTCACCTCGTTCCAGGACCCTCCCACTTCTCCTTTACATTTATGATGAAGAATAGGTCGATGAGAGAAGCCCTAGAATCTTTAAAGACAACTTGGCTGGCTGTTTATTCTAGGCCAGGAATGGTAGCAGGACGGGCAGCAGTGAGAATGAATACGATGGGGGCCCTGGGATTTCAGCACAAAGGGAGGAGCCTGGCGGGCAGGGCCCGGGTGCTGGCCAAGGAGCAGGAGGGTGGGAAGAGTCCACACCTTGGGGCATCACTACACACTCAGAATTCTCCAGAATGGTTAAACAATTATAGTGGTTCACCGAGATGAAATAATCTGGAAGTCATTTAGGTTTCACTTGAATTAGAAAACCCCGAATTCCAAGTCTGATCAACAGAGGCCCTGTTTGAGTCACAAAAGTAGAAAAGTTCCAACCTCCCACCAGGTCCCATGCCTGAGTCACATCAAGACTCACAGCACTTTGGATAATGAAGGGGTCAGGTCCCATTAGCAGAATGTTATGGATTTGTCAAATGAGCACTTCTTTCTTTTTTTTAATCCTCACCCAAGGATATATTTGTTAATTTTTTTAGAGAGCGAGGAAGGGGGGCAGGGGGAGAGAAAAAAACATCCATTGGTTGCCTGCTGTACATGCCCTGACTGGGGATTGAACCTGCAACCTTTTGGTGTGTGGGACAGCACTCCAACCAACTGAGCTACCCAGTCATGGCTCAAATGAACACTTCTTACACAGAGCGCAGGGTGTGGAATGGTGAGCTGCCACAGTTTAGCAACAGACCACAGAGATGTTGAAATAGATGGTTACCAATTGCAGGTTCTGGAGGAAGCACCTGGCCCACCTCCTGAGATGATGCAGAGAGATCACATTCAGTCAGAGGCAGGACTGAGGCACATGCCTTTATTAAGGTCTGTAGGTGGGGTGCTTTGGGGTTCCAAGGCTGAGGTCCAATTGGTCAATTCAAATGAGAAGAGGAAGGTTTGAGTAAGTCCATGGTGGGGTCTTATTTAAGGGGCACAGAGGGGAAGGACTGGGGGACAGGCGAGACTTGTTGAAGAAGTATTATCAGGAGCTTACATTTTCTTGTCACTCTGTCAGCTGCTGTCCAGGGCATGGCCTTGCTTGAAAGGGCTAGTGTCAGTGTAAAGTCACTGCAGGCCACTTGGCCAAGGATAATGGATGCCAAGGCAGCAATGCCGTGTTGTGGCTGAGCTCAACTCTTTCAGTTGAGTCCCTTCACTCTACTCTTTCCTAAGGGAGCCCTGAGCTAAGGAGGGACTGTTGGATGCGGGCTGAGAGGACTATAATTCATGAAGGTCCGGGATTCCGGGTCAGCCCAATAGTATTATGTCATGAGCACTAATTGGTATAAAACTATGTCTGAGCTAAGTTTGCTTCATGGGAGACTCAAAGGGCCCTTCAATATTATTTGCGGTTATTTCCCAAGTCCCATGTTGTACAGTTAGAATGCATCTTGAGTAACTCCAAGAATCCCTTACCCATGAAATAAGTCCTTTGGTCTCTTCTTTCCTTCCAAAGTAGGAAATTCAAAGCAAAATCATTTCATTGTAGGAACTGCAAGATTGGTATCTACATTCTGATCACATCCTCATTAAATTGCACAGATGGGGAGTCAAAAACATTGAAAAGTCTCAGAGAATGGCAAAGAGTTGTTATCAACCTAATCAGGTGATGACTTGAAATGCTGCTTGTGTCTCAGCTGTGGTTTTCTTACTGAGGCAAATCAACACGACTCCTGCACACGGTAGAAAACTGTGTTGGCGAATGTATTTGTCCATTTGTAGGAATGAATATCCTACGTATTTGCTTTAACCTAGCAGTACTGCAGGGCACACTCACCCTCTAGACTCGGGTTTAATTACTGTTCCGATGGAGGCTCCGATCTCGTTTGGACTGAAATGCATCGGGACTGCACGCCACAGCCCTCCGTGGTGTGGTTTCCTCAGGGTGACATCATGCGACAGGTCTTGGAGAACAGGAAGTAGTGGGACCCTCACACGTCTTGGTGTTATTTCTGAGGGTGAAACCCTTGGTCAGAAATCACTTCTCACTTACAAATCAAATGACTTTTGTCTCTCTCTTAGAAAAAAGAAAGGATAACATTTGTATATTTTAAGCAAGTAAAATGTAGCCTTTCAGAAAAATTAATTTCCTATGTTCCTTTAAGAAATACCCAGCCCAGATAATACCAGTTTATACTGATGGCATTAACAAAACACAGGAGGCACCTGTGCCTTGAGCCACCTTTATGTGATAGTGAAAATTTGGAGGAATTCCCCTGTGAAACCATCTGGGCCCGGTGTTTTATGTGGGTTAGATGCTTAACTCCTTTCTCTGATCCTCTATAGAAAATGGTATGTATAAGCTTTTTAGACTAATAAAATGAGTATTTATAATTTGTATTTCCTTAGGAAATAATTCATTTGGCCTAGGTTTTCAAATGTATTTGCATAGAAGTCTGCAAAACAGTATCTTTATTTTAAAAAATGTCTTCTGTTTCTCCCTGTTCACCTTATTTTGTATATCTGTGCATTTTCCTTTTCCTTTCTTCAACAAGTAGCAATTTTGTTTGTTATTTTGAGCTATTTTCTGAATCTTTTTCCAAAACATAGTCTTTCATTAATTAGGTTTTTTGTTTTTTCTATCCTCTGATTTGTTAATTTCTGTTCCCTAGCTGGGATTTGTTTTTCTTTATGTTCTAACTTTAGCCATGTACTAATGATACTACATTAAAAAAGAAAATTTAGCAATATGAAGAACTCAGAAATATTGTCGTTGTGGCCACAGATGGTAAAGACAATTAGAGCAAAACGTTTTCTTTATTACAGTCTTGTGTATTGGGCCTGATAAAGTATTATTTGGTTTATTAAACACTTATATTACTAAATATGTTGTGGAAGCCTTACCCTGGGCATCGCATATATTAACTAGTAAAAGAAATACATTGTAAAGGGGTATGTTTTTGCCTGAAAGTCATATTTATCTCAATGATTTTAAAAGCTTTATTTATCAGCTCTGGCTGGTGTGACTCAGTGGATCGAGTGCCGGCCTTTGAACCAAAGAGTTTCTGGTTTGATCCCCAGTCAGGGCACATGCCTGGGTTGCCAGCCAGGTCCCCAGTAGGGGGCGCGCAAGCAATAACCACACATCGATGTTTTCTTCTCTTTCTCTCTCCCTCCCCCCTCTCTAAATATAAATAAATAAAATCTTTTTAAAAATTAAAAGAAAAATTTTAAAGCTTTATTTATCAATGACAAAAGAAGATTAATGGAAAATCTATTTCACTGTTTTATATTTTATTCTTTTCAAGAGTGTTTAATATGAAATTTATTGAAAATGCAGGTATCAGGGTATTCTGTAAATCTGACTTCTTCAGAAAAGAGTGGGAAATTACACAAAATATACTGAAGTGATGGGAAAAGAAGCATATTTACTCTTTGGCTGATCATCTAAAAAAAGAGCATAAAACTCATTAGTCTTATTTTGCTACTGTCTTCTGAATGTAAAATGAGACAGTCTCTTCCCTTCATCCCTCTCAGCCCTCATGACCCTCAGCACACTCTGGGAGCTGCGGATGGTTAGCTAGCAGGCACATGTCACTTTTGTTTTTGGACTTAGGCTGTAAGTTCTCAAGGACAGAGTCTGGTGTTCTCTCTGTGCTCACCAGAGCACCAGGCAATGTGGCAGGCAGACTTGCAGCTAACGAGTGTAGAATATATGTTATTCACCTAAAAGAAAATCTTTTAGTTATCCACTTTGTCATGTTTGTCCACATTCTTAAATTGAAAAAGTAAAAATCTACCATCAAATTTTATAAGGTATATTCTGGGCCCACTATATCTACTGCGAAGGCTGCGAACAGTGGGAGACTTGTTGCTGTGCATTGCTTTTCCACGGCCACGTTGGGGTGGCAGATGCTAGATGGTAACATTAAGGTTAAGAAGAGAGAGGACAAAAGTGGTGTTAGCTAGGCAGTAGGTCGGCACTAAAGACTTAGGGTAAAATGCCTAATCTATTTCTTTTATTTTTTTATTTTTTTTTAAGATTTTTTTTATTTATTTTTAGAGAGGGGAAGAGAGGGAGAAAGAGAGGGAGAGAAACATCAGTGTGTGGTTGCCTCTCACGTGGCCCCCACTAGGGGCCTGGCCTGCAACCCAGGCATGTGCCCTGACTGGGAATCGAACCTGCGACCCTTTGATTCGCAGCCCGAGCTCAATCCACTGAGCTACGCCAGCCAGGGCTATTTCTTTTATTTTTTAATATGGGATTTCTTATTGTTAAGAGTATATTGATTGTAGAAATGTCAACCTATGTTAACCAATATACTTATTCTGTGCTTCATACAGCTGAGTTTGTAGGCAGAAAATACAAAATAGTATTTCAAAATAGATATTCTACATTTTCAATTTAGTCAATTTAGTCACCTAAAGAACTTCCTTTTTCTCTTACAACAGTATTTTTCTCTCATTATTATTGTCTTCCTAGTAGGTGACTTGGCCTGGATCCTGGAAATAAAGATGGCCAATTCCTGTATCTCCTGGAAATAAAAATGTTCAGTTCCTGTCTCTCCAACATTTCATAATAACACAGTCTTAACTTTCCATCTCAGAAGATTGTCCTTGTAAGATAGTTTCTTTTTTTTAAAAAAAAAGACTTTATTTACTTATTTTTAGAGAGGGAAAGTGAGGGAGAAAGAAAGAGAGGGAAACATCAATGTGTGGTTGCCTCTTGCATGCCCCCTGCTGGGGACCTGGCCTGCAATCTAAGTATGTGCCCTGACTGGGAATCAAACCTTTGGTTTTGGTGACCCCTTGGTTTGCAGGCCAGCACTCAATCCACTGAACCACACCATCCAGGCTTATAATTCCTGAAACCACACTGAAAGACCACATAACTGAACATTAAATTATTTTAACATATTCATTAGGAGACATTCTTTTTAAACAAACAAACAAACAACCTATCCTTCTTAAATAGTAAAGATTTTGGAAACGCTTAGAAAATTGTTTTGAAAAACCAACAATTTCTACCAATACATAGTCACCAAAATGGTGAAAAAGAAGAAATATTGTAATGAGGTCCTTTAAAAGCATTCAGGAACAACTGATGCAAAAGTTAATTTAAAAGAAAATTCAAAAATCTAGAAATTTCCAGATTTCTAGTTTCTTAATTAAAAAACAGTATTCATCTAATTTCTATCTGTAAGATGCTTTGCTATATGTACTTTTCATTATTTCTCAATTTCAGAGAGGCCAAGACCCTCAAAAGTTAACTTGATCTAATCTAGACAAAACCAGTGGAGAATTTCACAGCTTCGAAACTATTCCTTCCTAGTCAATGCTAGGGAGGGCCTAGCATTTAGTGATTAAACGATCACTAAATTCACCTGAAATAGTTCAGTTTCCCTAACCTTTGGGTAACTTACTTCATAGAACGCCAAAACTCTGGAACCTCAACTTCATTTAGCATAGGCTGCACTGTGGACGACTACTCAAAAAAAGTGGTAGAGCCATTTCCAGCCCTCCAGTTTTGAATACAGAATCCCTGATTAGTGAGCCCTATTGATAAATTTATCCTGATCCAACTTTATATTGCTTCAACCTGGATCCTACTGTCTTACCATTCCTACACATATTCCCCAGGTTTCTGGAAAAGCCTGCTTCTACAGGCAGAGAAGGCTTGGCAGAATCTGGGGCTTCCACGTCTTGAGTCTCACTGGCACCTGCCTCAGGATCCCTTCCTGATTTCTCAGCTTCTGCTCCAGCCCTGTCAGTGCTCTGAGTGGACAAGAGAGGTCCTGTAGAATTGTAAATCAGTTGGCACAGGATCACGCACTGGGTTAGGTTTTCAGACCCAGCTTTCCTGTGGCTGCGAGACAGGACAGTTATGAACCTTTCAAATTCCTCACCCAGACTTTAAGTTTAACATGTAAAACTCTGAGCTCATCATTTTCTTTTCCCCATTTCTACCACACCATAGCCCATCAGCCCCCTACACTCCTTATTTTCACTAAAATATGCCATGGTGGCATCACTAGGCAACCCCGAGCCTTGGCTGTGTAGGCACTTGATGACCATCAACTATAGGTGACAACTTGAGGAATTGTTTGGCCACGAATATCTAAAGTTCCGTTTACCCCTGAGTGTGAGGTCTCTGATGCCTGTATGTTGAATTAGATCAGGGGATCTAGTCCAGACAACTCAAATCATTTCAGAAAATGGATCCTAATGATTCTGTTTTTCTAGAATGGCTCTTGGTACAAAATTCTGCACCCAATTCAATCAGCCTTCAGTAAGAGGAGAAACATTAGGAGATGTAGAGGTGGAAGGGCATGCAGATGCAGACATACAAAGATAAAGATATATAAATGCAGATATAAACAAATTAAAGGATTTGCTACATGGATTGGACCTGGTACAGCTACGAGAGCTCGTTAGTAAGATGATTGTCTTTGTATCTGCTGCAGGTACTGACACCCGCAGGGCAGGCCGTCAGGAAGGAAAGGGAGGCACTGATACCCACAGGGCAGCCGCCAGGGCTGGGGCACATGGGGATAGATGGAAACACGCATCAGCTCTGGCTTCCTCCCCCATGGATGGTTGGATGTCCTGCTAGAGAAGCAACAGCTAGTGTCCTTCATCATAGAAATTGACATGCACTTGGCTCAGGAGGTCAGGGAAGGTGCAGCTGGATGGCTGCCCTTGTCCCACAGGTTGGCCAGCAGATAACAAATGGGGTGAGCTGCACAACGGCCAGTCCTTCACTTCCTCACCTCTGCTCTTACATTGGAATGTTTCTTTCCATCCACGGGAATCAGGAATGTGCAGGAAAGGGGAATGTGGGGATGCAGGTCAGTCTGGCTGAACTGGCATGCTGCAAAGCCGAGGCTATCTTTACTGATTTACTGTCTATTGTTCTGTCCGTTTCTGAGGGAGAACTACTGAAGTCTGCAGTTATAACTGTGGATACAGCTAGTTCTCTTTTAAGGTCTACCATTTATGCTTTGAAGGTTTGTCTTTAGGTACATATATATTTCAGATTGTTATTTTTTTCTGGAAAATTGACCTCTTTAGCACTCTATAATGTCCCTCTTTATCCTCAATAATATTTTTTTTTCTGAAGTCCTTTTTGTCTGATATTATATACCTATTCCAGCTATCTCATGGTTAGTGTTTGCATGGCATTGCCTTTTCCATTCTTTTACTTTTAGCCTACTTGTATCCTGTTATTGAGAGTGGATTTCATCAGAAGCCATCTAGTTTAGCGTTAAGGTTGGAGGTGATAAGATCAGAGTGAGGGCGGGAGCAAAAGCAAGGACCACAGTTAGAAGGTTACTGAAACGTCCAGGGGAGCAGTGCTGGAGGCTGGAGCTAGCTGGTAAGAAAGGCTAAAGGTGGACATGGCTGATTTGTTGGGGTTGTGCTTTGTCTTGAGTTCACTTTCTTTCCTCTCTCTTTTTAATCTTCCCCAGAGGATATGTTTATTGATTTTAGAGAAAGAAGGGAAGGATGTGTGTGTGGGGGAGGGGAGAGACAGAGAGACAGAGAGACAGAGAGAGACTGAGAGAGGCAGAGAGAGAGGAACTTCAGTTGGTTGCCTCCCTGACCAGGGGTTGAACTCTCAATCTAGATACGTGCCCTGATGAGGGATCAAACCCGCAACCTTTTGGCGAATGGGGATGATGCTCTAACCACCCAACCAGGTCTGTTTGCTCTTTTTACATCTTTTTATATGTATGTAGTTTATGCCTATGCCCTACATTTTTGATTGAGGAAAATAAGGAAATTAGAAGCACCATTGGTTGAACTAAAGCCAAAGTTCTGTTTGGTTTTCCTAGACAGTTTGTCAGAGACAGCTCTCCAAGTTGCCATCGTATCCATTAAAACCCTAACATGAGTTGTGTCCCCTGAGGAAGCCAGAGGAAATGCTTCTGACATCCAATTGACCATCAGACCTTCAAGCAGATGCTGAAGAAGACGATGGGCCCGGGGGCTCTTCCATTAGGGTCTGCCCAGCCGCCTGGGGGTGAGCGGGGAAAGACGCCCAGAGGTCTGGGTGGCAGGACTGGAAGGGTGAGGACACAGGCTCTGACTCCAGCCTGGTCTCCGTCCCAGCCCCAGCACTTACTGAGGCAGCTTACGCCTCCTCTTGCTGCCTCCGTTCTGTGTCTGTGACTTGAAGATGGAAAGAGAACCCAGTTCATAGAGTTGTTGGGGTGATGAAAGGACTAATATGAGGAAGGTGTTTGAAGAGTGCCCGGCACATGGGTAGAGGTAAAAAACATTAGATTTTAAGTTTGTGAAAGATCAGTGGGTAGTTGTTTAGTAAATACTTAGAAAGCAACATTGTCACCGATAAGAGGCTTATACATTTAGAGTGAGAATAAAAGTGCAAGATTTCAACTTTTTCCATCTGCTATCTGGGCATGAGTCACGTCGTGGAAACACTTTCTCACCAACTTGAACACCCCAAAATCAAAGATCAGCAAAAGGATAAAATAAGGGGAAAATGAAAGGAATGTCTAGGGTCCCCGCCTACATCCCTTTTTCTGTTAAGAATTGGAATGGAGAGGTTCTTGGAGGGTGTTTCCTATTTCCCCGAAAATGGGAATCTGGTGGAAAAACCTCTCGACTTAAGAGCAAGTGGACACCTCTAATCAGTATATTGCAAATGAGGAAGAAAATACGTGTGACTAACCTTAAATGTAAATGAAGACAGAAACTCTTCACTACATTTTCTCTTGAAAGATTTAAGAGATGCCAAAAAGCAGTTTTGCCTGGATAACTAAGTTGGATTGTACGCAGCAGTCTGCAAGAGTAATATTTTCCAAGATGGCACTCTGATTTTTTAAACCAGCAGACCACTTTGGCAATAGGCAAAACATTCAAGAATAGCTTAACGACATAGCCAGATGTGTGTTAGAGAATCCGCTGTCTGGCCAAACCAGCACACCCTACAGAAAGGGCAGTGAGCTCAGCAGGTAGAAAAAACCCTGTCACACTGGGATGCGTGTTGGGGATAGTGCTGTGACTCAACGGCGTAGGCGTTATTGCCAACTGAGTCGGAGCCTCTTTTTCAAAGAGGCCAGATCCTGCCAGGGCTTCTGCACGATGACAGCGAGGCCTTCTGAAGGCATAGCCCAGCATCCCGACAGTATGTGGTCCAGCAGAGCCAGATTCCTTCCCAGGGTATACTGTCCTCACCAGGTGATGCTAGCTCGTTGTTACAGGAAAGCAACAAGCATCAGTCATTCAAATGTATTGTTATCTGGTCAGCCAGTACACTATGATTTGTTCATTAAGAATTAATTTTTAAAACAAATTACCATGAAGATATTTCTTCAAAAAAAAAAAAAAACAAAACAAAACCAAAAAACCTAGTTTAACCTTATATTAGCAGGGAACACATTCTATGTTTCAGTCTCACTCTCTCTCTCTCCTGATTCTTCTCCCTTCCCCCCTCCCCCCAGTAAAATTCCCACATGAGGAAGGTCTACCTGACTCTCCGTGCCCTCCCAGAGTCATGCTGTCCACAGCTGACTTTAACTCAGCTGCCTGTTCCTCATCAGTGAAGTAGGCAAAACACAATGACGATGAAAGCACGGTGAACATTTGGTCCAGAATCCCCAAACTGAAGGAAGAAGATGGTAATGAAGTCAGTTCCTGTAGAATAATCAGAGCCTTATGAAAAAGGAAGATAAAGGAAGAGGAAGCAAATCACCCATGGGTGCCAGGGGGAGGAAATAAGGCAATAAAGACCTGGGGGGTGGGGGTTGTGTTTGGTGATGTTCTAATCGCAGCTGCCCACTGTGATGCACAGTAAATCTAATTTTTATGACCCAAATTCAGCCTTCTGTTCTGACTCTGATACGCACTAACCCCGAGGGCTGGCACACGGGACTCAGGTGGATTGACAGCTGGACTCTGTGTCCGGAGGCATCTTAAGAACTTTATTCCCACACATGGGGAGTGCGGAGAAATGCGTAGTCAGGGGAGCCCCCCCTCGGCCCAGGGTGGCTATGAATGTGGCCCAACAGAAAATCTTAAATTTACTTAAAGCAATAGGGGATTTTTTGTGTGATTATGTGTCACAATGTATTGAACGTGTGACCCAGGACAACTCTCCTTCTTCCAGTGTGGCCCAGAGACACCAAAATGTAGTATGGAGATGGTCAAAGTATTGGTAGGAATTCAATGTCAGATTTGGGGGAAACAGCATTAGGTTATATTCTTCTATTCTTAACAAAATTTTGTTTCATATGTTTTCTCTTTTTCCTTCTCTTCACCTCTGTTGAATTGATCAGTTCTTTTTCCCTCTTTTATTGTCTTCTGTTACAGAATTCTATTACTACTCTTATGGAAAGTACCATTACTGAATTCTGTATTTCAAAGGATTAACTTCCAATTTTAAAACACTAATACTTCATTCTCTATACCTCAGTTGATGTAACAAATTTAAACCATATCACCCCAAATAATTTTTTTCACCCAGGATCAAAGAAAATTCTGATTTGGAACCTGACCTCCATTACTGATTGTTTAGATATGAGAGTGGACATGTGTACACGTATGGGCATGAATGTGGGGGACATGTGTACAGGTATGGGCCTGGGCATGGGGGACGTGTTTCAGGTGACTGTTTCTGGGTGAAAAGCAAAGCATTCATTCGTAGGCGGCTGTGGAGGGGCTGGAGAAAAGCCCGTGAATAAACACAAGAGTCAGGGCTCCGGCTGCCTCTGTAATTCTGCTGTCTTTTATTGCCTGCATTTTCATTCAGTCCTGCTATACTTTTATCTTGTGGTTATTTTTAGGCTCTGCTAAAAAAAGAAACCCAACTTTTTGGACTTGGGGGTGTTTTGTGTTTTTGGTTTTGCTCATCTATAGTACCTTTTGGAATTTCGAAGTTTTCAAATCTAGATTTTGAGATCAGTTAGTTTCTGTTTACGTCGTTTAGGGAACCCCCATTTTCCTGGCCTTGCTGCATCAATGCTTCCTGTTTGCCAGGGCTCCTACTAATTAGACTTGATACTAATTAGTAGTATCTGTCATTGCAGCCACATTTTATGAGGAAGGCAAAGCCATCCCACACATGACTACTGTGATCCCTGCAGTAATATCCAAAGGAAATGATTGATGGAGTAAAAGAGAAAACGCTAGGTAAGTGGGGTTTATTTGTAGTTTGTTTGAGAAATGAGATAGACACATAAATTTACTGAAGGTCGTGTCAAAGATCAAAGTTGAAAATCATCTAACTCACGGTCACAACGTTGCTTAATGCAAATAGAGCACAAATGAGTAGGATACGTCGTCCTAAAATAATTGTTGCTGGAAGAGTTATTCAAGGGAAAGATCTTAAGCCTTATGACTTCTTGCATTTATTGTTTTTTATTCTCCCAGGACTTGCTTTTCCTTTTCTCTGGAGTACAAAAGCACAAACGTGGGATTTCTGTCAGGCAGGACTCTGCCTCCATACAGTGCCCGTTTTGTCATCTGCGTCGGTGTGATTCACTCAGTTCTCACCGTCCGCTTTGCGTTGCTGTGAGAGAGGCAGGTGGTGAGCAGGGTGCACACGCAGTGGGTCCTTACCCAGCATCTCACCACCCACTGCTCCTTGTCAGTAATTGAAGAAGAAAGCAGAAGCTACCAGGAAGCAGAGTTGGTGTGGCTTGTCGGGTTAATGACGTGGAGGAAACACGAAGATTGAGAGGGTGAAAGAAGATGCACCATGGATCACAGAGATAACTGCTCTGCACTGAGCAGCTCCCCCAAACTCTCCTGATGTAAATTCTTATAATATCTGAGGCTGTGTGTACTTAGAAAGTTAATAGGAAGCCCCCCAAATTCATGAGAAGAGATTTCATTTTTGCTACAGAAGGAAGAGAATCAGGGATTTGAAGGGTAGGGGAAAAAAAGATTGTTGAGAGTATTAAGGAAAAGTAAGAAATAGAAAAGGAAGAGAAAAATTAATGTCTGAAAAAGCAATTAAAGTGTGATGTAGAAAGTAACTATTTCAGTGTGATTAAGCTGTATAACCAGCAGATGTCAAGCAATGTACAGCTATAACCAGCTATGTAAATAAACTGAGACAGCTATCTTGGCTCACATACATTTAATACATAAAAAATAATTGTTTAGCACCTTCTGCAACAATTCAAGCATAGGGTACACAGCTTGTTGATTAAGATATTTGATGAGCTTACTAAGGGGAACAAAAGCATCTCACATGCGTTCCCAGGTTCCCAGGTGAAAAAGGAAGCTGTCTGCCAAAGGCAGTGGGGGGGGGGGGGGGGGAGACCCCAGATCAGCCCTGAGGGTCAAAGGCAAGGTGCGCCTGGCTCTAGACAAACTTTCACAGGACCTGATGTATAGCATGAGGCTTCACCAAATTATTTGTTAGAGGTTTTGATTTAAATACATTTGTTCATCTTACCTATAAAATGTTCAGCAAATTCTTAACTGCTCACTAATGACTTTTTTAAATGGATTGTTTCCCTGGGATATTTAAAGCTTCATCTAAAGCAATATAATCTATTAAAAAAAAATGACTTGGAAAACCAAAAGCTTACAACCTCAGCCAATGTGACTTTTGAAATTTAGAAAAGCCCCAAATATATATACGGAAATATATAAACATATGGAAATATATAAATGTGTATATGGAAATAACAAGAATCATACATAACTTTTATTCATTCAACCATGAGTTATTCACTTCCTCGTCTTCAGGAAGCACTGGCGGGAACAGACACTGTTAGATAATTAAGTTTACTTCAAATGGGAAAATGAGGAGCAATAAATTCTTATATAATCAAATACTAAAATAAGTGAATGGACATTAAGTATAATGAACGTTCTAAAGAGAAAAATGAGGAAAGAACTCAGAAAGGAAGATTGAACGTCAGCCTAAAGTGGATCTTACGAGCTGGGTGGAACGTGCCTGGAAGATAGCAAAGTCCGACAGAGTCGGGTTCTGCACTCAGAGTGCGCCCAGGCTCTGCAGGACTCTCGTGTGGAATGATGGGGACGGATCAAAAAACAGTGGCCCCCTGAGAGCTGGACGCTGGGGTTAGGCTGCAGCGAAATGAATCGGAGAACTCTGAGCCCAGGCATCTGCCCTGGGCGTTCTTGGCCAGCAGAGGTGCCCTCTCCTCTGCCTTGTGTCCAGCTGACTGGGCCTTGTCCTGGGCCCCGGTGACGACCTGCTCTGACAGAGGTGTGGGAAAGGCTTTCTTCACCAGCGCTGGGTCAGAGGAGAAGGAACATATCGTTCATCGTTGGCCATTCTACACGTACTCCTAGATTACTCCATAGAAATAAGCAAAATCTTGCAATCCTTTCGGAGTCTAAACTGTCTCCTCTTGCGTCAGATTTGTGTTTGTTCCCTGCCGTATTAGTTTCCTATGGCTACTCTGAAAAATTGCCAGACTCTTAGTGCTTAAAACCACACAAATCTATTCTCTTGGAATCCTGGCTACCAGAAACCCTAAAATGGTCAGAATGGCTTGTTCCACTGGGAGGCTCTGGGGGAGAATCTGTTTCCTTGCATTTCCTGCTGTAGAGCCCCCCACCCCCCACCCCTCATTCCTGGGCCCACAGACCCATCCCCCGCCTTCAGAGCCAGCAGCGCGGCTGCTTCTGTTCTCCCTGAACCTGACCCTTCTGCTCCCTCTTATGAGGAGGATCCTTGTGATTACATCGACTCGCCCAGCTTCAGGATAATCTCCTCATCTCAACCCTTAATCAAGTCTGCAAAGAGCCTTTGCCACCTAAGCTAACAGGTCCCAGGGATGAAAACTGTTAAAGTAATTAAACAAGGAAGCCCTAGGGAAGTATCTCCCCCATAACAAAAGACAGATTAACAAGAAAAAGGAAACAAACAGAAATTCAACTCTGGATACTTCCCATTACATGGGAGGTACCCAGGCAAACTAAGTAACTTCCCCCAATGGCCCAAGCCACCACCTCAAACACCACCTCCAGTTAAGGACAAAAGAAGATACTGGGGGAGGGGAGGGAAACCAGCTACAGAAAGTCACCAAGGAAAAGCACAGCAAACAAGGGGAAGGCTGAAATGCAGACTGAAGTCATTCATTGCCTTCTGCATCGATAAGACTTTCTAGAGATTTTGAGTCCTCCTTCCCTAAGGGAGAGGAAGACACCCTACAAATGCTGGCTTCTCTCATAAACGTAAAAGTCTCTTATGAAAGGGCAGCTTTCACTCTGTTCTCAGAGCTTTACCTGTGTCTGATATTTCTTAAAACTAATCAGCCTAAAATAATCATTTTGCTTAAGAGGAATATTTTGGGGTGGCAAATTCTGCTCCCCTTCAAGGCTGCTAGGCTGAGGTGGCTCTAATGTCTTGGTAGCCTCCAGAAGCAAACCAAACCTGGGCCAGGAAAGGAAATTTGAGAACAATCAATCATCCACAGCCAACGGGTCTTCCCAAAGAAGGCACGCTCTTAACCCACAGCCAACCCAGTAACTTCCTTGCTTTGCTCCCGAGGCTGCTCTAAAAAGCCCTTCTTCCCCTGGCTCCTGTCCTCAGAGTACCCTGACTGCAATTTGGTTTGGAGCTGCCCAATTTGAATGGATGTTTGCTAAAAAAGATTCTTAAAAAAAACTTTTGTAATCATCACCTGAGAATATGTTTTTATTTTTAAATTGATTTTAGAGAGCAAGGAAGGGAGAGAGAGAGAGAAACATCAGTGAGTTGCTTCCAACAGGGGCCCCAACCTGGGCTTGAACTTGCAACCTAGATATGTGCCCTGACCAGGAAACCAACCTGAAACCTTTTGGTGTACGGGATGATGCTCCAGCCAGCTGAGCTCTTGCCAGTGCAGACTCCTGAAAATTTTAACATACTTCAGTTTATCTTGTTTCAAAAAAATTTATTTTTGTCCTCATTCAAAGGTATGTTTATAGATTTTAGAGAAAGAAAAAGGTGGGGAGAGAGAGGGAGAGGAAGAGGGAGGGAGAGAGGAAGGGGGAGGGAGAGAAACATTGATGTCAGAGTGAAACATCAATCATCTGCCTTCTGTGTGCTCCCCAAATGGGAATGGAATCCGAATCCTTTTTTGGTTTACAGGTTGATGTTCTAACAACAGAGCCATCTGGCCAGGGCTTCAGTTTAGCTTTTCAGCAGATATCAGCATCTTCGGGATCATCATTCTGGAGCACGTGGGGATGTGATGAGAGTTGTGGTCTAAAGGCAACAAAAACTGGAAGGAGTGGAGCATGGGGATAATTTGTGTCCCATTGTAAAGCACCTACTGCAGAATCGCTGTGTCAACTACAGCCACATGGTGACAGCAACGGTTCCCAGAATTACGAATGGCAGCAATCGTTTCCTGGAATCTGGAGAATTGTGTCAGGCAGTGACTGCTAATTTAAAAGTTTGGCGACAGGCTCTGGCCCCATAGTGTTGTCATCCAAAGGGCTGTAAAAACATAATCCCCTATAGTGGATCCTTTGCTGCTTGAAATATCTAAATGGGCTTCTGTTTCCTGCACTAAACTCTCATGGACATGATCTTGGATCCGATACACACATATCACCTCTGGCAGCTAAGAGCAATATTCTGACAGGGTTGGAATCCCAGCTCTAATAATTTATGGCTATGTGATCATGGGTAAATTCCTTTCTTTTCCTGTGCTTAATTTTTCTTTTTCTTTTTTGGCCAGTAAATGGGAATTCTAATGTTACCTACCAATAACCCAGGATTTTCTTTTCTTTTTCTCATTTTTTTAAGTTAAATGAATTAATACATGTAAGGTCATCAGGAAATGTCTGGAACATATCCCTAGCCAGTGTAGCTCAGTTGGTTGGAGTTTCATTCCATAAACCAAAGGTGGAACAGGTTTGCTATCCAGGCAGGGCACATAGCTAGGTTGTGGGTATGGTCCCTGGTCTGGGCATATAGGAGGGGGAACCGATTGGTGTTTCTTTGTCACATCCATGTTTCTCTCTCTCCCTTCCACTCTCTCTAAAATCAGTAAGTATGTCCTCAGTGAAGATCCAAAGAAAGAAAGAAAATGTCTGGAACATATTATTATACAGAACATCACACTCGAAAAAGATAGCAAGTGTTTTATTTTTCAGCACACATAGAACAGTCACCAAAAAGTATTCATTTGTATCCATCTGCTATTTTAAAAGAAAGGATTTATGTTTCAAAAGAGAGATCATTTAACAAAGCAATTTTTATCTAATTAAGTAAAAAAGACAAAAAACAACACCATGGTATCATAAGGGAGCAACTGCAGGAAGCAGCTATCCCCCCAGGATTTGGGAAAACAAAGTAAAGAGATGAAATTAGTATAAGTTAGAAGCTTGAAGGAGGAGGGGCCAATGAAGCTGAAACCCAGGTCTCTGAGAAAGACGCTGCAATCGACCCTTGAACCACCACACGGGGGTTAGGGACACCACACGCCCCCGCCACCCACACACAGTCTAAATCCTCATATCACCTTTGTCTCCTCCCAAACTTAACTACGAAGAGTCTACTGTTGACTGGAAGCTTTACCTGGAACATCAACAGTTGGTTAACATGAGGTTTGTATGTTATATGTATAACATACTGCATTCTTAAAACAAAGGAAGCTAGAGAAAAGAAACTGTCTTTAAGAAAATCATAAGGAAAATACATTTACACTACTGTACTGTGTTTACTGATACCGTAATTTATACCATCTGTTTACAAGCTGAGAAAAATCCACCCATAAGTGCAGTTCAAATCCATGTGGCTCCAGGGGCCACCAAATTGGTCTCTGAAGACTGGTTAATAAAGGTGATTCTGAAAGTGCTGGAAAAACTACAATGGACTCAAACAATGCTACAGGAAGAAACCACAGCTGCCTTTGCTGGGAATATTTTTTTGAAACATTGATAAGACGACGACAGAGGAGCAGGAGGCAAACAGGAGGCAAACACAAGGCCAACAGGACAGAACAAGTTTCCTTTCCCTTCTATAGCCTGACTCCCTGTCTCTGTGTCTCACTTTGTGTCTCTCCCTGGTGCTGAGGCAACAGGGAGCCAGCCTGAAGCAGCAACGTGATTTCTAACATTTCAGCCCGAATACCTCAAAACGAATAGGAAGGAGGATTTGGAGCTGAGAGAGAAGAGCTTAGTCACTAGCAAACCTACCTTTGATGACTCAGCACCCGTATAAAACTTTGGATAAAAATTGGAAATTCTATATTTCCACCTAACATAATGCAACTATTCTTCATATAAGTGGAAATATTTTCTTCCCCCAAATATGATGAAGCAAAATTCCAATAGCCATTGCATTGTCGACGTAAGAAATGTCCAAACCTGTGGAGAATGTTTATGAGTTTATTTTAGCCAAAGGGACCACTGTTGGGAAGCAAAATCTCAATGGATTGAGAAATTGATCCGGATAATGACAGTTTTGCAGCTCCTTTTATATGTTAGAATCAAAGGAGGAGAATTAAATGGGGGAGAGGGGTGACATGACATCCAGGGGAGGTAGATTAGGGAGGGGGAGGAAGCAAAGTGCAGAAATCTCTGGGATTGGATAAAAAAATAAAATGGAGAGACATATTTTTTTTTACACTGCTGGGTACAGGATGGTTAACCTTTAACATTTACATGACATAGGGATGGTGTGGAAAATGAGATAACAATGAGTGTTCCATGGTCTCCTGCCCTGGGGGGTCTAGGGGAGGAGATTACTTTCCTCCAGGATGCCAAGAGACAATAGCCTCAGTTATAGTAAAGACTGACCTTTTGTTTTGTTTTGTTTTTTAAATTTGAATACATTTTCTTTCTTTTTTAAATGTATTTTAGTTGTTGTTCAAGTATAGTTTTCTGTCTTTTGCTCCTATCTCAGCCCACCCACCTTCCACCCAGCCCTCCCCACCTCCCTCCTATTTCCACCCCCCCACTAGTTTTTGTCCATGTGTCCTTTATACTTGTTCCTGTAGACCCTTCCCCTTTTCCCCTGAAATTCCTCTGAAATTCCCTTGCCTCTCCCCTCTGGTCACTGTCAGCCTGTTCTCTATTTCAGTGTCTTTTGTTATATTTTGCTTGTTTGTTTGTATTGTTGTTTAGGTTTCTGTTAAAGGTGAGATCATATGGTATTTGTCTTTCACTGCCTGGCTTATTTCGCTTAGCATAACGCTTTCCAGTTCCATCCATGCTGTCGAAAAGGGTAGGAGCTCCTCCTTTCTTTCTGCTGCACAGAATTCCATTGTGTAAATGTACCATAGTTTCTTGATCCATTCATTTACTGACAGGCACCTAGGTTGCTTCCAACACTTGACTATTGTAAATTGTGCTGCTATGAACATTGGGGTGCATAGGTATTTTGGATTGGTGTTTCAGGGTTCTTAGGATATAATCCTAGCAGTGAAATTGCCGAATCAAAAGGCAGATCCATTTTTAGTTTTCTGAGAAAATTCCATACTGTTTTCCACAGTGGTTGTACCAGTCTGCAATCCCGCCAACAGGGCAGTAGGGTCCCCTTTTCTCCACAACCTCTCCAACACTTGTTGTCTGTTGCTTTGTTTATGATGGCCATTCTGACCGGTGTGAAGTGGTATCTCATTGTGGTTTAATTTGCATCTCTCTGATAGCTAGCGATACTGAGCATCTTTTCATGTGTCTCTGGATCCTCTGTATGTCCTCCTTGGAGAGGTGTCTGTTCAAGTCCTTTGCCAATTTTTTAATTGGGTTGCTTGTCTTCTTAGAGTGGAGTCGTATAAGTTTTTTATATATTTTGGAGATTAAACCCTTGTCTGAGGTATCATTGGCAAATATGTTTTCCTATACGATTTGTTCTCTTTTTATTTTAATATTGTTTTCTTTAGCTGTGCAGAAACTTTTTATTTTGATGAGATCCCATTTGTTTATTCTTTCCTTTATGTCCTTTGCTCTAGGGGACATATCAATAAAAATGTTGCTGTGTGAAATATCTGAGATTTTCCTGCCTATGTTCTCCTCTAGGACTTTAATGGTGTCATGGCTTATATTTAAAACTTTTATTCATCTTGAATTTATTTTTGTGTATGGTGTAAGTTGGTACTCAAATTTCATTTTTTTGCATGTAGCTGTCCAGTTCTCCCAACAATATTTGTTGAAGAGGCTATTTTTATTCCATTTTATGTTGCTGCCGCTTTGTCAAATATTAATTGACCATAGAGACTTGGGTTTATTTCTGGGCTCTCTGTTCTGTAAGACTGACCTTTGTCAAGGAAGCTACAGGCCCAGGACTTGACTGCTTGCCATGATCTGCTTTAAGCTGGGAATTTTTATGTTCAGACCATCATCCTATGTGGCTGCTTTGGGGCTCTGAGTTTGTAAGGCCACCATGCAGGCCTCCCCGGCCCTGTCAGGTTCAGTGCACGGGCCCCTTTTGTGTACGGAATTCATCTCGGGCAGAGAGTCACTCTCCAGTTCTCTGCCAGTTAATTACTCTTCAAATTCAGTCATGGTTCCAGCTGGCTATTGTATCACTTGCAGACAACTCTTACGTACAGTTTATGTACAACAGTAAAGAGGAGGAGGAGGTGGTGCACGAAGAGAATCCCCTAGAAGGGCATACGTTTCCAAAGCTTCAGATTTCTATAGCAGCTCTCACATGTTCTCCATGTACATCTGCTCTCCCTTTCTTTTTTTGTATGGTTAAATTTGTATTACAGTTACCATTATTTCTATGCTCTTCCAGAGATTTACATGATGTTTAAACATATTTAACTTGACATTGTCATTGAGCATAACAATGCAGGTGTGACGTCCACCTCGTCTGAATAAAGGAAGTGTTGGCTTGTTCTAATTGAAAAGTAAATAATAGATTCTGAAATGCAGTTGTGCATTTTTATTCTTTTAAAAATTCCTTTTTCCCCCCTTCATTCCACCACACGCATTACGTTTCTTCAGCACAGATTTTGATTGTTACCGCAGGGTGCCAGGAGGAAGACAGAGTCGACGTTCAGCATAAGGTGTGCAGAATGGGATTTGTGAGTGAATAACATGAAAAGAGGCGTGGGAGATGGGCTTTGTTGAGAAGAGGATTTCATGAGAAGATCCGGGGCCACGCTTTGTTGATTGGAGAGTTTTATCATCAGCCAAGGCTAGAACAAAACAGAGTAAGGTAAGGGCAGTCCTTGTCACACAGAGGAGAGAGAGACTGCCCTGAGTGTCCTGGAACTGAGGAAAGAAGGATACAGTCTGTGCCCTGTGTCCTGACTGCCTCTCCCCAGCCTGGTGCCTGGGAAGATGTTCAGTCATGGGGACATCTGTGAGACAGGTTCTGCAGAAAGTGGCACACAGAGTAGCTTTCACCTTGCTCTCTCTTCAGAGCCCTGGTAGACCACCTGCAGGCTGAGCCCTCCCCACCGTGGGGGGATAACAGGGTGGGTGGAGAGGCAATTAGAAAGATCAAAGGCACTTTTACTGGCCCCCAGGGGAAAGGCTGGTACAAGAATGGCCCAGGACAATCCTAGGAAACCCCACCCCCAGCCTCAAGGACTGGCAAAGTGTTTCCTGTCCCCCGAGTTTACCTGGAAGAGGAAAGTACAAGGGAGGAAGAGCCCTGTAGGAAGTTTATCATTTGGGATGCAGAGAATATTAATGTAGTAGAGGTTTTAATTGGAAGACACTGTTCAAAACAAAAAGATAATGAGCTATTGTTAAAATTCCCCTCCAATTCAGTGCCTGTGTCTCTTTGTGGATAGTTTAGGAAAGGATCCTCACGTTCTTTGGACATCTGTACAGTATGTGTGTGAATTTAATACCACGATGTATCTGTTTACTTAAGAGCTTGACAACTGAAGTTACATGCACATAATCGTGTATAATCTAAGTTGTGGGTATTTTGGAGACGTAGAAGTCCAAATGGGAAATGTAGGGATTATACTGTTTAAGTATTTCTTTAAATTATTTGGAAATGTGGATATAATAAGAAATCATTTTCTACAATAATATTTAAATAGGTTTGCTCATTTATTTTATGTGAAATTATGCAATTTGCAGTATTTTACTGAGACTATATGTTGCTAATTCTTTCATTTCAGAGCTGGATTCAATTTAGAGAAAAAGTAATAAAACTTATCTTAAGATTTAAGAAAAACCCAATATGTATAGAATAGATGGATATATTTATAAGTTATAAGCAATGAAAAAATTCTTGTTATAGTCAGAAAGGTTGTGAGTTGTTCTATTTTCTTACACGGTAATATTTTCATTCAGTTTGCATTCCTACATTTTGATTCAAGCCTAGGAATTGACTAGATATAGTTAAAAGGAGACAATAAAATGATAATGTAAATTTTCATATTAATATAATTGCTGCCATATAGTTTATTTTCCAATTTTAATATAGAATAATTTTTTAATATTACTTTACTTGCCTCAAACCCTAATTAAAACCTCAGACTGGAACTGCATTCCATTAAATATCTGTTACGACATGTCTGTAGAAATGTCTGCCTTATGTGTATAAAATTCTCAGGAAACTGGAAACTTAATATTCAAGTTTCATATAATTTTGTTAACATACTCGGAAAAAAAATTCAGGAAAATTTACAACTACAGTACTGAAATGGCTGACAAAAATTCTGCCAGTTTAGAATATCTACTGGCTGGCGCTATCCATAGAGTTTTTGTTTTAGCACCAAAATCAAAGATTCCATTTTAAAAATAAAATAAATAGAATGTCTGGGACACTGGTTGGCAACTTTTGATTCATGGATTTTGTGCTGCTGGTGTCATCAAATAAAAAATTTATGTCTTTGCTTTTTCAAGTTCCTATTTTTTACTAAGAATTTTCTCACCTTCCTTGGAGCTCCATTTAATGTCGGTGTGCCGTATTTTCCCCGCCTTCGCTTTGCTTTGCTTTAGTGCTGTTGTTGAATGCCTTGCTGTGACTTGGTTGTTTCAACGCTTCTGTACTTAACCAGATCATTGATTTTCAGTGTGCCCACTGTCTGTGAGTGTGCTAGCTTGCATTTTACCTGGGAGCCCTTACCCATGGCAGGCCCTGTGCAGTAGTACCTACACACAGTTATTCCTCCCCACAGGGAGGTGGGCATTGCTATGTGCCTTGAGTACAGAGGAAGAAGCTGAGCACAAAGGGCTGATGTACCTTGTCCAAGGTCACAAAGCTGGCAAGGAAAAGAAAGAGCTGGGCTTTGATTTCATGTGGTCTGACTTCAAAGCACACTTAATCTTTTAGTGAAAATTCTATTAATGGTGTCAGAAATGTATCATGAGCTAGCTAACGAGACACGGCATAAGGTCTTGGAGTAGCCTTCAAATGTCGCTGGGTTCAGATACTGGCCCCACAGCAGGTCCATCACTGGCCCCCCCTCGTGGCTTCATCATCTTCGTTTTCTGACTGCCTCTGCATGGCCAGCATTAATTTTCAAAAGATTAAATATACTTAAATGGATTTAGTTAGACATTTGTCTGATCTAGTCCTTCAGTATGTGGTAATCATTAATCTTTTAAAAAATGTTTTAATGTTCTATGCATCGTAATTTACTTGCAATTTCCTGAGGGTATAAAATCAAAGGGGAAATTTCTATTGGATGAAAGTCAATTTTATCGACATTCTTTAGCTGAATAAATAGGATTGCTAAGAACCGTTTTTAATGAAAGAAGTTTTGAAATTACAAGAATTTGAAGCAACAACACGTACTTGGTTAATGTTCTGTGTATAACAGAAGGTCATTGGGGAAAGGATACCATTTTTTAGTATGTTTAAAGGTCATTATTGACTAATGGAGGGGGGACTACGTGTGGTATAAATCTTCATCTATTGTACATACTCGACATACACCCCGTGCCACATTTCTTTCCTTTTTCAAAGCCAACTTGATCCATCCCCAGGCCTCCATTTGGCGTAAACAGCAAGAAATGACACCTAAGACACAGCTGGGATAGGCACCGCCCCCCACCCCACTCTTATCTGAGATCCTAGGGCGTGTGCAGCTTCAAATATCTAGGATACAGCTGAGGTTACGGTCGCAGACATTTGTGCCCATACATCCGTCATTGCTCAGGCATGATCCTTTCAGGTGAGTGGCTCTCTGCTTCTCTTCTCCTGGGTGCTCCAGGCCCTTGTAGAGGCTGGAAACACTGTATCTATGGTTTTATAATAGGGTGCTGCCAAGGGGGAGCCCCAAATAGGGACTTGTAATGGGGTCCAGAACTCGGTGTCCAGGAAATATTAGAAAAATATATATAGGATGTCCTCACCTCCACAAGTCTGAGCTGGGTGATGGTTCGAATGCAGCAGGGCCATTGAGAGTTGATTTGCATAGCAAGAGTTCTGCAGCTAACCTCTAGAATGGTCATTTAACAGATCTGTAACCTTTACCTGGTTCCATAGATATGTTAAACAGTTGTGGCCATTGCTTTGAACCAAGGGGATGGGAGTGACTTCAACCCATGATGTAACTGGGAGGCAACTCCCCCTGGTTACAGCTTGTGTAAGAGCTTGGAGATGATTGGCTCCACACCACAGCGCCACACCTGCCCGGGCTTACTATGGCAGCCCAGTAAAGCTGGGGGGGGGGGAAATACAAGAATGCTGGCAGCTGTGGCCAATTGTGGGAGGAGTCAGAAATGGTGCGGCAGAGGAAGATTGGCGCGGGGATTTAAACCCAGGCGAGGCAGCCATGCGGGGTCTTTTTGGGACCATGTGGCTTGGGCAGAGAAGAACCACAGTCTTCTACTTCTTTTCCTGAGATATGGTACCATGGACTGGGCAGAGGAGGAAGGAAGCACTGTGCATTTGTGGGTATTCTAAAGGACTTTGGGATCACAATGAAGACATTAAGTTATTACTCTTAAGTTTATGTAACTCTTTAAATAAATAATCCCTTTCTTTTTCACCAATCTCTGGCATTGAGAAACGTCTTTCCCTGGAGGCAGGCAAGTTGAACTGAGTAGGAAGTGGCGGATCTCTGGAGCACAAGGGTGGGTCCATTTGGTAATAGTATATTGTTCACTCCACCCCGGGTGTGTTGTGTAACAATTTGGGCTCCCTGAAGGGCCATTACCTAGAAGGACTCTAGGGGATCCGTAAATCTCAGTCCCGTTCACAGGTTCTGAAAATGTCATCTCAAGATCTAATACTCATGCAAAGATAGGGGGAGCTGCTGTCCCCTCAAGTTCTCTGTGTCCAGTTCTGCAAACAGTCCAGGAGCAGGGAAACCCATACAAACAGCTGGCTCCCAGCGTGAAATAGGATGGGGAGACACAGAAGGTAAGCACCAATTGTTGTCTCAAAAATATCGTTCTGTTATTCATATCTAACCAGGATCTGCAGCTTGACTCTCAGATGGCGTTACCTCTGAAAAGACATTACATGACCCCAAATCTCGTTACCTCTAGTGGCCTTGAAGTCCGGCTAATGAGATGGGTCTGGGCTGCACCAAGTGGGCAGCGATGCCCATGTGGAGGCCGGCAGGATCCCACACAGCAGCCAGGTGAAGGAACTCATTAGTAGGAAAAGCAGGAAATGCAGCATAAATATACTTAGGAACTGCTGGGGAACGGATTAAAAGGGTCAGACAGAAATGCCTGCAGCTAGAAAAGGGAAGTCAGGCCCCTTGTGCAGCGTCCCGACAATGGGTGGTAGGGAGACTGCTAGAGCTGGGAGGGACTACAGCTCATTTAACTCAGAGGTTGTTAGCCTCTGTTTTATGGGTCCACAGAGGGGCTTGAAGGTGGTTTCTGGAAATGTTGGGTTGGAATTCCGCTTAAAAATAGTGGGTTTGTTGTTCTTGTTGTTTTTATTTTTGCTACTTTAACACCACAATGAAAAACAGAAAGTGCCCCCAAAAGTGCTATATTGTGAAGAGATACCAAATGGGTGCATTACTTAAACTCAGTTGGAGATCCTAACTTTCACATCAGGTGTGACTCTGGGAGGCCCATTTTGGCGGGATATGCGTTAAAACTTGTGAGGTCACAGCGCTTCCCCATGCCACACCAGCAATGTCTTCCCATTCCTGTCTGGATGAAAGCCTCCCACTGACCAAAGGGTGCTGCGGGCGCGCCCAGGCCCTGCTAACCTCCTCTGCTCCCACGTCTTCTTGGCTCACACCCCTTAGCCACCCTGCCTCCCGCACTGCTTGTGAACACAGCACGCATGCTCCTCACTGCCTGCTGGCCCTCTCCACCGACCTCACTCTGTGTTGCATCCTCACCCCCTTCAAGCATTTGCTCATGTGCCACCTCTGAATGAGACCTTTCCTGATCACCAAACTTAAAAATTGCCTCCTTGTCTCTAAGGTCCTACCCCCACCCCCCTTCCCTGACTAACGTTTCATAGATTTTTCTATGCGCCTGCTCCTCAGGGCACAGCTGTCAGTGGGGCAGTGACCAGAGAACACCCACAGTGTTCAAATGTAGATGGAACTTTCTCTCTCATGTGAAAGTGCTGGTGCTTCTTGTCTGATTGCTATTTTTGATTGATGGGTTATTTTTGATATTGTAAATATAATTAAAATGGTCTACTCCTTTAAAATTTGGATTAGTTTAATTTCAGTGTCCTGAGATTGCAAGGTGAACTGTTAAAAATTGCTACTATTTATAACAATGTATATATTTAAACAGAATTTTCATAGTTTTGAAATCATGTAGCAAAAAAAAAAAATCTATGAGAACAAATAGTGGCTGGATCTTCTCTAGGACTGTAATTGTCATCTACAATCCCCAATGTCAAAATTGTCATTATTCTTTCAACCTGTCATGTTCATCAAAGCAGCCTCATTGTTCCTATTTGTTTGAATTTTTTAGTGAGCAATTATTAACAATTTTAAATAAATTTAAGTAAATATGCATTTGTTTGTTTTAAGCAAAATAGTTTAGTATATTTTTTTTCTTTTTGGATGTTCTGTTACTGAAAATAGCGTGAAAATCCCTGCTGTTGCCCAGAGGTCAGTGAACTCTTTTTTGAAAGGACCAAATACTAAACATTTCAGGCTTTGCAAGCCCAGAGGCAATAGTGAGGATATCATGGAGGTACTTATATAATGTTTAAAATATAACAATTTAAAACATAAAAAATCCCTCTTAATTTGGATGTCACCCCCAAAAAGGCAGTGGGCTGGATTTGACCTTTGGGCTGTAATCGCCCAAGCTCTGCTTAGCCCAGGATCCCTTTTCTTATAGATGAAGAAATGCCGAGCAGGAGTGAGTTCCCGTGGAAGGAGCCCACAGTCTGTGGCAGCAGCCAGAGAAGAGCGTGAACTGCGAGGTGGGTTTCTTGGTGTCTGACACCGCTGGGCTTTTAATAAAAACTTAAGACAAGAAGCCCAGATATAAATATTAGAAGACCCTAAACAATGGGTGAAGCTGAAATGAAATAGAAAATGACCCCATAAACATTCACTGTAGAGAAGAGCCACATTTCACAGGATTTTTCTTTTCCTATATTCTATCCCAGTAAACCCTGTTTGAATGCAAAGGAAAATTTCCTATAATTCATATACAATTTTAGTTTTGGTCAAGATAGCAGCATAGGAGTAGGTAAATATGGTACTTGGAACCTCCCACAACCACAAAAAAATTACAATTAAATTACAGAACCATCATTCAGAATCTCCTAAAATCTAGCTGAACAGAAGTCTTATAACCAAGGATATAAAGAGGAAGCCACACTGACACTGGTAAGAGGGCTGGAGGCGCAGAACAGGCTGGTCCTATTCCCACATGTGGCAGATAAAAATCAGGAAGGGAATCTCAGCTGCAGATGTCCCCCTGAGGAGTGAGGGGTCCCAGCCCCTCATCAGAACCCTCATCCCAGAGTTCCAGTGCCAGGAAGACAAGTCCCTATATCTTGTGGCTGTGAAAGCAAGAAGGTGTGGCCGAGTGAGACAACAGTCTTGTAGAGTCCCAGACAGTTTCTCCTAAAGGCCTCCACGTGGACTTTTCGGGCCTACTCCCTCCGAGCTCCAGCACTGGGGCAGCGCTGTGGCAGCAGCACAAAAGGCACCAGGGACATGCAGGAAGGAACTGAATTGTCCGGCTTCAGGACAAGGGCCGGAATAGCAGCATTCTCGCAGACAAAGGGCCGGCAGAGACCACTGCTCCTTTTCTGAGCCCTCCCCAACGCAGAGCCAGCAGGTGGACATTATCTGAGTCTTCATCAAGCTGGCCTACACTGTTCACACCACCAGAGTGATTCCCTGAGATCTGACCTCACCCCACCCAATTTATGGGCCTACCTAAGCCAATTCTAATGGGTCTTCTGTAAAAAAGGCCTCTCTTGGCTCATGCTTTGAGCTTTTTAAAAATCTCTCAAACAAGCAGCTTCTGGCCTCCATGTACCTGATACTCCTTGCTAAGTAACTCCAGGCATTTCTCTAGTGTCAGCCAGTCTCAGTTCTCAGCTTGGCCCTTCCCAGGCATGTCCAAGCTGAGCACAAGTAGCAGCCATCTGCAAAACACTTTTTAGCTCATGCCGAGTGGACCTGGACAGGGCACAGGTGGTAGCTGACATGTCCTGGGAGGGCCCAGAGCCAGTGGACCTGGTGCAAAGTTTCATACCATGCTGGATTGCAAACCAACCACCTCCACAAGCAACACACAAAAGGGGTAGACGTGCTGGGTACTAAAGCCCCACTGGAGGGAGCTCTTGTTGGTGGGTTCAGCCCCTGCACAGCAGTTACTCCTCTGTAGTTGCAGTCGGTGCTTGCATTCAATTGGCCTGGGGATAAATATCTGCCAGTGATGAGGAAACAGCAATCAGGGCTGAACTACAATAGGCCAGTACGCAGAGCTCACACAGGGGCACACTTAGAGCATCTTTCCTTGGTGACAGGGGAGGCTGTGCCACTGAAACCTATAGGGCACCTACTACATAAGGCCACTCTACCAAGACTGGTAGACATAGCAGTTTTACCTAATACACAGAAACACAGGGAAGCAGTCAAAATGAGGAGACAAAGAAAGGTCCCAAATGAAAGAATAGGAGAAATCTCTAGAAAAAGAACTAAAGGCAAGCTGTGTACCAGATACAGAGTTCAAAACAATGTTCAAGGAACTTAGTGAGAACTTCAATAGCATGAAAAAAGACAAAGAAACCATAAAAAGAAACCAGTCGGAAATGAGGGATACATTAACAGAAGTAAAGAAGAATCAGCAGCAATTTGGAATATAAGGAAGCAGAAAACACCCAATCAGAAAAGCATAAAGAAAAAAGAATTAAAAAAAGAAGGATAGTGTAAGGAGGGACAACTTCAAGTGTACCAACATTTGCATCGTGGGAGTGCTGGAAGGAGAAGAGAGAGAGCAAGAAATTGAAAACCTATTTGAAAAAGTAATGATGAAAAGTTTTTCTAATCTGGTGAAAGGTAGACATACAAGTCCAGGAAGTGCAAAAGGTCCCAGACAAGATGAACCCAAAGAGGCCCACACCGATACATTTCATAATTAAAATGGCAAAGACTAAAGACAAAGAGAGAATCTTAAAAGCGTCAAGAGAAAAGCAGTTACCTACAAGGGAGCTCCCATAAAACTGTCAACTGATTTCTGAAAAAAGGATCATAAAGGATTGTCAAGAAATATTCAAAGTGATGAAAAGCAAGGACCTACAACCAAGATTTCACTCCCCAGCAAAGCTATTATTTAGAATTGAAGGACATATAAAGAGCTTCCCAGACAAGAAAAAGCTAAAGGAGTCCATCACAATCAAACCAGTATTACAAGAAATGTTAAAGGGTCTTCTTCTTCTTCAAGAAGAAAAAGATAAAAAATATGTATAATAAAATGGCAAGAAATACATATCTATCAACAATTAATTTAAATGCAATGCTTCAGTTGAAAGACATAGGCTAACTGAATGGCTAACAAAAGAAGACCCATACATATACTGTCTGCAAGACATTCACTTCCAATTGGAAGACACAGTCTGAGAGCAAAGGGATGGAAAAAGAGACTTCATGAAAAAGCAAACAAGCAAGCTGGAGGAGCAATACTTACACCAGAAAAAACTAATCTTTAGAACAATGGCTATAACAAGAGACAAAGAAGGACCCAGCAACTCCACTTCTGTGTATTTATCCAAAGAAACCCAAAATACTAAATTGAAAAGACATATGAATGCATACATTTATTGCAGTATTATACACAATAGTCAAGATGTGGAAGCAACTGAAGTGTCCATCCCTAGATAAATGGATAAAGAAGTGGTGCATATATACAATGGAATATTAACCAAAAAAGGAATGAAATCTTGCCATCTGCGGCAACATGGATGGACCTAGAAGGTACTGTGCTGAGTGAAGTAAGTCAGACAGCGAAAGGCAAATATGAGATGATTTCACTTATATGTGGAATCTAAAAAACAAAATAAGCAGCAGAACAAAAACATACCCATGGATACAGAGAGACACATTGCTTTGAACTTGTGAGTTAGAGTGCAGTCTGCCAGAGTTCAGCCCACAGTGCCTCCCTCTTTCCCCAAGAGTTCTGCCCGTGGTCTCTCTTCCAACCGCCAGCCTCTCTAACTCTTTGCTGAAGAACCTTTTCTGATCCTGCAAGGGGCAGCCTGGAAGTCTGGGGTTAGTGTCCCCCAGGAGCAGCCCTTAATCAGCGATTGACACAAGGTATAGTGTAAATACAACCGATAGCTTGGCTTTCCCACGGGATAAGCCCGAGGCCCACCCATAGTCTGCTTTGACTACAACAGTTTCCCAAGTGGACTTGAACTGCTGTCTATAGTGGTAACTGACTCACAATTCACCCTCCACTGGTTTCCTTCCTTTCCTTGTGTCTGCTTCTCAGGTTTCCATTCTTTTACCAGCATTCCCTGGGGTTGTGTTCAAATACACTGCTTCTCTCAAATTGTCTGAAGATGGAGAGAAACCAAGATGAAGAGAAATGCACATACATTCAATTTGCAAATAGCAAGTGAATGAAGATTCTTCTCTCATTTTAGGCTGGAGATCCTAGAATTTTAGCTATCCATGTTTTTAAAGGGGGGTAATGTCAGGAAAAAGGGTATAATAATTTTGTTTTTTTTGTTAATTGTTTAATGTCTGTTCCTAGGACTTTGAATTATCCCAGTTATGAAGGAAGATTCAAACAGTAGGTTGCAAACTTTAGTATGTTTATGAATTGTTCATGTGTCTTCTTATAAATGTGGATTCCTGACCCACCTTCAGGGATTCTGATTCAGAAAAAATCCAGATGTACGGTCAATAGTTACATACATGAAAACATTAGAAATATTTATGGAGGAGTTCTGAGCACTCCACTTTGAGAAACTTGACCTAGGGGACAAAGTTGTAACTACTTGCAAGGTGTCAGGGCCAGTTAGGTCCTAGATGCCTGTACGATTTGATCCGACTCTGATGGCTGTCCCACGTCCCGGAGTCCCAATTCTGTGCTGCACATACTAGAACCTATATTTAATTTTAATCTGATTTAGATGGTGCTGTTGCTATTCCTGTCTGCTTTCTGTGAAGGTAGACGGGAAGATGCACTGCGGGGGGAAAAAAAGTGTGGTGTGGAATGGAGGGTGTGGTGAGCAGAAGTCTAGGAAGGCTTCAGAATGCAGCACTGCCCCCCTCAGTTCCTTCTTGGGTGGGCCTCAGCCACGCCTCCTTGGGAATCTCTGTGCCTGGTGGGGGATGAAAGCAGAACGCACCGCGGAGAAGTTGGTTAGCTATGAGGCTGCCACTTGCTCCTGTTCCTCTCCTGTGGCTCATCTTCTAGTCTTCTTTCTGCCCAGGGAAGATGCGGAGATGAGGCCACAGGGGCCCAATGAGAGAAAAGATCATCTCACCCCCACTCATAGTTTCCATCTTGAGCCAAATTCTCATAGCAATGGCCAAACATTGACCACTTGTTTCCAGGATAGGGGCCAATTTACCTTTTCAATTAGTTCACCATTTTATTTGGAGTTTGCATTCTGCCTGTTCCCAGAGCTCCAATTGGCCTCAAAGGGCAGATAATTGCACCTTCTACTTTGTTGGTGTGGCAACGTTACCTTTTCTCCTCACCAAACGTTGTGACACTCCAAGTCTAGAATTTGTTAACTGAGACATTCTTTCTTTGGTACAACAATACAAAAGTGGTCGGAGCCCTATAGCAATGTGCTGTCCTGCAGTTTGTTTTTGTACAAATGAAAAGTATGCTCCCCAATTTGTTAGAGACACTAATTTGTGACAAGATACAAATTAGAAGCAGAAACACCTGGATGATTTAAATCCTGCTTGTCTCAGAAGATTCATCCCTGCCATCCCCAGTGTGTGCAAAGGCAGGCAGGCCCCTGGCATCCCAGAATGCAGCAGGCCTGCATCTAAAAGGATGGAGGCAATGATGCACCTATAAACCTGTCAAAGCCTCAAAAATGCAAATTCCAGGGCCGCCACTGTCATGCCATCCCAAACGATTGGAGCTGCAGTTCCACCAGGAGCAAGACATCCTAATGCCGGATTACCCCTTCTAAAAAAATTGTGCACTTTCCAGGAGAGGAAACAGATAAAAGAAGAGATTTCTTAGACCATCGTTCTCAAAGGTATATGTATGCATACATATACATACATATCATATTTGTACGTATCAGTATGCAAAATATTTGTATGTTGATACACACGAAAGCAGAACAAGAAATCTTGTTAACAACCTGAAATCCCCTTGTCTCTGTTTTTCAAAAGTAAGCTTTTAGAATGGTCAGAATTGGATATATTGCTTAAAATAAAATGAAGTATACTAGTAACATTAATTTTGCCAGTTTTTATTTTTTAAATGTAGCTGTTAGAAACATTTTAATTACATATGTGATTATTACAGCTCTTTCAACAGTAGTGATCTGTAGGACAGAAAAAGAGTTGAGAAATTAACAGAGGTTGAAAATTAAAGAAAAGGGAAAGATAACACATGCATTTTAACTTTTCTAAGAGAAAATACAGAATTGGAGCTTATTAATATTTAGGAGAGTAGTGAAAGGAGAAAATTAAAAATAAAAAGTCTTGTTAGAATAAATTCAGATGGGTGATTAGGCGCTCTCTTATGATTTTGCAGCTTCCTGTTTAATCATAGACTATTACGACTTAAAAAGAAAAAAAAAAGCCTCTCATTATAAATAGTGCCTCTTTATTTGTAAAAGCTTGATTGGGCATTTCAGTTATGTCTGAGAGACTGTCACCCGAGCCCAGGAGGATGGAAGAACTGGGAGTTTTAATTCTGACATGGTCACCTCTTGACCCTTTTGGAAGGGACAGGTCTCATTCTTTTCTTCTCTAGGCGCATTGGGAGTGTGAACATGTGGCCCATCTCACAATCTGACAAATCTGCAGGCAATAAAAACTGAATGTGCGCTGAGCATAAATACAATATGTTCTTTAAACTCTTCGTTATGGAGAACCTCAGATCTACCAAGTATCATCCCCCCCGCCAGACAGCCACCACTACCTGGGCCACAGGCCCGGCCTGCGTCACACCCATCTGACGCCACCCTCAGTTTCATGTTACGTGAATTCCAGTGTCAGCCCAGTTAATCACTGAACATTTCACTAGATTTTTCTGAAAAGTCATACCCTTTTTATAGGTCTTTTTAAGAGCATAGTCATAATAACATTATCACACCTAAAAAATAAATAATTCCCCCATAGCATCAAATATCCAGTCAGTATTAAAAATTAACTACAACATCCTCATGTTGATTAACTAAAGGTAAATTAGTATTAGACTCTACAACTGACATGGTCTTACGTGCTCTAATTACCTGTTCTTGTTTCAGTATATGAACTTCATTCATCTCTTCATGTGCTTATTTCTGAGGAAATATATAATTAAGTGCTTATCTTATTATGTCTCTGTGATTACAATGTTCTACAACATCTAAAATATTTTATAACAATTTATCCTTTAGAAACACACCGAATTACATTATGATTATTAACCACTAGATGCCACAATTGCTACACGCAAAGGAAACAGCCTTGAGCCTCAAGAAAAACAGCGTTCCGGATCCGACAGTGAACCCCTGCTCCGAGGGCAGCACTGGCCTAGACCTGCCTGCACCTTGTGACGGCAGCATGTGCTGAGCCACATGTTTAAATCTTTACCTTTAACTCTCATAACGGACCAAACCATGACATCCTTCCGTTTAAACTCTTTCGTACCTTTTTCTATAATTTTAAAGTTACTGCTAATTCTTTTCTATCAATTCCAGCACTCAGTGTAGTACCTTCAGAGCGGTCTGGTGAATGGCCCTAAGTGTGTCGGACCTGGTTTCGGGTGGGTGACGTGAACGTCGTCCCAAGGCCAGGGACACAGCCCCCCTGAGAGCTCTGCTCCCCAGGGAGTCAGATGATCCCTCCGGCCTCACAGCCTCAGCTCCCAGCAGGTGGCCAGTGACCCCTGTGCTGTGGGAGTCACATGTGGGCCAGTCCGAAATGGTTCAGGGATTCAGAGAGGACAGGGAATCAGTTGTACACTTTTCTCTGGGAACTGTCACAATTTTAAGACATTTTTGTTTTATTGTTTTGCTCAAAATCTACTGAAGTGCTCCATAGACAATTTATCAAAATTGTGGTTCAAAAGAATAACTATTGAAACTTTCTGGTTTAGACAAGAGCAGTGATCCTATTGGATATTTTCAGCCAGTGACACCAACATTTCTGTGTTCTCTCTTTCCACATAGTATACAGACCTCGCTGTAGTTCAGTCTGCATTTAGTATGTTTACTTTCTTCAATGATAAAGAGTTTTCTGTATAAATTTGTCTCTTTACACCCATTTTCTCCAAATGAAAATGTTTGGTTAAATTCTCTCTAGAATGTATTATTTTAGTCTTTGTTTTAATAAAAAACAGTGCTTGGTAGAAGTTTCCCAGAAAATTACCTACCCCAAAACTCATGGAATTTTCAAAGTTGAAATATGAGAAAATTACTTCACTGGCTTTTGGAAATACCAAGTAAATAGTAGAGGAATCTCAATAATATAAAATCAAACTCATAGAAAAAAACTTCCCCAATGCTCTACTTCTGACAAACAAGGAAGACGCTGTGTGGGGAGGAGAACACCGTGTTTGTCTTTTCCTTCTATTCCACGGGGGCCCCTTCAATAATGTTTGAAATGCTTGTTCTGCTTCCACTCTTGTCTCCATCCAATCTTTTCTTTCCACAGGCTCTAGATTGGTCCTTGTAAAGCAAATAAAAGCCCTATCACCACTGTGCTTAAGACCTTCATTGTTGCTCACAATAAAAGCTAAAATCTTTACGATTGTCTTTAAGGCTCAAAATACTCCCTGTGCCACGTGGGAGACACGAGTCCATGTGTCCACCAGCATGTGAAAGGCTCTTGTCTGCTCTGGCCAGTGTGAGTCAGTGGATTGCAAACTGGCCTGTGATCTGAGGGTTTTCAGTTTGATTCCTTATCAGGCCCCCAACTCGCACATTGGTTGTCTTTCTCTCTCCCTTCCCTTCTCCCTAAAAATAAAATCTTTAAAAGAATGAAAAACAAACAAACAAACAACCTAACTTGTCTGAATTGAGCTGTGCTGTGTTAGTTACACAATGGATGGAAAACATCACAACAATGAAAAGAACATAAATATTCTCACTAATGATTTATGTTTACTAACTGTTGACAATTTTTGGATATGTTGAATTGAATAAAATATATTATTAAAATTAATTTTGCCTTTACAAATTGTGCCTGTAAGAAGAATTTTAAGTTCCGTGTCCTGCTCGTGTGGCTCACTCTGCAATCCCGTGGGGCAGCTCTGGCCTGAACGATCCCTAGTCACCAGCTCCCTCCCGTGTCCAAACCGCATGGGCCTCTTCGCTGTTCCCAGCTCACCTGGTCTCTCTCAGGCCTTGGCGTGGCTGTTCCCTCTTCCTGGGAAGCCTTCCCTCAGACATGCTCACGGAGAGTGTCCTCACTTCCTTCCGTTTGCTGCTAAAATGATCAGAAAGAACTTCTCTGAACAATCAGTTTGTATGGCTTCCCATGCGTGTATATATCCAGTAACTCTATTTTTTTCAACGCACTGATAGCCCAGCCTGTGTACAGGGGGATAATCTCTCCTTAGGAGAATATAACCCCCACAAAGTCAAGGTCTTTGTTTCTTTTACTGCTGTTTTTCTAGAATAGTATCTAGCAATATTAATAAATAAATATTTGTTAAATAAATGAAGGGATGAAAAATCACAAAAACTAGGTTAAATCTAAGGGATTTTATTATAAAGTCTCTTTATAATGAAGAGATTGGAAATGAGAAGAACTAACATTTCCTGAGTACCTACAATAAACTAGACACTGTGCCAAGCACTTATGTATATCCGGATAAATCCTCACAAAAAGATCTTTACAGATGAGAAATCTAAAGCTCAGATAACTTAAATAACTTTGTCACGGTCACTTAGCCGGTACGGAACATCATTTCAATGTTTTCATTTGATTCAATGTCTCCAAGGGGCTCCCCCAACTCCCAGACTAAATCAGATGCTCATACAAATGCCTGCAGAGGACACACCTGCATTGTCCCTTCATGTCATTGGTCACCACTGTGGTCTGTTTTGTCAGGTGGTGGTCAGTGTGTGACTTCTCCACCGCACTGTAATCTTCATACCAGGTGACAGCGAGTATCTTGTTGACACTTCCAAGTCCAGAGCCTTCCTCCTTGTCGAGCTTCATCTCTAACACCCATCTGTTGAATAAAAGAATGAATGAAGTTAATTTTCTCCCCAGATGTTCTAAGTGTTGATGAGTGGGTTATGTGTGCCCCATGAGAATGAGTGATTTTGTAGGGCAACTACATGAATGGCACCCATCCGAATAAAGCCTGGCAGGGTCTTGCAGGGGAGAGCGTGCTGGTGTATTGGGGGACCAGATGGTGTGGATTTCCTCTGACGGTGTGCTGTCCAACGGGGCAGCTCCTAGCCACCCAGGCTACTTCAATCGAAGTTCATAAAAATTAAATATAATTGAGCAGTCAGTTCTTCAATCACACCAGCCGCATTCCAAGGGCTCAATAACCGTGCACAGGTAGGAGCTGCCTTATTGGACAGCACAGAAAAAGGAAATTCCCATTAAGGAGGAGTTTTATTGAACAGCGCTCTTCTAGAAAGTGTAAAATGTCCCTGGGAAGATATGTATTTAAATCATAGGGGACCTGCTGGATTAGTTTTGTATTCTAACTAAAATTAAACTTGGAGAAAGAGTCCAATAATCAGTATCCCCAAGCGTTCCCAGGCAAGACCTGGACGTGGAAAAGGAGCTTCGTGGTGCAGAGACCAGGCGCTTAGTGAGACGAGCTGGGCACCGCCAGTGGCTGGGCTGGAAAGAAGCTCCTCTGGGCTTGGGCGGGCCTGCTGCTGCAGGGACGCGGCCAGCGCCTTGCTGGACGCAGCCCCGGGTCTAAGGCCCTTCAGTACCATCGCTTTGCGCTGATGGGCAAAACAGACACTGACATTTGAGGAAGAGGAAAGGGTTTGGGATGCCAAATGCACCTCGGACTACAGTTAGATCCTCGGCGTCTAGAGAGAAAGTTGTTCAAAACGCCCTTCTTCAAAATATCACATTATTTTCATTCAGGTAATTTCTTCATAATGTGACACTCAATGATTTTTTGGCCAATATAATTTAACATTATTTTTTAAAAATTCTGTTGCTGGAGATTTTACCTCCCTAATTGGAGAGGTAAAACATTTCCTGTCATTGTCTTCAAAAATAAAATGGTTTATGGACAAGAAAAAAAATTACATTTTATGTTCTGATTAAGTACCCTTATGTGGTTGGGGGCGGGTAACAACCTTCCGGGGGCCCCTAATGCGTTCGCATTTCTCCGGCCTCACTGAGCGGGTCTTGTCCCAAGACTGACGGTGGCTCCCGGTTCTCGCTTCTAGACCAGAGGCCGGTGGGAGAGGTGGGAGGGGACACTGCGCAGGGCCATGTTTCCTCGCGCAGCAGGTGGGGAACGTGGAATTTTCATGTTCTTTATGAAAGAACTCCCCATTTGTCCCCGAGCCTTCCAGGGTTAGGTCTTTCCTGTCCTTCCGAGATCGTCTCAGCAGAGACGCCGAGTGACCCCCGTGTTTCCGCGGAGAGGCGGGGAGGGAGGCGTGTGGCGACGGGGATGCAGGAAGGTTCTGGGGGTTGGGGTGGGTGCTGAGATGGGACAGTTGGTTTCCTGAGCAGGGAGCGGGACGAGGAGTCCAGAGAGAAACCTGAAAAGGACCGAAAAGGCGGAGCCGAGCGAGGGCCGACCTGGGTGGGGCAGAAACGGGAAGCGTCGCGCCGGGGCTTCTGGGCTGTGGGTCGGGGGAGGCGCGGGCGCCCGCCCGAAGTTCAGGGACCCGAGCTCCGCCGATGAGGTCAGCGGAGCCGGCGCGCCGGGAGGAGGGCAGCGGGGCCCCCAGACGCGGGCGCCGCGGGGCTGGCGGAGGGGCGGGACGGGACGGGAAACGGGACGGGGCGCTGGAGACTCGGGAGGAGGGACGAGGGGGCGTAGGCTCTGGAAGCCGGAGGCGGCCCGACCGGGATCGTTTCCTTCCGGAGGGGAGGCCGGCTCTAGACCCGGGCGCGGACGGGGGGCGTCCGAGGGCCGAGGGCTGGGAGACGCCGCGGCCGCGCTTCCCACGGCTGGCAGCGGCGGCGTCGGTGGCTCCTCCTCCGGCCAGTCCCGAGCCCGGCCGCGGGGGGAGCGGGAGGCGGGGAGCGAGGGCGGGGAATCGGGAAGGAGGGCGGAGGGAGGGACCAGGCGCGCCAGTGACAGGGTGGCAGCCGGGGAGCGGACGCGCCGCTGCCGCTCCACCTCCTCCTGCGGCTCCTCTCCCCGCCGCCGCCGCTGCTGCCGCCGCCGGGAGAAGTTTCACTCCAACCCTCTCTCGGAAGCCCCCGACTCAGAGCGGAGTGGGCACCGTGGCCGGCCGCTGCTACCCACGGCGGGCTCGGCACCCGGAGCGCTCCGAGCCCCAGAAGGCGTGGGCGCCTGGGCGGCGGGCAGCGGCGGGGGCTGGGGGCTCCCGGCTCGGAGGCGCAGGCGGGGCGGGTGTGAGCCGGTGGACCCCGCGCGCAGCGCCGTAGCCGCTCCGCTAGCGTCAGCGCCCGGCAGCCGCGATGGCCGTGCGCTCCCGCCGCCCGTGGGTCAGCGTGGCACTGGGGCTGGTGCTGGGCTTCACAGCCGCGTCCTGGCTCATCGCCCCCAGAGTGGCCGAGCTGAGCGAGAGGAAGAGACGCGGCTCCAGCATCTGCTCCTACTACGGCCGCTCGGCCGCTGGCCCCGGCGCGCAGCAGCCGCTTCCCCAGCCTCAGCCCCGGCCACGGCCAGAGCAGTCACTGCCCCCTGCGCGCCCGGAGCTCCAAGGGCCTCAGCTGGCTGAGCCCGTAGCTGGGGTAACCAGTTTTCGGAGCAGCCCCTGGCAGCAGCCACCTCCGCTGCAGCAGCGGCGGCGAGGACGCGAGTCCGAAGGCGGGACGGGGCTCCCGGGCGGCCCCACGGCGGAGGGGGAGCCCGAGGAGGACGGGGGCGCGGCTGGCCAACAGAGAGGCGGCCGGCCGAGGAGTAGCCACAACGGCAGTGGGGACGGGGGCGCCGCCGCCCCGAGCTCCCGACCCCGAGATTTCCTGTACGTGGGGGTGATGACCGCGCAGAAGTACCTGGGCAGCCGTGCGCTGGCGGCGCAGCGGACCTGGGCGCGCTTCATCCCCGGCCGCGTGGAGTTCTTTTCCAGCCAGCAGTCCCCCAACGCCGGGCTTGGCCAGCCCCCGCCACCCCTGCCTGTCATCGAGCTGCCGGGGGTGGACGACTCCTACCCTCCCCAGAAAAAGTCATTCATGATGATCAAGTACATGCACGACCACTACCTGGACAAGTATGAATGGTTCATGCGCGCCGACGACGATGTCTACATCAAAGGTGACCCCCCGGCCCCTGGTGCCCCGCCTGCCCGCCTCCTTTCTCTGCATCCGTCCCGACCCCTGCCCAGCCCCGCTGTGCTTCTCTGCCAGCACGTGCTCCCGGGTCTTGCTGCCCCCCGCCCGCAGTCCCCACCCCTCGCAATCCCCGCCACCCCTAGTCCGCTCCGCTCCTCCTCCTTTCCTGCGGCTTGGGCTCTCCTCACACCTGCCCGGTTTTATCTGCCTTCCTCACACTTGCTTTCTCGTTTCCGCCCAGCGCCTAGCCTGGCCCTTTACGAGATGGGAGAGGTGAGGACAGGCACCTTGGGGTCCCACACAAAGCTGTTCCCACTCTGCCCTGCTCCGAAAGACGCGGGTGGTGGCAGGTTCCCAAATCGGTCCAGAGGGGCGTGTCCTGGGAGGAGGAAGGGAAGACAGTGGACTCGGACGACAGCCTGGCTGGAGATCGCTGTTCTTGCTTTGTTTCCCTATCTTTTGGTTTTCAATGGATCTAGGGCAGTTTCGGGACTGTGGAGATGGAAAAAGCATCTCCCCTGCCCCGGACCCTCCCCTGTGCGTTTCCTTCCCTCTCTCACACCCCGTCACGCGCTGGGAGCCAGAGAGCATCCCTATCGCCCGGGCGCAGCTCCTTCCAGCTATTACAGCGCAGCGCCACGCCCCCCCATCACACCTCAGTGAACCCCCCAGGCGATGGGTGTGTGGTCAGATTTGGTGGTGGGAGGAAAGAGCGCCCTTGGATTGTCCAGACCCCAGGAGTTCCGAGCTGTGCGGGCCCACAGCAGTATGGGCCCTTCAGTCCATCCTGGTGGCTGCGGCGTGAGCAGAGGCTGGAAGTCCCCCAGGCCACGCGCAGCCACAGCAGGAGAAAACTTTGTCAGCTTTTGGAAGAGGCGCGGTCCTTCACCCTGAGCGTGGGTGGCTCTGGCCAGAGATTTCTGGACTCAGCATAGAGAAGTTCCTGAGAGCTGGAGTGAATCTTTCCAGTTCAGCCTGTTGCCGGGATGGAGAGGGACGCGAGGGAAGTAGAGGCTGTGCGGAGCGGAGGTCTCCCAGTGCACCCGGCGTTCCCCCGCTTCTTGGACAACAGCGGGCCGCCCCTGCTTAGCTCCTACCTCCGCACTCGGAGCCTCCCTGCTTTGCCCTGACCCGGGCAGGAGGGCCTTTCCCAGGGCTCAAGGAAAGACAAGCATTTCTCTTATTGCTTTGAAAGATGTCCTTCAGAACGTGGAAATGCCATATTCTTTCCATTTCTACTAAGAATGAAAGGCATTTTCTGTTAAGAGCCCAATAATAGTCAGCTGAAACGCGCCGAGGTCCGAGGGGCGGTGTGGGACCGAGAGAGTGACGGAGGTGCGGCGCTCATCACAGGTGACGGTGGAGACTGCGGACTGGGAGTGTGGGAAGGCGGCCCCTCTTCCAACGCCTCATGGGCTAGAATCGCAGATGCTTTGGAACTGTGTTAGCTCATTTTAAATGACTTTTCCTGATGAACTCAGAAGCTATAAGTAAACGAATTTTATTCTTTAATTTTTTACAAATGTTTTTTCTTAAAAGGGCCCTTTCCAAAGTCCAAAGTTAAATTTCAAGGCATGTTAAGGACCAAGCACTAAGCTAAATCAACTGTCAGTAGACAAATCATTATTGGATGTCAACACTCTGATAGTCAATGCTAAATATCAATATTTAATATATCTGGGAATTTCATCATTACTTAAAACATGCTAAGAAACCTCTTCTCCTTATTATTTTAACTTAAAAAGTCTGATGATTGTAAGACTTACTAAGGTTTTTCAGTGGCCTTGACTACAAGGTTGATACAATTTTATTATGATTTAATTTTAAGTATAAATTAGTATTTTAAAATAATAGAATGTTCAGAGAGGTTGCTTTTCTTTTCTGTCGTTGAAGACTTGTGGGGAGTTCACACACCCTATTGGAAGTCCTGTCCCTTTGTGCAGTTAAATGATGATGAAATTAGGAGAAGGAGTGATCGTTGCCTTTCTCTTCGTAGGTGACAAGTTGGAGGAGTTTCTTAGGTCACTGAACAGCAGCAAGCCCCTCTACCTGGGCCAGACTGGCCTGGGCAACGTTGAAGAACTGGGAAAGCTGGGCCTGGAGCCTGGGGAGAACTTCTGCATGGGGGGCCCTGGCATGATCTTCAGTCGGGAGGTTCTCAGGAGGATGGTGCCGCACATCGGTGAATGCCTGGGAGAAATGTACACGACGCACGAAGACGTGGAAGTGGGAAGGTGTGTTCGGCGGTTTGGTGGGACTCAGTGTGTCTGGTCTTACGAGGTAAGAGGAGCTGTGATGAAAACGTCGGCCTGTGACAGGTGCATGCCTCTTTACAGTCTGGGCAGCGACCGATTCTGCGGGTTCTCTCTTCATCTTTGCGTTTGCACGAGAATGATAGCGCCACTGGTTGTGGACACAGGGCGGTGGTGGGACACACCTTTCTTGTTAGAGCTAAGGCCTGTCTGAGGTCTTCTCGTTGGCCTGACCACTCCCTTCAACCTTAACCTGCAGCCTGGACTGGTGGTCACATCTCTGCAGGATGCGCTCCCCTGTTTGTGCTTTATTGGGGTTTATACACACGGGTATCCATTTCCTGTCTCTCACCAGAGGACTGATTCTCTGGGGCTGTAGCTTTTAGCATTTGGTACTTAGTTGTTGTTGATGTTTTGGTTAGGGATGCAATTGTATTTGTTTTTCCTCAAATAGTTCAAATCTGAAGTTTCTTTAAAGATGTTCATGTGGAAATTTAACATGTATTTCTTTAAAGCATAGGAAAAGTTAACTTATAATCAATATATCACATGATCGATTTATTCACAAAATTTTAAAAGAAATGAATGATCTAGAGAAACAGTAGTTCTGAAGATGTTAAATAACACTTGATGTTTTGATTGGGTTCCTGGAAGTTGTTTATATCTGCCCTTACTCTGTTTTCTGAATAGCGACTACTATTTAAATGATCTGAGTTACGAACTTTTGTTTAATTGCAGTGATTAGCTTTATGAAATACTCTGAGATTGTTTTCCTTCAGAAATTGGTTTTTAAGTGAAATACAATTTTTTCAAAAAATAGTTTCCCTGAAAGATAATCTTAGTAAAAATTGATTAAACACTTAAGTAGTATATTACAGTTTTCTAGCTTGGTTTTCAAGTAGTTGGAGTGTAATATATTTTAGCTACTCAGTGCACACCTTCGTAAATGATAACTCATTTACTTTTCACATTGTCATGTCTCTTGGTATAGAAGAAACATTTTATGAAAATGTACTGGGGTGTGCAAAAGTAGGTTTACAGTTCTAATACAAACAAATAGCACAATAATTAATAGGTGATATGAGAATAAACTCCATGTTTCCTGCACTCACCACTGCAGACCTGCTTGTGCCCAGCCCTGTATTGCCCGTGAGGTCCTTCTACCTCAAGGTCACATAGTCTTATTCGTTTCTCACTTAGAAGTTGAATCTCACCTTGGTGAATTTGGCTTTTGTCTTTTTCTGTTTTGTGTTATTTACACTGTGGGGAAATAGTTCTCATATTTATTACAGAAAGTAAAAATTATTTGAGAAGTAGTTATTTGGAATATGTAGTATGCAAACTTAAAATTATCACATACCTCATTCATTTTGATAAGAAAAATTATAATTTTTCTTCTATAAAACTGTTTTACAGCTACTTTTTAGAATACAATTTTATGGAAGCATATTATATTGTTGAAAAAGGTAATTTAGAATAAAATGAATGGGAAAGATTTGTATTTTGCTATTCGATATATTGGGTTGGCCAAAAAGTTCATTCGTTTTTTCCATAAGATGGCTCTATAGTGCTTAGTGCTCTTCAACTTCCTTCCAAACAATTTTGTTTGATTGTATTGTGACAGCTGTTGTATCAGTGTGTTTAAAAAAAGTCTTATCAAAATTGGTGAATTTTTGTATGTCTATTTTAGTACTGAAGATGGATGTAAATAAGTGACATTTTTGGCATATTATGTTTTATTATTTCAAGGAAGGCAAAAATGTAACTGAAATGCAAAAAAAGATTTGTGCAGTGTATGGAGAACGTGCTGTGACTGATCGAATGTATTGAAAGTGGTTTGGCCCTGACTGGTGTAGCTCAGTGGATTGAGCGCGGGCCTGCGAACCAGAGGATCGAGGTTCGATTCCCAGTCAGGGCACATGCCTGGGTTGCAGGCCAGTTCCTGGCAGGGGACACACGAGAGGCAACCTTACATTGATATTTCTCTCCCTCTCCTTCTCTCCTACCCTTCCCCTCTAAAAGATAAATAAATAATAAATAAAATCTTAAAAAAAAAAAAAAGAGCAAAGGCTACATTTAAAAAAAAAAAAAGTGGTTTGCAAAACTTCATGCTGGAGATTTCTAGCTGGACAATGGTCCACAGCGGGTAGACCAGTTGAAGTTGATTTTGATCAAATCAAAACATTAATTGAGAACAATCAACGTTGTATCAGGTGATAGCTGATATACTCAAAATATCAAAATCAATAAAGTTATTGGTGTGAATGAAAAAATGTGTCTTTCATATTATGGAAAAATACTAAATGGACTTTTTGGCTAATCCAATAAAACTAACTGGAAGGCAAAAAGAAAAACAAACCAAAATCAACATAGAAAACACATCCAGTGGATTGTTTACATGTGGGTAATATTTTGCTGACTTAATCCATATGGATGAGTAAAAAAATCATTCATATTTAAACATAAAAATGGAAAATTATTAGTTTGCTTGATACCTTGTTGCCTCAACATCACATACAAAGTTTAAAAAAACCTTTTGTTGGTGTCCCTGCCTTCCAGTTGTCGTTGATTCTGCTGTGGAGGTACAGCCCTTGCAAAGCAGCCTCCCCATTCATGTTCCAAGAGAGTAAAGTGTAATCCAGTGACCTGCATGCTCGAGAACTGATTTCATGTTTTATTTATGACATAGGCACTCTGTGCGGAAACTTAGAACTTTTCCTCAACTGACGTTAATGAAGAGACAAACAATAGGGACTCCAGGTCTTGCTAGATGGAACTTTATGATCGCCGCGTTTTTATTGACTTTCCACTGTACCTTTGAATTTTAGAGCAATCCTCGGCCTTTACTGATTTCAGAATCTGTATGAAAAATCATTTCTCTATTTTTTAGCAGTAGAAAATATTTTCTAAAGGAATACTGTTTCAAAATGTAGACTTTGTGTTTTGCTGAGCAGTGACATAGAATTTATTTTGTTTTGGTATTTCACTGTTTAAAGGATAAATACATGCAATATTTATTTTAGTGGAGGCATTGGTTTAATCCTAATGCAGAGTTTCAATGTCTTCTTTAAAAGAATGGTGGAAAATTTTATTATCTAGAAACATAATAAACAACATTATTAATAAATGTAGTAAGGATAGACATACAATTAAATGACATCTAAGAATTATAATATTAGGGTGCATTCCGTGTTTATGAGACACTGAGTTCAAGGCTGGTTGGGCAGAGCCACACTGAGGTTTTCCAGTGTGGATTTCCAGTTGGCGGAAATGGTGTTCATCTTCTCTAGTGTTCAGATTACATGGAAAAACTTACTTGCTCCCCTCTGGGCTGGCATTCTTAGTAAGGGCGAGATTTCACATCTGCTAATAGAGTAAGGTGTGAAGTTGATCAGTAATTTTGTTTCCATCTTTCCTTTAAAAGAACCATCTCTGACAGAACTTTCTTAAATTTTTTAATGTCTTTTACTATATCTCTCATGGAGTTCAGAATTTTGTTTGTTTTTTCCTCCCAGTAAAAGTTCTTGCAGAATTAACAGCACTGTTATGGACAGGTTCACAATTTTTTGAGTTTGAATAGATGAGATAGATTGATGATGGAATTGGATCTTTTAAAAAGTGATGAACAGGCTTGTAGATCTTGTAGGAAGAGAATTAGACAAAATATTAAAATACATAGATTATGTAGCTTTTCTGGAATATAAATTGTAGTTTTTATAAAACATAGGAATCTTCTAGTATTCTTGTTTACTGTTTAGTTGAGGTCTACTTTCTCTGTGTTGTATTTACAATTAAGCACAACATCCAGAGAGAGAAGAATATAAACTTGAATTTGGGTTGAGTCGCCACTCTACTACGTATTAGCTTCATTGTCTTTTCTAAGTTACTTCTCTGAGCCTTGGTTAGCTGAACTGAAAGTAGAAATTATGACAATATTTACCTCAGAGATTTTGGAGATTAAGTGGAATGGTGAAATGATCCATGTGAAGCCCTTAACATAGTGTCTGGCACGTAGTAACTTATCAATAGATGTTAAGTATTTTTGTTACAAGGCTGAATAGATCTTGTATTATATATAACATGGATTCATTGATTTAGCTATATCAAAACAGTCAGCATACAATTTTTTTCAGTTAAAGAATGAAGATGGCCCTGGCTGGTGTAGCTCAGTGGATTGAGCACGGGCCTGCGAACCAGAGGATCGCGGTTCGATTCCCAGTCAGGGCACATGCCTGGGTTGCGGGCCAGTTCCCGGCAGGGGACACACAAGAGGCAACCGTACATTGATATTTCTCTCCCTCTCCTTCTCTCCTACCCTTCCTCTCTAAAAGATAAATAAATAATAAATTAAAAAAAAAAAAGAATGAAGATGAAGGTTTTTTAGCAAAGAAAAAGAAACCAGTATGTTTCTGGAAGAGTGTTTAAAACATGAATTACAAATATTGCTTCAGTCTTTGAACATCATATTACAGTATTAACTAACTGATCTTAAGAAGACAATAAGGAAAATGTTTAACAAGAGGTTATTTAATATATATAATGAAGGAATATCAAACAGATCACTCTGTCTCCATTAACACATCATTAGTGTATGGACTTCTAGATTAGTTGCCAAAAAGTAGCCCCTCTTCTGATCCCTCCAGACTTGTCAGCAGGGCTGGGGGTCGGCAGTGCCCGTTCTGCGGTCAGCTCGCAGGGACCCGTCCCTCGCAGTGGCCCGCAGCTCCTGGCGGAGTCCCTGCGGTGTCTCAGCGAAGGATGTGCAGCTTCGGTTCTCACAGCGAGGTTCAGAGATCTGGGGATATTGGTCTTTCCTGACGGCCTCTTGCTCTGTTTCCTCTTCCGTCAGCTCCAACAAATAAAATAATCCCAGGTGCACGTGGACATGGTTCTCGGTAAATTGATGGGCTCACGATAGGCCACCCTGGTGTTCCCAGAGCTTACGGGTGTGCATGCACCCAGATCACATGTGGGGCCTGGGGGCAGCCAGACCTCCTCCCGGTGGAGAGGCCTTTGGCTGCTGGTGAGCCTCGCACAGGCCGGCGGGGTGTCTGTGGGCCTGAGACCCGCACCGTTGGAACTGGGAGTCTCCCTCCTGCTCCTGCAGGTGCAAACAGCTAGTGTGCAAGGGTGTGGCAGGTGTTCGTCAGCCGCAGACTGAATGGGCTGCTGTTAAACTCACTTTTATCTCAAATTGTATCAGTAGAATGACTCAATGTGCGTGAGAAGTAGTCTCTCCGTTCTGCGAGTGAAGTATTCTCTTCACTCTTAGAATCGATCAGGCCCTACTGTTGGCCACGTTCACATCCTTGGTCGAGCTCCGTCCATCGCGGCTGCTGTTTTCCTAGTTGTCTGCGCTGCGGGTCCCGCAGCCTGGGAGGCTGCATGTGGCTCGGAATCGGCAGGCCCCGGGGTGTTTGAAGGGTTTTTGTTTCTGTTTTTTGATGACTTGAGCAGTCTTCAGTCCCCTTCATGTCCTATTGTTGTTCGTGAGGTTCCCCTTGTATGTTTTATGTTAACATTTATTGTAACTCTTTGCACATTTAATTCCCCTTGGATGTTTATTTTAAATGGTTCAGGTAGCCCTAAACATCTTGATATTTTGAATCAGATAATCCACATGTTGCAAATTTCTTTAAAATATCGTCTAGAAAATGAAGTGATTTTTCCAGTGAGAATGATTCAATGTGCATTTTAAATAATTTACAGAAGAAATTATTTTTTAAAACTTGGCTGTGAAAATCATATGTTATATTACATAGTTATGTATTTTTACTATATAAGTAGAAATGTATATAATATACCAGTAGTTCTATGTTTTGACTAAATAACTAGAAATATATATGTAATATACTTGTGTGCTTTTAGTAAATAACTAGGAAGCCCCCACTGTTAAAAATGATTTATATGATTCATTTTCAGCCTGTGTTTTAGCAGAACAGGAAGTTCTGGATTTTTTTCATTTTTGTTTTAGTAGTATCACTTATATTCAAGCATTAAAATAATTTTAACTCCAATGATTCTTTTCCCTATTAGGGAGTTTTGCATTTCATCTAAGAGACATTTTCAGAATAGTTTGTATTTATCTTTTTAATGTTTGCAATTAAATGGAGCCACAGAATATGTATCTTTATTTCATCTACTTAATTGTTGTTTCACAGAAAACTTAGCTCCATGTTGATAAAAAATATTTATCTGTGAGTTGAAGAAACCCATTTCTAAGGACTAAACAGATTTTTATTAGATTCCTGAAAGAGTTAAATTCAAAATGTCTTATGTCTAATCTTGGCCCCTGAAAGGCTATAAACACCCTAGAAAATTCCATCATTTCACAAAAGGGTATGTTCTGAAAGTGTTTCCCTGGGCTTTTAATACCAGAGAGTTACATCATAAAAATTTGAGTACGTGTAAGTTCTTCATAACATAACCATCAAGGTTAAAGTATATGTGCTGTTCTTACAGGGCTATTGCATATCACTTTAGCTCCTTCCTCACACTTACAGGCTTCCCTCTTCTGCAATGCAAATTTTACTGTGTTATGAACATGGTTTATGCAGAAATATATTCATATCTATGGGAATATATCACTCTGGAAATTTGATCTAAAATTCAGTCTTTCAAAACTCTTTCCTTGGTTCTGATTCAGTGTATTTAGTTTTTAACTTGACTAAAGGCAGTGAGCTTCTCACACCTCCCCCCCACCCCCCCACTCCCCCCCGCCATTCTACTTGTCAGATGAAATCATCATGCATCGATTTTAGGACATTTCTTTTCCACCACACTGTTTCCTTGACTGTACAAAATAAGACTGCATTCCAAGTTGGAGAAACATGGCATGGTTTTCCCTACTTCGTAGCCTCAACCAGTTCATTTCCACTGTTCACTGGTGCCCTGTGCCCTGGATGGTGACCGTGTGTGCTTTCCAAGAAGACCGTTTTCAGCAGTTGTGAAAAATGCTAAGTCTGCACGATGCTTTTATGCAATATGGAATAAGCTCCGTGATAACATAAATATTCATACTAGTTTATAAACTTTGGATACTCTCCATCTTTGAGCATAAGGATTCTAATTTTCTGAAAAGATTCCAAGTCAATTTTCTACTTCCACTTTCTTTGTCTTGGTCTCCAAATGGCTGTTTCGAGAAACATTTTTTTCAATCTCTTTTTCTACCTACTGAATTAGTGCTCAGCATCCACAGAAGTCTATCATATAAACATATTGCATTTTACTTTGATTATAGCATGTACTTTTGCACAAAGTTATAACTTTTAATAAGGTATTTGAACTAAACATAAATTTAATTGAAATTAAACAAAATCAGTGTCCTGAGTCATAGGAGTCATTATTTAATATCAGTGAACCATAGGACAACCTGAATAAATGGAAATACTGAGGAGGTGCAGTTTCTCAGAATTCTGATGTTCTCTTCATTTACGTTGTATTAAACAATTCTTTGGTTAACTGCACATAAATCAGTTTGAGTCATTACATAACATTTAATGTGATTTTTTTCTGCAATGATGTTGGACATTTATGGTAGAATAAGTATGTTACAAGTTTCTAAATTAACTGAATCAAAATAATATGTGAGAACAATTCAGCAGGCTCTGTTTGGAAGTAATTAATGAAATGGATGTCTTAATTTTTTGAGATTGTAAAATCTTTACTCACCATTTATAATTTTGAAAGTTATGTTCCTTATGTCCCTGAGGAGCAGAGTCAGGCCCCAAAGAATGCCTTCTGACGTGGCCTTGAGTTAGCTAAGTGGTTTACTTAGCTACTGAGCTGATATTAGAAATATCTGTTTTCATAAATAATTTTATAAGCATCTTATAAATTATACATAATTACATGTTTATTAAATTTTATTAAATTTTAAGGTAAAGTTTGCATGCATATATTAAAACATTAAAAGATCAACATTTTAAAAAAACGATTATTTATTTATTTTTAGAGAGAAGGGAAGGAGAAAGAGAGGGAGAGAAACATCAATGTGTGGTTGCCTCTCATGCACCCCCTACTGGGGACCTGGCCCTCAACCCAGGCATGTGCCCTGGCTGGAAATCAAACTTGTGACCCTTTAGTTCAGAGGCTGGCACTCAGTCTACTGAGCCACACCAGCCAGGGCTGAAAGATCAACATTTGATAAAGAACAAGACATTTTAATAATCCAATGTTCTATTGGATAGAAACACATTTTCTATGAAATAAGGACATTTAATATACATGATAAATATCCTAAAACATGAAAAAATAGTGTTAAAAATGTTGAAAACAGTGTGCCACAGAATTCAGCCATCTTACACCTTATGTGACCAGATGATTTCGCTTGCTCAAATCTGTTTACTTAGCACTTTGTTTGAACAGTGAAGGTGCGGGGGTCTTGCTTGTCCTTGTGGGGCTCATGGGAGGAGGGTTCTGGCTTCTAACCAGTCTCCTGCTTTCATAACGGATAGAGAACTGGGTTTCTTGTCTTCGCCATCGTTAATTCTTTTTCATTCTAAGTCATGAAAGCTCCAGATAAATCCAACAGTGCGTGATACCTGTCTTGGAACTAGAATCAAATGATTCTTACTTCAGTTTTCCTACATGGGCATCTTCCCCTTTGATTTACTGTCTTCTGAAGAGGAGAGAGAGAAAGCTACCTTGAGAGATGTAAGTGCGTGTTTATATATTTTGAGGCTGCTGCATAGCACAGAGCACTGGGATTTTGTTTTTTAATGAAGCCTAGAGCTAGAGCGCCCGGCTTCATACATATCCCAGCTCTGCCGTTCACTCCCTGTTTGGCCTTAGACAGGTCCTTCTTCTCTGAGCCTTCGTTTCCTTATCTGTCGAGGGGATGTGGGGACAGGACCTTGTGAAGGTTGAGTGAGCTGAGGTCCACGGCAGCCCCGGGAAGATACCTGGCTGAGTGGAGCACTCTGCCACTGTAGCTGTTTTTGCTGATGCAGAACGGCACGCAGCAGTGCCCACCGTCCAGAGCCACGGTGAGGGATAAAGAGGTCAGCGTGTTAGGAGCTCCTAGAATAATGCTTGACACACAATAATTCCGATGTAACTGTTCAGTGTTACTAACATTTCCCAGTTAACAGTGTTCCTATTCCTTTTTCTCCCTTCATGGGACAGAAATGACATTGATTGGAAAGAGTTTATCGCAGGTGCTCTTTGAAGGACGGGCGGTGGGGGAAGGTGCTGATTGAGAGGTTCTCAACCCTGACCTCACTGTGGAGGCCCCTGGGGCACTTGGAGAAGTCCTGCCGCTGAAACCCGCCTCTGACCCAGAAGATCGGAATCTCCCCCAGGGGAGGCCTGTGGCCTGGTCGTGTCTGAAGCCTCCCACGTCAGTGATCCTAATGGGGCTCTAGGGCTTGGACCCCTGTGTGCATCCTTGTCTTAATTTTCTGTTTGCAAACATGCAATTCACTTTCAAGCGTTTCTAATAAATTACTTCTCATTTTATTTTCCTTTTGGGAAAATCATAGTAATCAACACTTTGGCATTTTTTTGTACATCTGTTCCAAAGAGCTAGTCACCGGATTGAAGTGAATGTAAGGCCATTGCTCACAACTGCAGGGTGTTTTCTCATGGCCTGGTTTTTTCATTTTTGTATGGTATTCCTTTCTATTTAAGGAAAATTCAAAATGGATTTTAAAACATTCTTAGGAAAATATATTGTGTATTCATGCAAAGCTTAAGGTTTTATAGCTGTTTTTATGTTACATTGGGGTAATGTATGGTAATAGAGTTCTTAAAGTGCAGGCATACCTTGTTTTATTGTTCGATTTATTGTGCCTCACTGATGTGTGTTTATGTGTGTGTGTCCGAATCAAAAGCAAGACCCTCCACCAGCAGAAAGATTACAACTCTCCTTATTGTGATACTCTATTTATTGTGGTGACCAAAGCCGCAGTATCTCCATGATATGCCTGTATAGGTGGAGTGTGTTCATTGACTGGTTCTTTAGTATTGCCTTATCGAATTGGAACTTGAAAGGAAAAAAATGAGTGATTTGTTTGATGGTTGCAGAAACTATAACTTATTTAATAGCTGGGTAATTGATTTCAACCACTCATTGTCAGCAAGTATTTTCATGCCCAGCACTACAGCCAACTGCTATAATCGAGGAGAGTACAGGGTACACAGGAGTGTAAGGGAAGAAGTCCCTGAGGAGAACAGGCAAGTGCAATGCTTTCTGCAAACTAGAAGTCATGCATAGGGGACATTGCCAGGTGAGTGGGGACACATGGGAAGACAAAGATGGGAGAATAGCATGGTAGCAAATTGTGTGTTAAGTTCAAGTGTATCTGGAGGCAGGAGAAATGAGGCTTAAAGGCTGCTGGTAAAATTTGATCATGAAAGGCCTTGTATATCATCTGCAGAGGTTGAGTGTATCTTGTAGATCAGTGATTCTTATAATTCCTGGGGTTGATGTAATTGGCTTAGATACAGTTACGAGGGGACCCATGAATAGTATGTTAAAGATGTCTCTGGGAGATTCTAACAAATAGTGAAAAAGTAGTTTCATAGATAATGGGGAGCTCTGAAGCGCTCATCATGGGCGAGCACCGTGGTCGGATGGTGTCTGCGGCAGGGCTGGAGGCTCTCCTGCCCAGGGATAGGACACAACACAGTGAGGGGGCTGTTGCCCCAGGCCAATGCCAAGTGAGAGACCACCCTGAAAGTGAAAGGAGAAGGAAGGAGGTGAAATTGAGAGCTATCAAGAAGAGAGAACTGACAGAGGTAGGTGATTCATTAGCTCAAGGGGTGGAATGGGGAAAGTTTGAGTTTGATTCCTAGGTTTCAGCCTCAGAAGATGGTGATATGTCTAGGGACAGGGAATAAAGGGAGAAGGCTAGGTTTGGGGGAACTGGTGTGTCTGAGGCTTGGGCAGAGGAGAAAGGAGTTCTACTTTGGATACATCGAGTTTCATTCAACAAACATTTATGGAGAATCAGGGCAAAAGTCCCTGCTTTTTTTTTTTTTTTTTTTCCAAGAGGCCAGATGATTTTCTGTCGTCTTATGTAAAGATGAAAGAGAAGCAGGGGAGAAGCTAAGGAGTGCCGGATGGTGTGCGGTTTGAAATGGGGTAGTTCGGTGGGCCTTACTGAGAAGATGGCACTGAGTCATGTAGCTATATGAGGGGGAAGCTTTCTGGCCTAAAAACAGGAGGTGGACAAGTCCCTAGAGAAACGCCTTGGCAAGTCAAGAGCTCCCTGGAAAGCAAGGGAAACGAGGTTTGAGTAAGGGGCCTGGAGTGCAGTAAAATGAGAGCTCACAGAGGAAAAGGAGTGAGAGATGGAGGCAGGTACCACGGACAGCTTTGCAGCCCTTGGAACACTAAGTTTTAGTAGGAACGTGAGGCCCACATAGCTTGAACAACTTTTCCCCAATCCTCATCACTCCATGGTGAGTATTATTATCAGGCTACGTAAATGCATTTTAAAAAAGCATTCTGAAGCAGTGATCACTTAAAATGAAAAAAGAGAAGTCACAGAGCAGTCATAGAATGAGAAAGTTCAGTTTGTTTAAAATTTAATTTAAGATTAATAATTTATTTAACATTATTTAAAATGTAGATTGTAGTTAGTGACTTAAACCGGTAACATTACAAAATGGTTCAAAACCTAACAGCATAAAAATCCATCAGTTAGAAATTTCCCAAATTCTGTCCTCCCTCTGCCCGGAGCGATCCTCGCCCCACCAACTTTCAGTCCTTTTTCCAGTTTCTCTGCATGTCGGACACCTGGGTACGCACTGAGTCCCCCCACCCCAAATTTGTTTGCCACGGGAAGTAGCCAACTATGTATGTTGTACTGAATGCGGGCTTTTTCCAATAAAGGCTCTTTCTTGGAGTTACTCTCATATCAGTACCTCACGCTCGTGAAATCTCATGTTCAAAAAACAAAATCTTCGTTCTTTTTTCCTTTAACGCTGCCTGTTGTAACAGTAAGAGGAACCGTTACTGTGAGAAGTCGAATGTGGAGCCCAGCGACTGCAAATCAATATGCAAATTCTTGCCCTTCATAGCCTGCTAACATTTTTTCAAAACAGTAACAGATTCCCGAAATAATTAGCTTTAAAAACTATGTCTTGTTCATTTATTCTACAAACTTTTATTGAGTACTTCTTGGGTTTCAGATACTTTGATAGGGCTGGGACAGGTAATTTCCCTGTCCTTGTGGAATTTGTAGTCTCATAGAAGGAGACAGATAATAAACAAGTAAACAAATAGATGATCATGAACTCTGATATTAAGTGAACAGGAGGTTGCTGGCAAGAGTCGATGTGGAGTCCACTTTAGGCAGATTTACCAGGGAAGGCTCTGGAAAGAGGAGAGAGTTGAGCCCAGAGGCAAAGCATATAATGAACTTGGTAAGAGTTGGCTATCTAGGCTAAGGAAACAGCTAGTGCAAAGGCCCTGAGGTGTGTGTGGAACCGGCCAGAGGCCAGTGTGGTTTGGTTGAAGTAAGAAAATCCAGGGAGGAAGTGGTGTGAGAATGAGGTTCCAGACAGATGAGAGCCAGAAGGTAAGAGAATGAGAAGGCTTGAAAAATTTTAAAGAGCTGAATGGTGTGACTGGCTTTTAACTTCATGTTCCTTTTTTTCCTAAAAAATAATTTGTATTTATGTGAATATGTAAAATTACGATCTATTTTTTTACATACATATATTGTGATCTGAAAGGTATGTTGATGCAAATTGTAATATTAGAAACATTTTTGAATATTTATGTTAAATATACATTTAGTATGTTATTACATAATTATTATAAATAGTATATATTAATTCTGTGTATTATATTTAATATGTGTGTATATACATAAAACATTAATAATATATGAGTTTGTGAGAGCAGATTTAATAGGGAGTCGCAAAAGTACTTTGTTACCAGATGAACAGTAAGTAGATAGTGGACATAAAGCATTATAAATGTCATTATAAACTTGGGCTTCCTTTTATTATATGTGATTTACCAGAACTTGTATGCAATATATTATGTCATTGTATAATTTTTTGCAATAGGATTACACAACAAATTTTAGGTCATTAAAGCATATAGCATGGAACTTCGTCACGCAATATTACTGGGCAATAGACCAAAGTTCTTTTGATTCCCCTTGACATTTTGGTCAATAATTTTAGATAAGTAATGTATTGCATATTTACATGACATTATTTGTTACACCTGGAAGTCATTCTTATAATGTAGAAACACTTTATAAAGTTTCTATCTGAAAAGGCTTTAGTTTGGTGTTCCAAATCTCTGTATGTACACATCATACTGTGTGAAACTGGAGTTTTGGAATTATGAGCATATAATTCCGTCTTCTGTCTTAATTAATTGAGTTGTAAATGCTTTAGCTACAAACAGATTTAGAGCAGGCTAATCTTAGATTAATTACATTGCATGTGACTCCATCACCCTTGATTTCCTGCCTATATAATTGCTTACGTATAGATCCATGTCTTTTCCCTGTATGTTTAAAAATCTGCATTTCTCATATTTAACCTTTATCTTGTCTGGTTTCCCCTTTTTATTAAATAACCATAAAAATTATAAAAATCATGGCCATTAAATTACAGCAAGAATATCTTCTGACCTTGGAATGTCTATCTATGGAAGGACTCACTATAATCAAATAATCTTTGTTAATCAGTATTTGCTCTTCTGTCAATATATTTTATAGTAGAGTTTGTAAATATTTATTTTCATTGATTATATGCATATAACTGATGATTGCTCTTATTATTATATATATTTGTTTTATATTTGTTATCATAATATTTATACATTCAATCCAGTAAATTCTGCCTAGAGATTGCCTAACACTTAATTGATTCAAAAAATAATTTTAAACCATTAAAACTGGTTTGTTTTTCCATTTGATTATACATAACAGTGTACCATAAAAAAGCTTTGAAACCTAAGCAATATAATGAATTATAGTACATTAATTGGAATACATAATTATGGTTATAATATAATTATGACACTTTTGGAATAAGACAAAAACTTGAAGTAGATCCTGTAAGTGTAGGCCTTTATATGAGGCCCTATACTTTAAATACAATTTTAAAGTATAAAGTTTAAATAAATTTTAATTTTCTGTCCTTTATTCTCCTATTTTCTTGGTTTGTTTTTTAATGCTGATAAGTGTTCAAATGCTGTTATCAGTTTTTATACTGCCTCAGTCCTTTTCAAAAATGATTTAGCCACATGGGCCTCGCATTCTGGACACATTATGACTTTTGATCACACTTTTCTTATAAAACTAAATTGTCAGATTAATGGAGAAAATATATTTTAATTTTGACACTTTTTAAATTTTATCAGTAACAATTTAGATTAAATACTATTTTGTGTCAGGTGTACAGCATGGTGGTCAGACAATCACACACTTGGCGATTTGTCCCCCTGATATTTCCAGAGCCCACCTGGCACCAAACAGTTACTACAGTGATACTATGTTCCCGAGGCTGTACCTTATTACATCCCCACAGCTGTTTTGCAACTGCCCATTTGTACTTCTTAATCCCTTCGCCTTTTCCACCCAGCCCTCAATCCTCCTCCCCTCTGGCAACTGTGAGTTTGTTCTCTGTATCTATGAGTCTATTTCAATTTTGTTTGTTTGTTTATTCTATTCTTTCTTTTAACAAAGGGTCACATGAAGTAGGTTTTATGTTCAGAGATGCAAAGACTGTCCTAGCCAACACCCTCAAACTATCCAAGGCTTGTAAAACATAAATTGCATTTGAATTAGACCAAAGTTCTATTTTATCAAATATATTATTTGAAGAATTGCTGAAACAGTTAGTTGTTAATGAGTGAAATTGGTTTACCAAATTTGGCAGATAGTTGTAAAATGTGTCTGGAGATAATGAGAAAAAAGTTTGTTCTATTGCTTTTCAGGTGTTATTGTATAGTTATTATCATTTTTGTATATAAATATATAGATAATGATACTGACAATTCCTGATTATGTAAAATGTGCTTTTATTTTTAAAAGCACCCAGCTTTATTTTATTCTTTGTCCAAAAGAAGATTTGCGATTGAAAACATTATGTGAAAAAATACTTTTAGGAATTTGAGTGGCAAATATTATTTTGGTTTTCCATTTCTCCATGTGATTGCTAAATTCCATTTTATATGCATGAGTTTACGGGACCTCACATTTTCCCACCAGCCTGCACGATCCTCAGATGAGTTGAATCAAGAAAGATGTTAGTGGCATATGCTTCTAATGGCCAATTTATGTATCTTTTATCAGTCACAGATTTTGGAATGTTCGAAAATGGTGAAAATACTTTTTTATTATGTATCTACCATTTATTTTCCTATAGTGTAGAATTAATGCAGTTTGGCCAAACTAATCTAGGTCTGGGTCTAGCAGAATTTCTTTTATTTAAAAAATGGGCAGATAATGCTGCCATCATTTGGTACCACTGTTCGGTCAGATTTGTTTCTTTGGAATGCTGTACTACTATGGATGTACACTTAGATGAGTCTCCGTGTCATTTGAACAGTTAAGGTACATGGCCCGTGAAGACGCTGGAAGCCAGAACAGGGACTTACTGTCATATCAAAAGCAATGCAGGCAACCTGACCAAATGCTGATCTGTAGCTTGGTGTGGTTCTATTAATTTATACTCTAGCTCGTTAGGAAAAAATACTATACTAGGACATATCTGAAATGTCTAGTATTTCATAATGCTAAGATGAACAATAATCTAAGCTTCTACTCTTCTTCCTGATTATATCATATAATGATAGTAACCACCATATTGATTTATATTTATATATAGCTATCAACATAAAGTTGATTATTTGTTCTGTACCAAATATTGAACGAGGCTGTTCAGGGGGAGTTAAGTGAGGAATTTCCTTTCCTTATGCTACATGTGGGTACCAGGCTCAGAGGAGTCAATAACTTGCTCAAGGTCACACAGCTAGAAAGCTGTTAACATCTTGCTTTGAACTCTGGTTTGTTTGATTCCAGAGACCATATTGTTCTCAAAATGTATATTGACATTTTGCCAAAGGATTCAAAGTACGACACTTCATTTTTATTTTAAAACTACAACATTGGGTTGGAATAGAAAAGGCCAAGTACGTTCAGTCTGAGGCAACTGGAGAGAGAAGAGGCAGGTGACCAGGGGCAGGCAGTGAAGAGCCCGGACAGAGAGCTGCTGCCATCAGGGGCAGCACTCTTTTCACTGGGCGTGGTTTCACCTGTTAGAGAGTCTCTTCGTCTTTCTGGAGGAGGTCTGCGAGGAGGGAGTGCAAGGGGCCAAAATCGTTATAGTTCTTCCAGTCCTTAGCCTATAGGTTTATTGAAAAAATATAACAATATAGTTTTCCTTTTTGATAGAAACAGAAAATTGTTTTTTCTGTTCTCTTATTTTCTTTCTCTACCTCAGGGCAAGAATAAAAATATGGGCTGTCAGTTTTATCTGAATTATTTTTCTTTCAGGTGTACTATTTAGGAACAAAGTACATATTGGCATATAGACACTGGAATTTCACTTATTGGGATATACCCTGAGAACTCATCATGATAGAATGAAGATTTTTTCATTTACTGCTCAGTAATAACATACACTTAAAGATTTTCACAGGAATAGTTAAATATATATACACATATACATATATACGTACACACACGTATGTATTTAAAAGAGCCAAAGCTTTGTAGAAACTCTTATTGTTTCAGAGAGTTTTAATGTGAGTGTTTTATAATGATTTGTTTCTAGGAGTGACTTTTACATGGACTTACACTGTTAATAAATTCTTGTGAAAATTCCTGAGGATAGATGGGCTCATTACCACCCTTGTTGAAGTTGTCGTAGTAATGTGTTTCAGGTTGAGTGCCAGCCACAAGCTTTGCTGTAGATAGAACATGAGGACAAAGATGCTGTCTTGGTAACGGGTTACAAAGGTACAGCGATTTCTGAAATCAAATGTAAAGTCATACAGCAGAAATAACAGAACATTAGACCATGTCTTCCTGAGTGTATGCAAAGCATCTATCAAGTATAAGATTCCATGCATTGTTCTAAGCACAGCCTCCTCTCTCGAATTGTTTAGAGTGGAGCTGGGAGAGTGGCTACAGGAGCAGCTTAATAACATGGAAGCGATCTGGCATTGATGGACCGTACATAGACGAGTACTGTAGATGTTTAAAAGGAGCCATCCCTGGGGGAGCTGTGAAGTATGGGCAGGAAGGCTCCATGGAGAAGTTGATGTTGACTTTGAAGAATGAGTAGGTCAGTTCTCCAAGCATGGGCTGTGGGTGGCACCCCAAGGGCATGGTGGTCAGACTGCCTTCCTTCAGGCCAGAGCCACAGAAGCGGGTGTCACAGCACCAAAGGAGGGAGCTAGAGAGTCGACCCGCCCGTGGCTGACTGTGTAGGCGACTACAGCAGAGCCAAAGTGTTGACAAAACCAATGCAGAGACTACAGACGGGGGATGACAGATGAACCCTGAAAAATATGAATGGGAATCCTCTTTGACCTCGGATGGAGGTTGTCCTCTAGCCTTCTGGTTAAAGTAAGTTCTTGGAATTCAGGAACCCTCTGGCCACTTGGTTAATTTCATCTCTTTGCAAAAAGCTTTATTCAAATTTTTGTCAAGGTGTCACAATCTTTCTAGTCCAGTTCATTTTTTTTCTTTTAGTTCATCAAGCCAGGTGGCTTTTTTTCTTTTTCTTTTTTTCTCCTTTTTTATTGTATTTTTTCCATTACCATTTATTCCCCCTATACCCTTTCCCACCTCCATACCCCCCTCCCCTCCCACAGTCACCACACTATTGTCCGGGTCCATGAATTCTTTTTCTTTTTTGCTCTATCACACCACCCCCAAACCCCCTCCTACCAAAGCTGTCAGCCAGCTCTCTCTATAAGTCTGTGTATATTTTGCTTGTTAGTTCAGTTTGTTTATTAGATTCCACATATGAGTGAAATCATACGGTATTTGTCTTTCTCTGCCTGGCTTACTTCACTTAGCATAATGTTCTCCAGGTCCATCCATGCTGTCACAAAGGGTAAAACTTTCTTCTTTTTTACAGCTAAGTAGTGTTCCATTGTATAAATGTACCATGGCTGTTTTATCCACTCAGCTACTGATGGGCACTTGGGCAGCTTCCAAAGCTTGGCTATTGTGAATAACGCTGCAATGAACACAGGACTGCATATATTCTTTCGAATTAGTATTTTGGCTTTCTTTGGATAAATTCCCAGAAGTGGAATACTGAGTCATAAGACAGAAGTGGAATCACTGGGTCATAAGGCATTTTTAATTTTTTGAGGTAATTCCATGCTACTTTCCACAGTGGCTGCACTGGTCTGCATTCCCACCAACAGTGCACGAGGGTTCCCCTTTTCTCCACATCCTCACCAGCACTTGTTATTGTTGATTTATTGATGACAGCCGTTCTGACGGGTGTGAGCTGATATCTCATTGTGGTTTTAATTTGTATCTCTCTGGTGATTACTGACACTGAGCATCTTTTCAAATGTCTATTGGCCATCAGCATATCCTCTTTGCAGAAGTATGTATTCAGGTCCTTTGCCTGGGTAGTTAATTGGGGTGTTTGTTTTTTGATGTTGAGTTTTATAAGTTCTTTGTAACTTTTGGACGGTACCCCTTCATCAGGTATATCGGCGAATGTGCTCTCCCATTCCGTGGGTTGTCTTTCCATTGTGTGGATGGTTCCTTTGCTGTCCGACCAGTCCGGTTCACTTTAAACTGCCTTTGTCTCAGCCTCCATGATCTTTGTACAGCCCACCTATAGCAACGTTTGTGGGCTCATTATCATGCTCACTAAGAAAAGGTATTTCTTCATTTTGAATAATACACCAAAAACAGTTCCTGTTTAGTGAAGCTTTGTATGAATTTAAAATATACATATTTGTGAAAAATATACCTAGCCTAAAAGCGGGGCAATATTCTTATTTATTAACATGGTTCTACCACCGCTTGCACCTGTGGAGAAGCTGGCTCTGCTTGGTGGGCCTCAGCGGATGGGTGGGGCTTATTTCTTCCAGCATAGCCTTAAATGGAGGCCTTCGAAAAGAAGACACTCATTATTTGCTGTCTCAAATTTTAATTAAGAAAATTATTAAGTGCTTCATAAGTTATACCTGGGCTTATAATATTTTTATTTTTTAAAGTTATTTTTTAGCAACCTTCTATAAGGAAACCAATATGTAGCAGCTTAAGGCCATAGATGTCAGGGTAAGATGTGTATAAAGACATTTTATAAGTTACCGTGTCAGATAAGAATGCATTTGACTAAAGAAAACAGAAAACTTGGCCATTGTGGCTTTTGTTTGTCAGTCCTCCAGACGAGTGGGTGAGAAGGCCAGGACTAAGTGGATGCAGAATGACATCACCCTGGTCCCAGGCTTTCGCTGTCCTCTTACCCGGCCTTTGCTGAGAGTGTTGGCTTCTGTGCTCATGCTCTCGACTCTAGGGCGCTTTCGCATCTCTAATCCCAGCTCCAGGCTGGGAGGGGAGAGACTTTCTGCTGGCATTAAATTAGTCCTCCTTTCATGATGCTGCTTCTCCCCATGGGCTTCTGCCTATATCTCCCTGGTTGGAATTACATCATCTGGCCATCTGTGGCTGCAGGAGAGGGGGTACACTGAGCACTTCTAGCATTCATAGCAGAAGAAAGCAAAGGAACAGGAGCTTGGGAACAGGTGCAAACACAGCCAACCTATGGTACTGGGTTTTTTTTAGAGAAACAGACCTACTGGATGCATATCTATCTCTCTGCCTATCTAGCTATCTATAGAGAGAGGTTTAGAGGAATTGGTTTACACAATTTGGGGACTGGAAAGTCTAAAATCTTCAGGGAAGGGTGGCAGGCTGGAAATTCTGGCAGGAGTTGATATTGCAGCTCAAATCTAAGAGCTGTCTGGAGGCAGAATTCCTTTCTTCTTAGCTTTTTGGGGGACCTCATTCTTTGCTTTCAAAGCCTTCACCTGATTGGATGAGGCCCACCCACACTGGGAAGTATAATTTGCTGTGTTCAAACTTTACTGATTTAAATGCTAACCACATCTAAAAAAATACACATATAACAACAGTTATTCTGCTGTTTCACCAAATAGCTGGCGTCATAGTCTAGCCAAGTTGACACATGCAATTAATCATCATACCTACGTTATGTAGTAAGGTTTGATTGTAACCAATGGTTTAGAGCTGTGGCCTGCTCAAGGCCAGTGTCAGCTTTAGTGTGTTCACATATTTCTGATTAATGTTTAGCTTGTATGTATTAAATGCAATAATTTTCTATATATCCCAGAAAATTTTCGTGATCATTCTGAAATAGAGTTAAATAAAATGCTAACAAGCATGTAAACAAGGGAAAAGCTTAAAAGAAAGGTATATCAAGATTTCTTAGGCTCTGCTTTCGTTCTAATATGGTAAATGACTGAAAGCCTTTTACCTAGTAAGACTGCTTTTGCCGACGTGGACCAGAGAATGTTAGGAGGGGTAGTGGAATTTGGCCTGGAAATAAGGAGGTTTTTATACTATCTCTAACATCAGTTAGCTCATCACCTAGTCTTTCTGAACCACCGATGAAAGAGGACTAGGGGTAGATTTCCTGCCTTTCCTACTGGATTGTGATACTTACATGAGATAACAGATCTAACAAATGCTTTATGAGCCATAGATGATAAAAATATATAAAGAGGCACTGGAATATAAAGATAAATATCTTATTATAACCTCCTGTTTGATGGGAGGATGGCATGGCTGCTGGGCTGTCAAGTAGAAGGTTGGAGCTGCATGCAGACTCAGAAATAATCTGGTCCAAATGCCGACAGGAGAAGCGTTAGCCTAGAGAGCCTCCCAGGAACACGGTGTCGGAGTGTGACTCTGAGGAGGGCAGGCCAAGGACCATTTCTGGGCAGATGAGGGATGTGCTGAAATTCACATCAGGCTGTCAGGTCGGGTCAGCGTGGCAGCTGTTTCAGTCTGTGCTTGTTCTGCTGTATCCTTTGGAAATACACAAAAATTATTCAGCTAATACTGGCAAAAATATAATACAAGGACTATTTTATTCTAAGAACAAACTTCTAGAGCTAAGTACTAATTTTTAAAAAAACTAAATAAATCAGGGAGTAACAGAAGAGCTTGCCTAATGTTGTATTTATAAGAACAACCTTTAAATAGTTTCAAGTGATGTGAGTTAATTTTCCTTGTAGGTAGAATAATTAGGCACAACTAAAAGTCGTTGACAATTTCTTAATTCAGTGAGGCATCATTTCAAGCATATCAAAATCAGCTAAACTTCCAAAAATAGTTGATTATAAATGTACCTGCTGAATGGGATTTACATAACCCTAACTACATTTAATATTAATCTCTGATTTCTTTCATTTAATTCTAAATGTCTCGAGGAAAGTGATTTTAATGTTTATATATGATATCAACTTCTCATTTATAAGATTTATAAGAGATACCTAGCAGTTTAATTCCTTAAAAAATACTGATTTTGAAACTCATAAGCACTAGCTGTTGACACTTGTTCTTGATGTCCAATGTGAAGTGGACACTTATAATGTCTATCTTGTTACCAGTTTTTTGTGTTGGTTGTTTGTGATCTGTCCTTTTTCCTTGCAATTTCACCATTGGTAATTTATCATAAGGGAGGTAGAGATGATTTTATATTTATTTGTAATATTATTATGTGATACAACTTAATAGAGAAATAGTTAAACTACCATGTATTCGTGTGACAGAATTCCAGGCAGCCATTAAAAATGATTTTCTATCTTTATTATATGAAATAGAAAAATACTTATGACATAATGCTATGTGAAAAGAATATGATAAAAATCGGATATTCATCATTACCTCAATTCAATGTATTTATATATTACAGTATAATTAGGACTTTGGGGGCAGTACACTGGCCTGTTATTCTTGATAAGAATATGTTAATATATAAAACACTGTGGGCACTCTGTTTGATGAAACTTAGATTGCCTTTTTTTTTAAAAATTTATTATTTATTTATCTTTTAGAGGGGAAGGGTAGGAGAGAAGGAGAGGGAGAGAAATATCAATGTACGGTTGCCTCTCGTGTGTCCCCTGCCGGGAACTGGCCCGCAACCCAGGCATGTGCCCTGACTGGGAATCGAACCGCGATCCTCTGGTTCACAGGCCTGCACTCAATCCACTGAGCTACACCAGCCAGGCTTAGATTGCCTTTGTTTGTGGGAAAATGAGAAATAAAAACAAACATGGGGGGTTCTTTGTCAGATGATGGGCACAATAAGAATCTTATAATAAGAATTAGATCCTCTTGTTAAATGAACCGTACTATGAGCTGGGCTTCAAAGAAAGATGGTATACTAAAAAGAGCTATTTTAACTACTGTGCTAAGAAGTACATTTCTAGTAAAGATAAAATTCCCTGGGTTGCAACATGTTTTCTCTTGTGCAGTTATCTTTTTTAATGAGAGAAAGTCATTTGAGTTATTTATTATCCTCACCTGAGGATATTTTTTCATTGCTTTTAGAGAGAGAAGGCAGTGGGGGATGGTGAGAGAGAGACAGACAGACAGACGTCAATGTGGGAGAGAAACATCGATCATTTGCCTCCTGCACGTGCCCCAACTGGGCATCCAAGCACAACCTAGGTGCGTGCCCTGACTGGGAATTGAACCTGCTGCACCCTTTTGGTGCACAGGATGATGCTTCAACCAACTGAGCCACACTGGTCAGGGGAGCTGTGAGAGAGTTTTTAATTTCAGTATTCAAATGCACTTTCTGAGGTAAACTTTCTGAAATGTTTTGTTTTGAGCAGTCCCTTTAATGTTTAAATAATTTCTCTTTCTAATCACAACCATAAAGGATGTTTTTTTAAATGTCTCATTCTTTCCTTCTAGTGTTCACATTGGTCATCTATGAATTATGAAGTTAAAAATCAAAGAAAATTTTTCTTTACTTTTGACAGTCCCTATCTTTTTTTTTCCAGTTCAATTTTATTTTATTTATTTTTTTCTTTTTTTAAAATTTTTTAATTTTTATTTTTTTGGCATTTTTTAATCAGTATTTTTTAATTGTTGCTATTGTACAGTTTTCTGTCTTTTACCCCGCCCCCAGCCCACCACCCCAGCCCTCCCCACCTTCCTCCCATCAGTCCCTATCTTTATCCTGTGTCCCTAACATTAAACTTGCTCCATAGTCTTACCTCAGAACACTCATTTTCCTGCATCAAATACAGAAGGGAAGACGTGACTCTTGAGGCCATTCTGTCATTCATCCAATTAAGATGTTGGTTCTTGACAATCCGTCATTTGCGCAAAATATTCATTTGGCGTTTTCAGAGTTCATTCACAAGGAGGATAATGAATAGCTACATGGGTGAAATCTTCACAAACAGAAATGCTTGGAGGAAAAGGAAGAATGGATGAAAAAGAAAAATGAAAATTGTGCTTAGAAATGAGATGGGGGTACTCTTTTGATTTATTTACTTGTTACTAAATTCTGAATTAGTCCATGGAAATATTGCATTTTAAAATAAGTGTTATAGCACGCCATTCACAGCTCTCAAACTCTACACTGAGGTTGGCACATTCAGGTGCTGGTTTTAAATAGCTCATAAATCACTGGCCGCAGTTTAGACAGCATCATCTGCAGAGTTGGTGCAGGACAGCATCCTGTTCCGTGCTTTTTAAAACCAGATGGCTGCAGAGCAGGTTCTGACTGCACAGATCTGGGAATAGGGCTGGGGACAACCTCTTTTATTAAAAAAAATCATTTTTCAATTACAATTTACATTCAATATTATTTTGCATTAGTTTCCAGTGGATAGCATCATGGTTAGAAAATCGTATACTTTACAAAGTCGTCCCCTCGATATTTCAAGTACCCACCTGTCACCAAAAATAATTATTACGATATTATTGGCTATGTTCCCCATGCTGAAATTTACATCTCTGTGACTGTTCCGTAACTGCCAATTTGTACTTCTTAGTCCCTTCACTTTCCCCATCCCCCTAACTCCTTCTGCTCTGTCAAATATTGGTCCCCTTCAATTTTTTTGTTTGTTTATTTTGTTTTTTAGATTCCACATATAAGTGAAATCATATGCTATTGGTCTTTCTCCGACTTTTTTTAGTTAGCATAATACCCTCTAGGTCCATCCGTGCTGTTGCAAAAGGTGAGATTTCACTCTTTTTTATAAGTAATATTCCATTGTATGTATGTGCACCACTTTTTTATTCACTCATCTACTGATGGGCACTTGAGCTGCTTCCATATCTTGGCTATTGTATATAACGCTGCAATGAACACAGGCATGTGCTTATTCTTTTCAATTAGTGTTGTGTGTTTCTTCAAATATATACCCAGCAGGCAGTTACATTTTTTAATTTTTTGAGGACCCTCTTTACTGTTTTCCATAGTAGCTGCACCAGTCTGCGTTCCCACCCACAGTGCATGAGGGTTCCCCTCTCTCCACATCCTAAACCAGCACTCGTTGTTTGTGGATTTATTGGTGATGGCCATCTGACAATCACTATCTCATTGTGGCTTTAATTTGCATTTCTCTGACCATTAGTGACATGGACCATCTTTTTATATGTCTATTGGCCATCCTTGTGTCATCTTTGGAGAAGTGTCTATTCAGTTCCTCTGCCCAGTTTTTAATTGGATTGTTTGTTTTTTGTTGTTGAGTTGAGTGAGTCCTTTATAAATTTTGGATGTTAACCCCTTATCATATGCATCATTGGTGAATAACTACTTGCATTTAGTAGACTGTCTTTTCATTTTGTTGATGATTCCCTTTGCTGTGCAAAACCTCTTTAGTTTGACATAGTCCCATTTGTTTATTTTTTTCTTTTGTTTTCCTTGCCTGAGGAAATATATCAGAAAAAAATATTGCTAAGAGAAATGTCAGAGAGTTTACTGCCTATTGTTTTCTTCTAGGAGTTTTAAGGTGTTAAAGCTTACATTTAACTATTTAATTCATTTTGAGTTTATTCTTGTCTATGGTGTAAGAAAGTGGTCTAGTTTCATTTTTTTTGCATGTATATGTGTAATTTTTTTAATACCATTTGTTGAATAGACTGTCTTTACCCCATTGTATGTTATTGCCCCCTTTGTCAAATATTAATTTACCATATTGGTGTCTGGGCTTTCTATTCTGTTCCCTTGATGCATATGTCTTTTTTTATGCCAGTACCATGCTGTTTTGATTACTATGACCTTTTGGTATAGTTTGATATTAGGTAGAGTGATACCTCTAATTTTGTTCTTTCTCAAAATTGCTTTGGGTATTTGGGTTCTTTTGTGGTTCCATATACATTTTTGGAGTAGTTGTTCTAATTCTATGAAATATGCCATTAGTATTTTGATAGGAAATGTGTTGGATCTATAGAATGCTTTGGTAGTACGGACATTTCAATGATATTAGTGCTTCCTATCTGTGAGCACGTTATAGCCTTCCATTTATTTATATCTTCTTCAGTTTCTTTCTTTAGTGTCTTACAATTTTCTGAATGCAGGTCTTTTACATCCTTGGTTAAGTTAATTTCTAGGTATTTTTTTTATGCATTTGTGAATGGGATTGTTTTCTTAGTTTCCCTTTCTGATAGTTCATTATTGGTGTATAAAAGTGCAACCAATTTCTGTGCTTCTGGGAACATATTTGAAGAAATCTGAAGCATTAGAAAGACTATATGATCCCCTATGTTCATTGCAATATTATATACCATAGCCAAATATGGAAGCAACCCAAATGCTTGTGAAGAGGTAAGTAGATAAAATGCTGTGGTATATAAACACAATGGAATACTACACGGACATAAAAAAGAATGAAATTTTACCTTTTGCAACAGCATGAGTGGACGTAGGGAGTATTATGCTAAGTGAAATAAGTCAGACAGAGAAAGACAAAATGATTTCACTTATATGTGGAATCTAAAGAACAAAATAAACAAAAAGAATTGAAGTGGACTGACATTTGACAGAGGAGAGGAGGGTTTGGGAGATTGGGAGAGAGGTGAAGGGACTAAGAAGTACAAATTGGTAGTTACAGAATAGTCACAGAGATGTAAATTATAGCATAGGGAATACAGCCAATAATATCATAATAAATATGTGTGGTGCCAGGTGGCTATTGAAGTATTGGGGGGAAACTTTGTAAAGTGTATGATTTCCTAACCACTATGCTGTATACCTGAAACTAATACAAAATAATATTGAATGTAAACTATAATTGAAAAAAATTTCAATTATAGTTCAGTTAAGTGTGTAACTGATTTCTGAGCATTTATTCTGTATCTGTTACTTTACTGAATTAATTTATCAGTTCTAGTAGTTTTTAGTGGAACTCCTAGGTTTCTCTGTACAGTATCATGTCGTCATCTGAAAATCACGACAGTTTTACTTCTTTCCAATCTGGATGTCCTCTATTTTTTCGTCTTGTCTGGTTGCTGTGGCTAGGACTTCAAGTACTATGTTGAATAAGAGGTGAAAGTCAATTTCCCTGTCTTGTTGCTGATCTCAAGGGAAATGCTTTTATTTTTTCCCTGTCGAGTACGATGTTAGCTGTGGGTTTGTCATGTGTGGCCTTCACTCCATTGAGGTATGATTCCTCTGTTTCCACTTTGCTGAGAGTTTCTATTGTGCTGGATTTTGAGATGCTTTTTCTACATCTATTAATATGATCATATGATTGTCATCCTTTATTTTATTTATGGAGTATATCACAGTGATTGATTTGCTGATCCTGTATCAACCTTGTGTCCTAGGAATAAATTCCACTTGATCATGGCGTATGAGCTTATTAACGCATTGCTGAATTCAGTTTGTTCATATTTTGTTGTGGGTTTTTACATGTATGATAACCTCTTATTTGCTGATTTGGAAGGCAACTTTTGGCAAAAAAAATTATTTGACAGTTAAAAAAAAATCAGTATTTCAAAGCTCTAGCAAAGTACTAATTAAAAGATGACCGGTATTTATATTGTTTTAAACCGTTAATTAAATAGCACATATGTCCTTATGTAAAATTTTGGAAAAACTTGATCAAGTTTATAAAATTCTTTAGAAGGTAAAAAGAAATAACACTTTTAAATGAAACCCACATTTGGAGAAAATTAATTTGCATCTAATTGGCTCTCGGTTCTACATATCCTACAAAGTGCAGGTCAAGCATTCTCTCATGGCTTATAATCAGGATTCTTGGTTGAAAGCAAAGTACCACATCTGGCTAATTTATACAGAGGAGACTTATTAAAGGATCTTGGGCAATTCACAGAATTCTGGTCGAGCCTGAGAACTAGGTTGATGCCAGGCTGGCAGGGACAGGGCCCAGACTTATGCTCCAGCCCCCTCTGGTGTGGGGTCAGGTGTCACGGTGGCTGTGCTTGCAGCAGACACTGCCCCCGGAGCTACAGGAGGTCAGATGTGGCTGCCTTAGAGCCCCTCAGGCGGACCGTCCTTCAGGGGCTACCTCAATACTCAACGTCTTCCACAAAGTCTTCCTTTTTCCCCTTGGAGGAAATATCTGCCTTCATTTGGGTAAATGTATCCTCTATTCTTGAATATAGATTTTCTTCGAGTATAATAATAAAACCCAATAATTATTATTTAGAAGTTTATTCTCTAAGGTGATGGTCCTGATTAGCTGGAATAAAAGAAGGTATTTCTTGAACCAGCCACCATGCTTACCAGGAAATATATTAACTTATTTAGTTTTTACAATAGCTCTGAGGCTATGTATTTTTATCCCCATTTTACAGGGGAAGAAAACATACTTTGAGGGGTTACATAGCTGTCCTGAACTCTGACTTCAGGCCTGTGCTCTTTGTACTCCACCTCAGCGGATCAGCGGGGGAGCGCACACTTTGGTTTGAATATTTCAAATAATCTTTCATTTGATGATGGATTAGGGAGGTAGAACTTATGTCTACTGTTTTCTTCACTTACAGCAGGTTTCTAACTGAGTGGGCAACATGTTTACCAGCTTCTTTTGATCCTTATAATGGTTACCCTGCCTCCAGTGGAAAGGCCCCACTACAGTTCCTTCTTGGACCTCTGGGAATCAGCAGTTGCCTTCTTATGGGCCTGCCAGTTCTCCACAAAAGTTATTCTGTGTTTTTGTTTTGATGATAGTTGAAAAATATGTCATGGCACATGAAGAGATTTTGGGTTGTTTGAATGACACCGTTGGAAGTGAGTCTTGCCATGCAACATGTATATTTCTATATCATTGAAGCCAAATAGGACTCTTTCCATTATCATGAGAGAAGTGCAGTGACGAGGGTCAGACTTAATACGGATGTTAAAAGCAAAACGAAGATGGATACACCCGCAGCGCCCACTGATGGCAAAGGTTTTGCAGCAGTTCAGACAGAGGAAACTGCTGGATAATTGCTTCATCGAATGGCAACCCTATTGCCATGCTGGACTCAAAAGAACCTGACCCTAAGTAAACCGCAAAACAACAATTGCGACACTAAAATATCACTAAATTACTGTTAATTCAACTGTTAACGGATTGCCATGTCTCTGGTTTGCTACCATAAAAATGAGGCTTGGAGGGTTAACTATTAAGTATTGCCATAAACTTTGGAAGGCATTAACGAGAGGTCTCACGAAATTAGGTGAATGCCAGGTGGGGTGCACAGAGCTGGGGAACCTACGCATGCGAAGTCGCTTTCTATGACTGCCTTCCCACTGTTCAATGCCGAGTCTCTTTTCTCGTGAGAGCCCTTCGAGGATTCTTACACTTAGGGTTTCCTCTTTGAAAGGAGTGAGTGATGTCACGAAACTATTGTTTTCCTCTGGGCATTGACCCTGACTGCACAATCTCTCTCTCCTGTGGTGTTTGGAAAAGGGCCCGTGAAATGTATCAGAGGGAGAGTCAGCACCTCTAACCCAGAGGTCTCCTTTCTTGGACCAAGATAAGTGACTCACCTGAGTACCCGTGTAGTTGCTGGGAGAGGTGGAAGGAGGGGGACCCGCTGTGCTGGACCAGCAGTGTAAGATATAACAAGAAGAGCGCCGTTTAATTTGCTTAAACAGAACTACAAGCTATGTGTGAAGATGGTCTTATAAATTGCCTGTGGGCCCCCCATTCCATCATTTGGAACAGTGAGATGGATTTAGTAATTTGAACGGTTGACTGGAGCATATATTCGAAACTACTGAATCTAATTTTTTAGATCGATAACACTTCTGAAAGTGTTACATGAAAACAAATTTGCCCTGCTTACAGATGAAAATTCCAGGCTCTGTAGTTTTCTTCTTTTTTTAAATGACAAAAATAATTGCATAGTAATGCATGCTTCTTATAAAGTCACAGAACACACAGGTAAGGGGGACAAAAAGTCTCCTTTCTCTGAACTCTTCACAGTGTGAGTGTTCATAGTTTAGACCAAACAATGGCTTTTTGATTACAAAATGAGTGACACAGCAAGATTAAGAAAATTGTCATTTCCTTAGCAAATGTTGATGTCAAATGGTAATTTTAGTACACTAATATGCCATGGTAGGAAATCTGTTATTTCCTTTTTACTTCTTTGAATTTCTCTCCCCAGATTAATGGGAGTGAAAATCTTGTGCTTCACTAAGAACAGATGTCTACTTAAATACCTGATTACTCCAATATCCAAAGTCAGTGAGCCACCCGAAGCCTTGCAGGAGCTCCCGCCCCGGGTTTTGCAGGAAAAGATGGGCGTTCAGAGGCTGTGGGACAGATGGAATGTGGGACATGGCGCATGCGTCTGCTGGGAGGAAGCAAAATCCCCCAAACCACTAGTCTGTTTGTTTCAGGTTGGCTCGGGCACCCCAAGAAAAGCCACAGGATAAATATGGCCTGGCTTTTTCGGAGCCTCGGCTTTGCTTGAAGTTTTAAGGGAAAAAAGTTAGAGTAAAATAAAACTATGTTAAGGAATAAAATTAAGTGTTGACACTATGGGAATTTTTAAGTTTTAACATAAAACAACACATTTTTTAAGGCATAGAGCTTATACCATCAATCCCTAAGGGCATGTATCTTACATCTTCTGCCCTTAAGGGTACTTTTGTTTGGATAAATTTGAGAAACTCTATTATATGCTGAGGATACAGAGAAAGAAGAGAGAGAAGAGGCTTATGGATTTTTCATTTGGGACTTTGGGAGAAGAGATGGGTAGATAAATAAAACTTGAGTATTTCTCACTCATTTTTTTTTTTATTCCTCACAGTCTGTAGCATAATACCTTACTGATGGTAGGGCTTATAAAAATGCTTGTGGGTATTTAATGCAGTTTCTGTTCTTATTAAGGAAAAATAATGCTGGCCATTGAGCACCAGCTCTCAAACTTGCCCAGTGAGTTTTTTTAAAAAAATTCTTCAACTGGCTGGCTCTCCTTTAAAAGGGTGTCCAATCTTTTGGACCTTTTGGCGTCTCTGGGCCACACTGGAAGAAGAAGAGTTGTTTTGGGCCACGCATTAAATACACAAACACTAACGAAAAATGATGTGCAAAAAAAAGGGTTTTAAGTAAATTTATGATTCTGTGTTGGGCCACATTCATAGCCCTCCTGGACTGTGTGCGGCCCACGGGCTGTGGGTTGGACACCCCTGGTCTAAAGGGCTCTGACTCAGAGGAGAAAGGACAAGACTTTGAGAGAAGTGAAACTATAAAAATATTGTTTGAGCCACAAAACTTATTTTTAACGGTCTTCCCACATTAGCAGGAACTCAAATAGCATCAGAGGAGCACACCTTGATTGCGGAGGCGCCGTGAGGTGCTGGGCTGAATTTTTCGCCCTTACGAATATTGCATGATTATTGTTATTTTGTCCACCAGCTTTTTCTTTTGTCTCTAAGTATATGGGCTGATGTTAAGTAGCACCGTTGAAGTAATGTTTTTGTTTGTCTTAGAAAAATTAAAGATTTCTAGAAATTTTTATTTTCCACTTCACGGCTGCCTCTAAAAAATAAGTTTGCGGACAGTTTAGGGGATTTGGGGAGTAAACATATTTCCAGAAAAGAATTTTTTCAGCTGAGGATATCATTGTACAAAGTTAGGTCAAGGTAAAATAAAAAATTATAGGATTGAAAGTAAAAATATGTATGTTTTAAACCTAACAATTCAAACACAATTACCGTATTTTTAGGACTATGAGATGCACCGGACCATAAGATGCACCTAGGTTTCAGAGGAGGAAAATAGGGAAAAAATTTTTGAAGCAAAAAATGTGGCAAAATATTTAATAACCTGTGACCCCACTCCACTGCCGCCACCGCCCCCCCTCCCCACAGTGAGTCGTGTAGGCTCCATTTGAACTATAAGATGCACCCCCGTTTCCTCCCAAATGGAGGCGTTTTATAGTCTAAAAAATGTGGTATAAACTTATGTTAACTTTTTGTTTAGGTTGAAATTGTGTAAGTATTCATACATAATTTTGCATTAATCTGTACTCTTTTTTTAATTAAAAAAGGTACATTAAAGGAAAATATAGGAAATGTTCTATTTGACATTAAATATGGGTTACATTAAATACTGAAGCATCTTGGTGTAAGTTGCTTTGTAGTGTTTAATAACTGGTATTGATATGAGTAATATTGAAGCAATACATGTTTATATAAATACATGTAATCAGGTAGAAAGGTAGTATGGGAATAAATATAACATTGTCAGTTTTATATAATGCCTTTTCCACATTTTGAGAGTTAATGTTATTCCTCGGGTTTTTGTCAAATCTTTGATAAATTCAAATGTGCAGTGTTAGTGCAAGAAATGACATATAAGGTCTTCACTGTGACTAGCATGTTGCAGGAACAATTGGGAGAGTATAAGTAGGAAACAGTGACATCTATACTGCTCAATACTCAGGTATGTTAGAGTACCATGGAAACTCTGAGAATGATTTTTAGAGTCTACCTCCATTCAAGAGTGATTAAACTAGTATATGTACACACAGGTATTCTAAGAATATTTTTTAATCTCATCAATTTTCATTTATGAAATCTCATAATTTTATATAATCTTCAGCAGATGGTGACAGCTAAACAATCAGTCATTCTCTCTGAACTACTACCAAGCCTTTCTCATAGTGTGCGTCAATGGTATTTTTATCTTTATTTTGGTGCTAATGGTTTACATTTATACTAAACCTGACTCTCTTCAGCTACCCCTAGCTCAGGGTACTGGAAAGACCCCTCTTGGCTCATTGGCCCTATTGGCTCATTGAAGGAGCAAATGCGATGGAAATATACATCCTGCATGGCCAGACTCCGCTGTCATACGTGCAGGCATTGTGGGTGCATATTCATTTGGGTATAAAAACTTGTGCCCTTCAGATTTGGGGCTTAGCCCCTTGTTGTTATTTGATACATTCCTCTGCTCCATTTTCATTCCTTTCCTGAAATTGATGCTTGCTAGTCAGATATTTTACCTGTGGTATTGATTCTCTCTCTTAGAATCAATCTTTCTTTTGTATTTTTCTCTTTCTCTTTCTCAAATTTACATCCTGGGCAATATATTCAAAGTTATATTCCACACCTTGTATTGCTTCTTAAATAGGCAATCTTAACAATTTTCTAAAGGTTTTTAGTGCTCTCAGGTGGTTTTCTCAGAGCATCCAGTTATGTTTGTGAGTGTGATACCCTTCTTGAATATTTGAATGTTATTTGGTTTGTGTGTGTTTCTCCTGTAGCTGGAATGAGCACTTTTTTCCTGTCCCTTCTTGCTCATGTTGTTGATTTTCCTTGGAAATCTGGTGATTTTTGGTTATCTGCCCATATTTGAATGAAAGCTTTGGTTGATTATCCTAAGGAGGCAGTTTGGACTTCTGAAGCTGTATGACCAGGTCGCTTTCCTGCCGGGCCTTCCTGGAGCAGTGCATCCAGCAGGGCGCTGCGTGCGGGAGACGGGCCGACTGAAAGGCGCTGCCTGGGGTGAAGGGGCGGACCAGGAGGCGTCCCCCAGCCTGCACTGGGGGCCTGTCCCCTAGGCTGCTTCCTCAGCTTTGAGAATTATATCCTTCAGTGGAAATATTTTTATCCATTATATTTTACTTCACTGCTGGGTCTATATTCAGAGAAATCCTACTTACTAATGAATTAAGAGTCAATTATTTTGACCCTCCAAAGCAGAAGTGAAAGTAAATTCACAAAAGGCACGGTGATTCCAAAGTATCTGTCACAAAAACCTTAGAGAAAAATCATGCACTTGATTTCTTATCCTTCGTATATGACTTCATTGATTTTTTGTTTCCGTTTTTCTAACAAGGTTGCTTTCTTGTTTGTTTGCTGTTGTTGTTGTTCTTTAACCGTAGAAAAAAGAGAAAAAGATAAAAAAGAGGTACAGTGAGAAGTAGGTAGTCCACTGGAGATGAAAAGTGAATAGAAGATGAAACCACGTGCTATGAATTAAAGGTCATACAGTCTCCACATTAAACTGTGGTCATTGCCTTCTTTTCGAGAAAATAGAGAAATAATTTCTTTTAGAGAAAGATCGTTGTTGAGTGGCCAAAGAAATGTATGAAGATTAATCCCTGAAAATAAAACACAGCACTCAATGTTTCCTTACTAGCCTAAATAAATGAGTTGTTACCCTAAATTGTTGGCCAAACATACCCAAGTCCTATTCAGCATTCAAAACTAGAATCCCGCCCATTTTAGTGAAGTCTTCCTGGATAAACCCCAGCGAGATGTGCTTTCTCTAGTCCATTTACTTACGGCCATATTTCTCTTGTGAGACCTCCCATGTTTTCCTTCATATTCTGACTTGGATACTAATGTTATTGTTAATGTTAGATGTTAATCTTCTTATGAACAAGATTTTAATTTTTAATTCTTTTTGTACATTTCTTGGGTATTTTTGCATAGGAGGCATGTAAATAATATCGGTCAAATGATTGGAATAATGCTGGGCTCATCATTTTCCAAGAATAATTTGTTATTTGCTGGTGTGTACCCTTCATATTTCCTAAATTTATCTCTGGGATTAGAGATAAATTTGTATCTTGAATTATGGTTTGCATCTTGAAATTTGGATACTATAAATGAAAAGTTTGAACAGAAGTACTCTCTTCTCTTTTTTCACATTCATATTTATTATAAGTCACTAAAGAAACATCTAATTTGCATGTAAAAGAGTGTGAGCTGTGTCACTTTCAATATTGTTAAATGGAGAAAAAATGACAACAAACATATTTATGATCTGGAATAGTTGAACTCATTGTTATTCAGTTTGAATATACAGCTAAAGAGGTAATATTATAAATAGAGGTGGTTTCCATAGATAGCATCTTTAGACTTATTTGCATTAAGATTTCCACCACCAGCATAGCAAAGATGCTGAGAGCAATAATACGTTTGTAAACTTTTTCAAATGTAGTTTGAATTTTGTCATGTAGTAGTCCCCCTTTTATGCTTGGTTTTGCTTCCTATGATTTCAGTTACCTGCAGTCAACTGCACTCCAAAAGAAGGAGATAATTCATGTTTCAAATTGCACGCTGTGTTGAGCAGCTTGATGAAATCCTGTGTCACCACCTCCATCCTGCCCTGGACGTGACTCATCCCTTTACCCACCGAGGAGCTAGTCACTTAGTAGCCTGCCTGGTTATCGGATCTGCTGTCAAAGTACTGCAGTGCTGTGTTTCAGTCATCCTTGTTTTACTTAATAATGACTCCAAGGTTAAAGAACAGTGGTACCAGCAACTTGGATATGCCAGAGAGATGGCATGAAGTGCTTCCTGTAAGTAAAAAGGCCAGGGCAGTACAGTAAGCGAGTTTGAGAGGGAGAGAGAGAGAGGAAGACACCACATTCACATAACTTTTATTATATTATAAATTACTGTTATAATTGTTCTCCTTTATTATTGGCTATTGTTAATCTGTTATTGCACCTAATTCAGAAATTAACCTGCCAGCAGTGTGCATGTGCAGGAAGACACATGGTGTCCCTGAGGGTCGGTGCCGTTCGGTGTCTTTGGCACCCCTGGGATCTCGGAGCATGTCCTCGCAGACAAGGGACCACTGCAGTTGAAGGTGCTGTTTTTCTGGTCATTGTGGGGGATAAAAGTACATCTTTTTTAAAAAAAAAACTTTTAAAGAATACTTTAAAACTCTGATATCTTTTTTGATTATTTCACAGCCCTGGAGTTGAGTCATGTTGTTTAAGTATTTCTGACGCTGGTTCTGTCGTTCAACTAAACCTTAGGAAATCTCTGATCCTGAGAACTCTGAGTTGATCCGTTGGTTTTGTGACCACAGACAGCAGTTGGTGAAGTTAACATGGCTTTTTGGGACCCCCATCAGTGCTGTTTTTTCACCTACAGATGGCGGTACACCCAGCCTCTCTCTGTTCTCAGCACATCCTTCCAGCACAGCCCTTACACTGCCTTTGTTGTCCCTATTGGCCTCTTTCTCCCCCTGATTTTGTCCACAGAAGGATGGTTGGTGTTGGACATATAGCAGATACTCACTAAAACAGTTGAGTGAATGAATACATTTTGATTTCCCAAACACTGGAGAGTCTTTGAAGGTTTTTCACCAAAAATAACATGGTGAAAATGTCTCAAAACTTTATTTTCTAATAGTCTTTTAAATGGCTGTCGATGATGAGATTTTATTATTGTTACTTGGTATATTTTTTAATGAATAATATAATTCCAGGGTTGGTATTTTTGAATGGACTGGCTGAAATCATTTTACAGATTTTATTATTGGAAACAGACAACCGCGGCGAGATGAGCAAGGGTTTGGACATTGTATTTGAATACATGACAGAATGCAAATGATAAAAACTGTGGTTGAACTTCAACTCTGGCTTTGGTTAGGTTCATTTTTTTAATGTGTTAAAACTTTCAATGGATTGTAATAATCCCCAATGATTTGGTAAATGTGAAACTTTGCATCAGCATTGTTTAGTAAGTCAATTGTTTTATACACTAATTATCATTTTTAGAAATAATTAATTTGTTTCATTGTTCAAGAAATAGTTTATTCTTTTCCTGGAATCTATTTAGCAGGTTTTTATGGAACATTTTATATGTACACTACTCCCAACATTAGCATAAGGGAAGAGAGTCCTGTAGGCCTGCCCTTGTAACAATTTTCTTTGTATCAGGTGTGCCGAATTGTCAGATTATAATTTATTTTCTAAGCTCCTGTGAATACTCTGTCCACCAGTGGCTGTGCCCAACCCCATAGAAAATTTCCACAGTGTGTTCTCAGTTGAAATTCTTCCCAGAGTGACTTGAATTGGAATGTTTGGTTGACTGAGGCAAGTCTGACTTGCTTTTCACCATAAATGGTACAGACGTGAGTTGTCAGAAAATGGGCAGTGGAAATTACAGCTAATGCATGGAATACACCGAGAGGGGTAATTGCTTTCTTCCTTCCCTCTTTAAATTTAGTACTTCTGACATCGCCACAGTTGCTGAAGATGCTGACTTTCCTATTTGTAACACATAAACTCAGTAGACGTTGGGGGGGGGCGGCGTAAGAGTGTAAAAGGGTTTGTGTTGACAGAGAATGACAGATGTGTTCACACTGGTGCATTATCTTTTCTAATACACGTGGAACCATAGAAAAACAGAGAACATTGTCCTTCAGAATTGTCTGCACTGCCCAAGTTGAACCCTTTCATTTGAGAACAGAATTTGAAATCACTTATTCACTCCTTTTAAGAAACAGTGGTCAGTCATGTGCTCTCTCTCTAAAAGACGAGCTCACTGAATGTTCTATGCACTCAGCCTGGGACTCCCTCTGACACACAGAAGCCCTACCTGCCTGCAGGCTCCGCTCAGCCCTCTGTGTTCCTAATTTCCAACATGACCTCAGAGAGTCCCTTCTCTGATCACATTTTTTTTTTTCCTTCAGCAAAATCATTCCACTGTTTCCTACTTTTCTCTCTGTTAGCTCTTTTTTTTTTTTTTTTTTTTGCTTTCCTTTCTTAGGGGTGTGTGCGTGCGTGTGTGTGTGTGTGTGTGTGTATGTATGTGTGTATCTGTACACCACAGACTACAATTTCAGTAACACTTTACTGTTATAACTCCTGTTCAGCCCAAACTTTCTTATAAAAGCACAACCTGAAGTGAACTTATATAACAACTGTACTTTGTTTCTCTGGTCAACATACTTTTTAAAAGAAACTTTCAGTATTTTCAGGTCTTCTGTACTCTCACACTTCTCATTTCCCATGGCATTCTCCACAGCTGACCCTGCTTCTTCCATCCAAAAGAAGAGAAAAGTCACGTGGAAACTGAGCTTCTCTGGGCGCAAACCTAGAATCCACCCCTCTCTGCAGCCATCCTTCCGACTTTTCCTCAGTTATGGAAGACGGGCCCCGACTTATGTTATACCAGCCAGTCCCTTTGTCTCATTTCCTGTATCCCCAACTCTTCCAGGATTGCTGTTACCAATTACTCTCTTCTCTTTCCCATCCCATTTTTTCCTCAAAGGAACCCTCCACTCAAGACTGAGCCTCAACATCTCCACCGTTGAACGCATGGCCTTTGACACCATTCCCTGCCTTTGAGCCTCTGACCTCAGTTAATAGCACCATTCCAAGCCAACTGCACATAGAAACCTGAGTCATTCATGAGATCCTTCTCTCACTCTCTGAAATCAGTGTATGCCAAGTCTCATTGACATTGCTTCTTCAAGGTCTCCAGAATATCCACCTCTTTCCATATGCCCTCTGAACACCCTCCTCTAGGCCAGCATCACCTGTTACCAGAGCAATTGCAATAGCCTTCTAATTCATCAACATTGTTCTCCAATTTGAAGTTGTATTTATCTTTTCTGATTACAGATATGTCCTGTCACTCCTCTGCTTAAAACTCTTTAGTCATTTCCCGTAACAACCAAAATAAAAGCCAAACTCCTTTCCATAGCTTGTAAGACCTCCCGTGGGCTGACCCCCACCTGCATTTGCAGCCCTGCCCTGCCCTCCTGGCTCCCTGTGCTCCAGCCACGTGGGCCTTCTCCCTCTGGGCAAAGGAATCCTGCTTCCTCCTCATTTTGAACTCTGGCTTTTTTGCACTCAGTGACAGAATTCTGACTTCAAGGACTGCATTTACATGAAAATTCCAGCAGGAAGAGAGACATTATCTAGAATTATCCAAATTATCTAGAAGGGCACATTGGCTGTACGGGAAGTTGGAACACAGGGATTGTGAATCCTTGGGTGGCAGCAACCTTGGGTGCTGGTGGCCATTCGGGACAGGCAGGTTCAGGTGGGGTTTGTGTTGCGTGTTCTGCTGCCGGAGTTGTCCTGACCTCAAGGTGGTTTCTAGGAAACTCAAGGCAGCTGCCAAGTTTCAGTGGTGAAGCCAGAATGAGAGACCAGAATTGACCATTACTTATGATCAGTCCAGCAAAGCCACGATGTGATGGAGAGAGATGACTTCTTTGCTGAGCCATGGGCTAGAATCCTACTGATTATTAAGGAATAGTATGGCCTCATTTTATTTCTCAGGCTAAGGGAGAGTGTCATTGTGATTATAAATACATTATTATCTCAATAGCCTTTTAATGTTTATGAAACTCTTTTCATCTACTACCTTGGTTGATGGCTCACTTGATTTTTAAGGTACGTACGACAAATATTTTTTAAAATTCTTTTTCTGTAGATAAAGAAGCAACAAGAAAGGTTACAACTTCACCGTGACACTTGGGTTTAAAAGTCAGAATGAACAGCCACATCTAATCCCTGTGCAGCTCCTCAGAGGGTCGCTGTAAAATCTAACACTGGTCCGGTCACAGTGTGTTCTATTCACATGTCGGCAAGTGCGATGCAGTGAGAAAATAACTAGCAGAGACATTGAGGAGGCTTTTCAGCTGGTTTTCACAATGCAGTCCTCTCTCAGCAGTTAAATCCACCTATTTTTAGTTGTGTTTGGGATGAAGCCCAGAGCCTTACTGAACAGAGTCTACAACCTTCTGCTTGGCGTTACTTGCCCTTAGTCATCAATTTGAATGTTTATGATGTTAATATGACTCAGAAAATACACATTTTTATTTTCTTCTGCTGTATTGGTGCAGCTGATCTTGAGTCCTATGTAATGTCAGTCAGGGTGGTGGTGGTGGTTGTTTTTCATTTAAGAATGTGAAAAACCTTAAATTATTCTGTGCATGCATGTGTGTGTCCCCTGTCATTCACTCGTGAGGGAAATTTCTGAGTCACGTTAGTGCTTACCTCCGCATCCTCACCTCGCAGAACGCATACGCCAGTTCGGCGCAGAGCAGGAGTGTCGTCTCCGGGTCAGGCACGGGGAAGTCCATGCCGGACGGGAATGAAAGGATGGCTCAGCTTCTTCCTCAGGAGTCTGGCCTTCTATGTGGGCAGGAAGCTGCTTCCAGAACAGAGAATCCGATGTGCCGTCTGGCCATGTTGCCCCAGAGAGACCGACTGCAGGTCTGGTTGGAGTCTGAATATGCACATTGGTGTAGGAAGGAGGGGTGTCCTCGGATACGGTGGAATTCCCAATACTGCTGCCATAGCCTCTCCTGTCCACCCATCAGGCTCTTGCCCAGGATGCAAAGGAGAAGGTAGAAGAAGGTGATGGTGGTCCAGGAGAGAGAAGGGAGCAATTCTAACCATCTTTGAGGCCAGGGGCTGGCCTAGCCTGAGTGCATCCACGTGCAGCGTGGAGATTAGACAGCTCCCGCTCTGTGCTGCCAACCTCACGTGTCTCTGTGCTGTTTGGGAGTCCCAGCCGGAAACTGTGCATGGTCTTCAGCACTCCTTAATTTAACAGATACGATTGAGCAGTCTGGGCTTGAGTTATTCAGCGTGATTTCCCCCCTGTGAATAGCAAATAGTGTGCACGGAATTTTAATCACTTTAGAAATAATCTTAATTACTGACATAAGACAGGTTATTAGTCATTCTGGTATGTGCAAAATTCAAATTAATATGAAGAGTATTCCTCTCCATACAAACTCTTGCACTATGAAGCTGCTCATGATATAAAAAATTCTTTTCTTCTTTCTTCTTTTTTTTAACTCTTCAGAGCTGTGACCAAACACAGCTCTAGAAGTAAAGGATTCTTACTCTTTCTTCCCTTTACCTGCACATTTTTTGTATTTGTCACTCAAACATAGGTATCTTTTTTTGAAATATGTTTAGTCTGCTATCAAAAAGTATAGGTTGAATCATTCAGAGATTTTCATTTCTACCAATTTGAGCTGTCATTTTTGAAAATTGCAAAACCTTTGTACATGTTTCACAAGACTGCTGTGGCCGTGAGTACCTTATTGCAAGTCCTGACACCATGAACTGTGACCGACCCGTGTTCAGGATCAGGGGCTACAGCTGTGTTCTTTACTTTGCCATCAGATGCCGGCCTGTGAGTATTTGCTTGGCTGAAGTTTGAAAGGCAGATGTCAGTGCTGGGGCTGTACAGTGACAAGAGGAGTGTGTGTGTGTTGGTGTGTGCGCGCGCGTGCACATGCGTGCGCATGCTCAGGGGACAGAGGATGTGTGGACGGGACTAGAAACTGTCGGGCTGCCAAGCCACACACATACCAGGAGCTGTCTGCTGGTATCTATTTCTGTCATCACTGTATCTTTTTCGTTAAAAGTAATAGTTCTCATCTCATCAAAGCTGTGGGTGACTGCGATTGTGACCATTGTTTAGGCAATTCATGGAATGTAAGCTCATGACAGGAGATTTAAAAATAATCTGCTTTGTTCACTGCTGCGTCTGTACTGCCTGTGCCTCACATGTCCGATGCATGGGGGGCCCTGCCTAAGTAACTTCTGAATGAATGAGTGAATGAATGAGTGAGTGAATGAACTGGCATTCAAGGGGCAGGTCTGATACAGATACTCTGGAACGAATTCCTTTGCAGCCAGAGCACAAATTGATATAGGTCATTGTTGTCTAAAATTTATTTTAGTGTGACATTTTCATAAATACATGAGCATTAACAGAAGCTTTGTATACTAAACTTACTTGTTCAAAACTCTCTCTGCCTATTATGTGCCAAGGAGAGTTTCAGGTGCTAAGGATGCCAAGATGAAAAACTAAGCCTCAGCCCTCTGAGAATTTACGTGTTAGTTTAGAAAGACAGGCAATCATCCAACAAATAAATGATTCCGTGGCAAGTGCTGTGGAGAAAAGTCAGGATGAGCCCTGTCTGAGGTTACGTGTAAGCAGAGACCTGCAGGAAATGCAACAGTGACCCTCGTGAACACCTGAAGACAGAATGCTCTAGGCAGAGAACGCACATAGTCTCTGTGGCGATGACATGCTCGGTGGGCTCACAGGCTGAGCAGGACAGCCCGGCGGTGAAAGAGGAGGAAGCAAAGCCACGTGCAGTAGGCTGGGGGCCAGTGACACACCCGGGGCAAGCAGAGCGTTGCAGCCTCAGACTCCATTGTCAGGAGGTGGCTTTTCCTGGGAATGAGCCAGGAAACCAGTGGAGGCTTTCAAAACAGCTTGGTACTGGGGTCACCAAGAAAAGAGAGTAGGACCTTGTCCATCACCTCTGAGGTGATTGGCCGGTGGAGCCCCCCATCCCAGTATCCATCGTGTCTGCAGTGTTGCTGTGGTTACCCAGCACCGTGTACTTAGCCGAGCTGGCGCAGCAGAGAGCTGTAGGTAAGACAGACAACATTGCCCCTTTGCCTGCAACTCCCCAGCACACGTTTGATTTTTTAAAATTTTCCTTCAAAAATTTTGTTATTCCAGATTCCAACATTAGTTTGAATTCTTTGGGTATGTGTGTTAGCAAAGATTTGGATTTAAGACAAGTTTGCATTTCAGGAGTAAGAGATTGGGTGGTGGTGTGGTTGCACATTATTTTATTAAAAACAAAAACTCTGAAGTGGCTCTCAGAAATCAGGTTTTCAGGTCAACTTCCAGTAAACACTGCCACTTGACATTGGGGAAATGATGTTACTCCTTCAATATTTCTGCTTAAAAGAAGCAGAATTTGGCTAGATGTATCCCAAGGACTTTGCTGGTCAGTATCTTAGTCCACGTGGGCTGCTGGTGGCTTTAACAATAGAAATTTATTTCTCAGAATTATGGAAGCCAGAAGTCCCAGATGGAGGAGCAGGGCACCTGGGTTCCCAGTGCTAATTCCTGGCTTGGGGACAGCCACCTTCCATTGCTCTCCTACAAGGGCTCCAATCCCATCCTGAGGGCTCCACCCCCATGACCTAATTCCCTCTCAAACGCCATTCAACTGAGGTCTCAGCAGATGACCATGGGGGCACACACGTCCAGTCCATAACTGCCAGCCTTAAAACCTGACACCATCACATGTTCTTTCATGTTATGGAAGAATTTCCAAGTTATAGCTCCTGTGGTTCAGTTTGTCTGACGTGCATATCATCAAAAGTTGGCTTTAACTGTCAGGACCAACAGTCAAATGCACACCATGCGCACTTGCTTTGGGGACTGCTCCATCCTTAGTTGTGAAACGCTGTTTTGGTGCTGTGGTGGGCCCCGAGGTTGTTCCATTTAAATACACTGTGTATTGATACAATCCTTCTGAGGGTAGTTAAGTTTTCATTGTACCTTGTTTTGCTGAAAAGATAATGGACAGGTTTCAAAAAGAAACCTGGAAGAGTGGGGAGGTTACTTATTCTAACACATAATTAATTGTTCAAGGGTAATTGTCTTTCCACACTCCTCAAACAGTTCTTTTCAGTAATTCTTCTGTGCAGCTGGAAGAAGAGCAGAGATGTCTCTTTCAGGGCCACCAGAGATTTTGTTTGATATTGTAAAATACTAATTCATAAACTGTTTGTCTCTTGTAAAATTTGCTGGTTGTAAAACATTTCCACTAGTGAGATCAGAGTCTTAAATTCTTGTCTTAAAAGCGATTAGAAGAGGAATAGTTTACTAACTCCTCTCATATCCAAGCAGTCTGGATTCCATCCATCAGAAACATATTTGGATGAGAGGAGATCTAGACACACTTACAAAGATTGAAAGAGTCATCCTAACATTTCTGACAACATGCCTTATTCCTGATGTTATCCCGTAATTGTATTGTAGGCTGTTAAAGAAAAATTCTCTTTAAAGTATTAGAAATACCAAAGGTTGGAGAATCATAGCTTCTGCAAGTTCGAGGCATGTTTGTGTGGTGGAAGCTCAAGTGTGGAATGTTCTTCTATTTAATCTGTTCATCCAGATAAATTTATCCTTGCGCACTACCCACTGCTTTGTACGTGACACAGTGTCCTGTACAGCAGTGGCAGTAATCCATGTCTCGATTCCAGCGTACGGCTCAGCAGGAGCACAGGTCAGTCTGTACACCTTGCCACGTGGCGTATGCTGGAGTCCTGACTCCGCCAGCGGCTTGCCTGGCACTCCTTCTCTGTCTTGAACTCCTGTGTGTGAAAGGGGCAGTCATGGGACCCACGTCATGGGGCCAATGGGAGCACATTAGATAAGAAGGCGTAATTACATAATACAATTTTAACAATAAATAAGGATTTTTATTTGGGGCTTAATATATTTCAGAAGAACCCAAAATGAAAGATTCCCATCAAATCGCCTTGGAGTGTATAGAGCCTGCAAATCCAGCTGAGATTTTTTAGTAAATAGGGGCTTTTTCAGTTCCATAAAAATTTACCAGCTTTATGCAGTGGCTGCTTGAGCGGGGAGACTCTTACCTACTATTGAGGATAAGTTGTCTTGGAATGTGTTTAGCTCCGGCCTTGAAAATGGAAAGGAAAACAACAATGAAAAGTAACGATGAGAAGGGAGGCAATGCCCTCCCTTCATTTTGTCTTGGTGACCAATTTGTCTGTCTTACTGTAGGTAACTTTACACTTAAAGTCAGAGGGTTCCTTGTGTAGGGTCTCACATTACTGGTGTTCTTTGTGTTGAAAGCAGTTTAAGAAGGTAATGAATGAATGATTCTGACCGTCCTCTAGTTCTATAACCAATTTAGACTGACAGGGTTGTAATGGAAAAAACACTGATCTTATAATTAAAGAAGCTTATGTTTAAATTAAGTCAGACTTCACTCTTCCATGGTCCTCGTCTGTAAAACAGAAATGATTGGCTCCTCTCACTGATTCTCTGTTTTAATGTGCTTCACACACAGTCAGTACTGCCTACATGTTAATTAAATGTGACACTAATGCAATAATTTGAGGTCAGCTTGATCCAAACACTAGTTTGGAGGAACATCAGGACTCTAACAAACTCAGTCATTTGGGTGTTGGGCTGACCCATGCTGTATTTCCGTGTATAGCAAAATGGCTCTTCTGTATGTATGAGAGTAGGAAACAGCTTGAGACTACTAGATTCACTTGTCTCAATTTTCTTTATTTTTCAGAATTGAATATCAGTGATCTTTTTGTTAAATTTGTTCAAAATTTAAATATTTAAGAACATAGAGTCTTTCAAATTTGTCATCACAGTAATTTTTAAAATGCAATTTACAGTCATTCTCAAACTTGGGGATTAGGTTTTGGATTGAAATTGAAAAATTATGTGATAAAACATAAGTGAGTGAAATAAAATCAGAATTATTTTTTGATATTTTAATCTGGAGTTTTCCCCCTCATGACACCCCTCATCTTTCTTTCTCTATTATGGGTATGATATTCTTTTTTTTTATTATTAGTTTATTGATTATAGAGAGAGAAAAGGAGAGAGTAAGAGAGAGAGAAAAAAAAGCATTGATTTGTTGTTCCACTTATGGATGCATTCATTGGTTGATTCTTGCACATGCCCTGACTGGGGCTCAAACCTGCAACCTTGGTGTATCAGGGACAATGCTCTAACAACCTGAGCTACCTGGCCAGGGCAGGTATGGTTCTTATCATTAAAAATGGGAGGGAGGCCCTGACTGGTGTGGCTCAGTGGGTTGGGCATCATCCCACAGAATGTTAAGGTCACCAGTTCAATTCTCCGTCAGGGCACATGCCTGGGTTGCGTGTTCTGTTCTGGTCAGGGAGTGGAGAGGTGACCGATTTGTGTTTCTCTCTCACATTGATGTTTCTCCCCCTCTCTTTCTCCCTCTCTTCCTCTATTTCTAAAAATGAATGAATAAATAAAATCTTTAAAAAAATAAAAAGGGGAGGGAGGAAAATGGAAATATTATCTCGCTCTCCAGATCATTTTATTCACCTAAATGAGACTGAATAAAACCAAACTTATTGCAAAAAGGCTTCATGACTCAGGTGACAGTGGCCTGGGGAAGACACACAGGTGGCACTTGCTTCTGCAGCTTGTTTAGCAGAATCAGCAGGATGGTGTTTGGAAAGAGCTATGAAATGGTTCCAGGGCAGCGCTGTGCTCCCACAGGCAGATGTGTCTCTCAGGCAGGGCTGACAAGCACAGCGCTAGTTCTGAGGAGAGCTCCGAGTGAAAACGTGTCCTCTGATGCATTTGGTCGGAAGGAACACAGACACATTTAGGGCATGAAGCGCAGTTCAAAAGTAGGAGTTTTAGAAACTTGAGAATGAGGCTGATTATGTGGGATAGCATGTTAAAGTTCCCGGGCCACATTTACACAGGGTGAGAAAACATAAAAAAGAGGAGCCTGAAGGAAGACGATCAATTAAGGAAGGCCTTTTATACCAGTCTAAAGAGTTAATATTTGATCCAAGAAAAATCGAGAAATGCGAATGAAGATGACTTTCAAGTGGTCACATGTAATAGAAAGTATATGACATGCAAGTAACAGACATGCCACATGTATGTTTGAATGTCCTTGGAAGAATAAAACAAATTTATTTCTTTAAAATGACTTCTACACTGCTCTTTTTTCTGGCTAAATATGTCATTTATTTAAAAAGGGCTAATATTTACCAGTCACTGATACTATTTGGCTTCATGAAAACCCTCCTAATTATCTGAGAGAGCCAAATGTGATCTGAGCTTTCTTGGCAAAGGGATATCGACTTTCATTAAGACTGAATTGCAGTACAGACCTTTAAGCCTCTATCCGCATCTCATTAACTGGCATGTGATTTGGGAGAGTGGCCATTCATTATACAGAAGGCAGTGAGTGACTAGAAAGGATCGTTCAGAGGCGAACCGTGCTTAAACCTGGCGCGTCCTCAAACCTTAGACACTTCACCTGACGAGGATTAATCTGCCTAAGTGTTTGGAATCTGCCATAGTAAGAGTTTTTAAAGGACACATCTAGAAGGAACACTGATGTCTAGTTTTTTTTTCATTTAATTTAGTTTACCGCTAAGTCTGGTTTTTTTTTTTTTTTTTTGACCTTGCATGACTCCTTGGTTAAAGTGGCAAGAAAAGAGCAAATATGAGATAATCAGAATAAGTCCTGAGAAGCTACAGGTCAGTGTTAATGAACTAAATCCCTCTCCCCTTGTCATAAACTAGAATGGTATACTCTTCTAAAATCCACTGTAAGTTAAAATGTTTCCTGAGTATAAAGATCCAAGAAGAGGCAATCCTCACACCTGAATTGTTAAGATGCCAGCAAGTAGATTGTGTCTTGTTAAACAGAGGCTGCACTGGAAATCTACATTCATCTTTCATTTCTGTTAAAGAGACATCTTCTCATAAAAACTTTGTATACGTCCACACATAAATATAGATTAAAATGAATTCTTAGCGAACGCTGTGCGAACTTTGCATTTTCAGTTTTGTCTGTGCTGTTAATGCTTTTGAAATTGGCCACGTGCTCTCAAGTCTGGCCTCTTTTTAAAGTCAAATGCTTACCTCTAATTTTTGTATGCCAAATTCCTATTTCCAATATTCAAATCATCTGCCTTACTGTAATTCATCAAACTTACATTGAATATTGACTGCAAAATGCACTGGGTTACCTTAAACCGTTTTGGTGGGTGGTCAAAACCTTGTAGTTTTAACACTGACCTTGGGAAAAGCCAGGTAGCAGTTTTCCAGCTGCACTCCTGGTGTGAGCGGGCTGTTTGGGGTCTGATCTGGGCAGCTGTGTTCTCACCAGTTCTTTGGAGTCCAGGTGTCACTGCCTATAAGTGACAGATGTTTCTCCATCTTTGATGGAGCAAAAGCAAATGTGAACCAATAATTTCGACTGTAGATTTTTGTTAAATGGTAAGCATTCTGTCATTAATAAGATCCCATCCAGGAATAAGATCCCAGAGCAAATAGGCTGATGCACATTTAAATATCCTTGTGCAGATGTTCCAGGCTCTGAAGGGCAGTGTTTCCCCAAGTTCAGGCCGGTGATTGTCCACCTGTACCTGACATGTACCGGTGTTTGTTAATGCAGATTTCTTGGCCCCACTTTAGACTTAACTGAGTCAGAGTCCCGAGAAGTCAAGACTGGGAATCTGCATTTCATTCACTCCTTGGGTACTTCTCACCACTGATTTAAGTTGTCTAGCTAGCGTTATGGGGGGTGATTTATTGCTATGGAGAATGTTTATACTTAATGGATATCACATTAGTTAAATCAGTGTTGTTATGTATTTGTGTATATTTTACAGAATTACTCTCCTTTTCAAAAGAGGTATTTAAGGGTCAGAGGAAGTAACTTGATGCCCTTATGATAGATCCTTTCCTATTTTCTTATAAAATGGTGCTTCAGAAAATTTACTTTATACTTATATAAATACACACGTGAGGTTATGAGACAGCATAGCAAGGGTTAAATAATTGGTACAAGTTTGGGACCAGATTTCTGGAGTCAATATAAATATCACTATGTTTAAAGTAATTGATACTGCTTTCATTATCAAGGTAATGATTTACTCATTAATGTTTAATACTTAAACATTACTTAATGTAATTAAATGGATCATGTTTTATGATGCATATTTTCTTCAACTAAGCATTAGATAATTGTAGTTGAGTCATTAAGTATACTGATTGCATACTAAACACCTTTTCCTGCTCTTTGTAGACCTTTAATTTGAAATACGATGGAACAACTCTAAGTATTTTTATTTGCCTCTGCCTGATCTCAGGCTCAAATAGAAACTTTCTCATAAAGTATTTAATTCATTTCTTGTTACACACAGGACATGCAATTTCAAAGCATAATATAAGTGGATTTTCAAGATTCTTTGGAGTAGAAAATAGATCTTCCTCCCCAATTTTAAATTCTTTAATCTTTTATTCAATAGTGGGATCATTTTGGTAAGGTATTCTTAAGTGCTATTTCTACAAGAGTTGAAGGTCGGCCAGGAATATAAGTTTGGGCACAATGTCCTACTTTAATTAATTCATTAAGGCATTTTTTTTCCCCTGTTGAATCCAGGGGGAAAAAGAACTCACAGCCAAAGATTAGTGAAGCATTATATTTATTTAATGAGTAAATAAAACGAGGGCTGTGCTTGGTTCAGGTTCTCCAACACTCCCCACTCTTGCCTGACGCAGGGTTCTCGCCACACACCGTGCCTCTTCAGTAAAAGGGTCCCCCGAGTTTGCAAAGCTGCCTCCTCAGCACCCCCAGGCTCCCACTTGAAGGCAGTCTTCTCAGGTCAGCCTTGTTTGCTCTAGTTAACGTAGCTCTTCACTTCTACCCTCTGTTTGCCTCTTTCTTAAGGCTTATTACAACTTACAATTGTTTTATTTTTCTGTTGACTCACTTCATGTGTGTCTTTCCCACTGGGTTGTGAGCAGCTTGTGATCAGAGAAAATATTTGTCTTATAAACATTTACATCACCAGGGCCTAGCAGAATGACTGGCACATAAGACTGTACTCAGTATATATATTTGTTTGACTTTAGGGGTGGATAGATGGATGGATGGACAGATGGATGAACTGACTGACAGATGAATAACAAATGCTCTTGGGCTGAAAATGTTTGCAATGAGAGAGATCTCAAATGGTATGCTAATATTTAAATAATGCTTGCATTTGATCAGTAATGAGGAATGACAAATGCTCAGAGGTATTTTATGTTTATCTAAACTACTTGAGTGGAATTGGACTAATCACGTTGGAGCTTTTTGTGGCTTGTGTCGTTTTTCTGAGATCCTGTACTTTATTCACACTGTTCTGAGCGACTTGGTTGATACTATAGATGTGATTTTCTTTGTATAAGTGTGGACATACATTTTCTCCTTTTTGTAACAAAGGCATGATATGTGGATGTAATTTGATGAATATAATGCCACCAGCTACTCCAGGCCATAAAGCCATGCTTTGGGAAGCCATGCTGTGATTTGAATTTGGTAAATGTCTGAACCTGATGATGTATGGGAGAGTACTGGGGAAAAATGAGTAGATATATGCAACTAAATTATTAGTGTTAAATATCGATGTAAATGCCTCCATTATCAGATAAATATAAGGCCGTGACAGCTCTTCGCCACGAAAGCTAGAAAATTAAGTTTTATTACAATATGTACCTATAAAAGGTATACTTAGCACATTCTTTGGTTTTCTGTTTTAAAATACATAAAACATTTAGAAGAAAACGGAATATTTAAAGTTCAAAGGGAACGTACTGAACAGGTCCAAGAGATTGAAAATGAGAAGTTTTAAGATGCTTCAGTTCTCCAGTTTATAAGAAGGTGGAAGTAACTCTGCATGTATTTTAATTTTAGTAAGGTAGGAGACTGTGCATTTTAGATTTGGCATGATTTAACAAAGACAGTTGATATTTAATACATTATTTAATTAGTTAAAAATAATACATTAAGACAGATGCTATTATAAAGATATGCAAAAAATAAAAAATACAGGCTTGTTCCTAATTTTATTTTTACATGCTATTCAGTTAGCTTTATAAATCTTCAGTCATTGATTAGTAAAAGACTAGCATCAGAATACTATGTACTGTAGGTAAAATTTCTATTTCATTACCAGGCACTGTGGTGGGCCAGATTTTTACATGTCTGTATTCAAAGGAACTCTGCGAGTTAGCATCGGCACCTCTGTTTCACAAATGAGAAAGCTGTGGCTTACAGAGGTTATTGGTCTAAAGCCATATGCTAAAAAAACCTGCTGACTCAAATTTATCTGCTTTCACTTCTCAAATTTTTTATGCTGAGTCATATTGCTGCTAGAAAAGAGCTTCAGCAATTTAAAATAATACTCAGAGGCATTATCTCTGTAGTTTATATTTTCCTTTTAGTCAGTTAACAAACATTCGTAAGAAGTGACCAGGCATTGCTGAGAACTGGGGATACTTTAAAATTACCCAGGAAATTTGCCTTCAAGGACCTTAGTTTTGTTAAATGAGATGGTTTCTGGTGGCTGTAAATTTCTGCACATGCTTGGGTCCTACCCGGAATTCAGCTGTTATTTTACACATCTCTTCACCGCTACCTAATGCAAAAGTGTGAAAGGGCTCCTTTCCCTAAAGCGACTCTCACTGTGCTTTGTTTAACCCACAATGACTAAATAATTCCGGCTAGAGATGGATTTTCCCTTATGAATCAGATGGGAATTTTGACTGAATTAAAGTAGGCAATTGGAACAAAAAGAACGCCAATGTGCTTTCTATCCATGGAGGAAATAAATCTAAATTATTTGTATTGATTTAAGAAATATATCATCAGTTTCTAAAAACATTCCAGATTGTCTCTCGGCTACCATTCTGAACCCACACACCCAAAAGGCCGGTTGCCTACCTCCTCGTTCCCTGACTCTGTCCTGGTGGTTACTGGCAC